>VXBL01002585.1:71718-114287 GCA_013400195.1 Aramus guarauna
TTCCCTCCCAGCCCTGGGAGCCCCCCGGCAGTGCGGGGCCCAGCTACACCCGAAGCTTTTGGAGAGAGGTGGCAACCCCGAAAGCCAAGACCCCAACACCCCGGGGTCTTTCCGAACTGGATGTCGCCAGCTTTCCCGCAGGTCGGCCGGCGGGACGCCCCGTTCTGGGGCATCGGTCCAGCGGGGAGAGCGTGTGCCCGCACGTGTGGCCGAGCACAACGGAGGAACCTCTCCACCCGAAATGTCAGCTTTCCCCTTCGCAGAAGCGATGGCAGCAGCCTCCCCTCGACAGCATTGCCGGGAAGTGGCTGGAAGGAGTTGGGCGAGACGGGTCTGCTCCCTGGGATGTGAACCCCAAGAAGCTGACAAGGGCCGGCGGTGAAACGCCGCTTGGGGACGGGGAGGGGAGAGAAAATTTGTAATAGCCGCCGCAGAGATTAGTCAAGCTGCGGCTGTGTTACAGTGCCAGTACGCTCTTCTTGTGTGTATATATATATTTTTTTTTGTTTTTACTCCAAGGCTTAGGAAGGGAGCTGGCAGCTCTGCCAAGGGCCCTGGCTGCTGCTGCCGCCGCGCTGCAAGAGCTAATGGAGCGCTAAGGCACGTTCAATTAAGTCGAGCTATAACTGTTGATGATCGCTACGGCGGCTGATCGGGAGTTGCTGCGTAGAGTAACACATGCTGCCGGGAGGCTGGAAATGCACAGTCACTTGTGCAGAAAATGTATTTAAACAGAGGCTGCCGGGGACACAGGCAGGATCCGCTTGCGGCGCATGGGCTTTTCTCATTTGTTTTTAATTTTTGTCTCTCTCTATCGTAACAGGGCGGAGAGAGAAACTCCAGAAGAAGTATCTGGTGATTGTCTTTTATCTGCTGGCAGTGCTGCTGCCTTCTCCCGCTGCCGAGCTGCCCTGCTATCAGCAGGATCAGGCCTCCCTGTTCCCTCTCCCCCTTTGTGCTGGAGGAACGCTGTCCCCAGCCATGCCTCTGCCCTCACGCTGCCTTTTGGTGAGGGAAGCTGCGGACCAGGGGCGGCGAAGGAGACGAGACCTTATTTCTGTGAACCGGAGGCCAGGCAGTGGCCGGTCCCTTAGGTGCTGCCTGCTTCTCATCCCGATGGCCCGGGAGATAATTTTGCGTTTCAGAAACAGACAAAATCTCAGCCTGGAAACTTGCATGTTAGCCAGCTTCGACTGACTTGTGTGTGCGTGTTTTTGGAGGGGAGAGCTTTCTATTTATTTATTTATTTATATTTTTAACCTGCGGGGAGGTGTTGGAGAGGAAAGGGAGCTGCAGGTGCTTCACAGGCAGGCGTTGCTGCAGGCTCTGCAGAGCCCGGCTGCACAAACCCAGTTCTCTCTTTCTCTGCTCTCCAACAGCCCATCACCTCTTCTTCTACGTTTCTCTAACCTGAGATGCCACCTCAAGGCACCGTGGCAAAGCACAAGCCTTGGATTGCAGGGGGAACGGTGTCCTGCTTGCAAAGAGCATTTTTTTCCCATCTGCAGCACCTATCCAGGAGGAGATAACATTTATTTTCCTTTGGCTGTGTAAAGAAATAAGGTTTCTGCGGTTACTACACAACCTGCCTCTTCCTTTGCTCCTGCTAACCTGACGCTTGACCTGGCTGATTTAAACCAGGGTTGGTGGAGGGTCGAGTAGCAAAGATACTGAATTCCCGTGGATTTCATGGAAGTGGTCGCAGAGGGGAGGAAAGACTGAACAGGTGGGAAGGCTCTAGCCTGGTTTTTGACACTTAGCTGTCCCTGGCAAATGTGACCAGAAGACACTGAGTGTGACCCTGGTGCCGTTACTCCACGTGTCTGTGGGTTGGTTCGTCCTGGAAGTTGGTGCTGAAAAACCAGCAAGACCGAGTGCTTTACTGGTTTTTCTTCCTTAGGGCAAGTTGGACTTTTGCTCAGGGCAAACAGAGGTGACTGCGTGTGCAGGGTGGCAAGGGAGGTCAGGTCTCCTGGGCTGTTATCTGCAATGTTGGGAAGTTTGATGGATAACGAGAAAAAGCCACATGAACGGAAGAGTCTGAGCACAGCGTTTCAGCTGTCCAGGTGAAATACCAGTTGCCCATCTTAGTTCTGTTCTGGTGGTGGTGAAAAGCTTTAAGTGAACAAACTGTTTTGGGGAAGGAGTTTGCATATGGAGATATCTGATGATTTCCACAGTTTTGGCTAGGTGAGGACTAGAGGATGATCCTACTCAAGAAACTTCATGCAGGTAAATGCTCAGTGTTGGATATGAATTTAATTTTTTGAATGTGGACTCTGATAGCTGGTGGTGTCCCTGCACCTCTTGGGCACACAACCCTCTCCCAAAGCACTCTGGGCATCGGATTGAAAAATGCCGTCGTAGGGACAAAGTCCGATGGAGGACCAGAAGGTACGGAGAGGAGGATGCTGAAGTCTTCAAGCCCCTTCAAAGCCTGGCTGTCGAGCCGAACATACACCTGCAAAACTATCCTCTAGGCATCCATGAGCAGAGAAGCAGTGGTACCTTTGGTGCCCTATTTTTCCATGTCCTGGCTAAGGCTTTGTGCAGGTGGGAAGCGTGGAGGGCTTTTCCTGCCGAAGGGCAAGGCACGCACGCTCCTGCCACCGTGCTCGCGAGGGTGACTGTGTCTTGTGCAAATCCAGGAGCAAAATTTCAGCCCTTCGAAGAGTGAAGGCGGTGAGGAAAGGAAATGCCAAAGCAGAGCTTCTCTCCTGATGCTAACGCTGTGGCGTGTTGCTTCTTGCATTTATGCATCAGAAAGTTCCCAGAGGAAGACTTTTTCTTATCCCCCAAATGCCAAAGCCAGCCTGGTTTGATTTAAGTGTGTGCGGTAGCGTACAGCCTGGTACCGTCTTTGTGCCGTCGGAGCGATGGGCTCTTCCCTGAACGAGTTGTTGGGCTGGTCCGTGCCAAGTCTCAACTGCAGGAGGAACTCTACTGGTAGAACTTGCTCCTTGGAGTTAGCACCGGGTCTGCCCGGGCCAGCCCCCCAGCACAGGCTGCAGGGCATGAGCATTGAGACGGGACCACAGTTTCCCTTTGCCATGATAGCAGTGCTGGGAGTATTGCTGCCCAGTTGGTATCTCTCTTCATTTTGGATTTTCTCCCGGCATTCCTGTCCTTGGGAACTGCACGGGGTTTCTCTGGCCCAGTGGTGGGAGCTTGCGAATGGCCCATGCGAGCATCTCGGCTGCTTTCGTGAGCTCTGGCTGCTGCGACGGCTCTTCCCGCAGGTCCACGGCTCCTCTAGGTTAGTGCTCTGGGCTGCTTTTTTCCTGTGTTGGTTTTGTTTTGGAAGGGATGGTTGGTTTTTTGGTGGTGTTTTGTGGTTTTTTTTGTTTGTTTGTTTGTTTTTTCTTTAGCTAGGAAGGATTTTAACTCTAATCTGCACCTTTATCTCACCCTGGCTGTAAAGCCTGAGAGGAGGCAAGGTACAGGCGGCTTTTACTGCAGCGAGGCTGGGTGAGGCTGCCTGTGGGGAGAGGGAGCGTGGGGCTCAAACGCCCCGTCTGTAAGGGCTTTGGGGGGCACAGCAGTGTGGGCTGAGGTAGGCAGACGCCCCGCTGCTGCATCCGGCACTGCCATCTCACCCACCTCACCGCCCTGGCCTCTGCATCATAACGTCATCCTCTCTCATCCATCCTCTGCGTGCTGGATGCCTCTGTAGTGGAGGTTTGGGTTTTTCCCTCCGTTCCCATCTTCCGTGGGCTCCATCCAGCTGCTTTTGGAGGCGGCAGTAGCAGCTGGTGGGGTCGGAGTGCATTTGCCAGCGCTTGGTGATGCCCTTGCCCTAAGCTGGAGTGGGAAATTTTTATCTAAATATGAATCCGTGGCAGTGTGAGGTCAGGAAGGGTTTGCTTTTACCGATGTGTTGGGGTCGCTGGGTCGCAGGTCACCTTGTTCTGCCCCTAAACTAGCTCCTGGGTGCTTCAGTGCAGCCATAAAACCAGCACAAGGTCATGGGTGTGTGTTCTCCAGCCCAACTTTTATTTACTGCCAGGGAGAGGAAATCCAGCCCTTTTCACCCTGCAGGTTAGGAATAATCCGTCTGTCCTGGTGGGGACCATCCCAAAACGATGCTGCTCGGTCAGAAGGGAGTGACTTGGCACCAGATGTGCGAGGATGGAGCGGCCTGAGGCCATTTGAATCTGAAACAGCCGGGGTGGACGTGCAATAGCGATGCCTGTAGTATCAGCTGGGATCTTGAGCGGTGCCCCGGGGTAGAAGGTTGGCTTTGCCAGGGGAGGCTGGTTCCAGCTGGCGTTGGCTGCCCTCCTGCCTGCCAGCTCTCTCCTGCTTCGCCTGGGATGCTGAGAGACGGGCAGGGAGAGTTGGGCTGCTGGTTAAAACATCTTTCCCTGGGCAGGTGGGTATCTCCGGTGGGAGACAGCTGCTTTGCAGCTCCTTCCAGCTCTGCACCCCCTGCTTGGGTGCTGGAGGAGTTTTTCATTGCGCTGTTACCCCCTTGCTGCACGAGCAGCTTTGAGCTGCAGATTCGGCTGCGAGTTCGCTGCTCTGGCTGTTAGAAAGGAAAAGGCTCCAAGGTCTCTCCCTGAGAGCACTGAGGTTTTGAAAAGATGCTGATCTCCTTAGTTTTATTCTTATTTTTGCCTCCTCCCCGCCTAGTCCCTCCCTCCCTCCTCAACCCACAGCCTCTTAAAGAGGAAATTTGATAATGTTTACAGTTAAGAGTGAGGATGGGAACTTCTGATAGCTGAAGACTTTCTGCATTTTCCTGATTATGTTTTGAGACACAGTGATGAGAAACTGCAGCCTGGCACCTCCGGGAAAGTGCCCCTTCGCAGATTAAATGCCTGACTTCAACATCTGGGGGTTCATGAGCCACCTCAGAGCCACGTGGAGGTGATGCCCCAATGGGAGAAACGCACGAGTGGGACAGCAGAGAAAAGATTGGCTTCAAAACTAGGGACAGGGTTCAGTTAGGAACTAAGAAGAGTGGAGACAGCAGCGTCTTTCTCTGTGTGCGGATGCGCCCTGCCCACCAGATCTCAGACCAGGCAGCGCTATCTCTGTTGCTACTCTATGTGTGACGGGTGGAGAGGAGGGTGGGAAGAACCCTGTGCCCAGATTGCCTGCCAGCTAATAGCAGAGGTGGAAAGAGAAGTTCCAGCGCTCCTTTTGCAAGTCTCACTTGTTCCTGTGGGCATCTTTTGGAGAGATGAGATAATTAACGACCACACTTTTTTTTTTTTTTTTCATATTTAGTTTGAACTTACGACTTTTATTGGTATTTGCATCTCAAAGAAATGGTTGTGAACAATTCTATGTGTGGTGTCTGTGCATGCAGCATCATTGCTGGGGTGGTTCTCATCAGTGGGAGCTGGGAGCAGCTACCCAGCGGGACATGGTCACTGTGCGTCCTCTCCGCTGGGCTGGGCAGAAGCCAGCAGTGCTGCAGGGTGCAGGTGGCAAAGGGAGAAGGCTAGGACTGCTGAAAAGCTGGGGAAGGCTCTCCTGTGCATGCTTTCTCCTTCCAGAGAGGTGTTTTATTCCAAAGTTGGGACCTGGATGTGTGTCTGGGTGCAATGAAAAGGTGAGGTGCTCCAGGGAGAGCCCAGATCTTGGTCAGCCTGCATCAAACAGTCTGAGAAAGGGCTCTCTTACTGCCGCAGGGCTGCAGGTATTGCCTAGGGTTGTGCAAAACCATCCCATTGGGCATGTAATGGGGAGTTGCTCGTGGCTGTCTCTGATTGCATCCTTGTTTTTTTCCTTCTCTTTAGTTCTTCTGGAGATTGCTGTAGCCAGTGAAATTGGTTGCTGTGGTACGACTGGACTGCTGTGCACAGGCAGTGTGGTGGAGGAGCATAAACATGGGGTTGTGTAGGCAGGTCACCCTCACCAGAGTGGTGTGAATCTTGAGCATTTGTCTTTTCAGTGCACAGTGCCATTTGGAGACACAGATGTCCATATGAAACTCCCTGCTCAGAGAGGCTGTTGCATGTCTTCCCCTACCCCTCCACTAACTGTTGTTCTGGTGTCTTGCAGGCACAGAAGAATAAGGCAGGATGGATGTGTATGACCCTCAGACGCTGGGTGTTATGGTCTTTGGAGGTTTTATGGTGATATCAGCCATCGGGATCTTCCTGGTGTCCACCTTCTCCATGAAGGAGACATCTTACGAGGAAGCCTTGGCCAAGCAACGCAAAGAGCTTGAGAAGACCCAGCAACAGAAAATAGAGAAAAAGAAGAAAGAGAAACCTGTTGAGAAGAAAGGAAAAGCAAAGAAAAAGGAAGAGAAACCTAATGGAAAGATCCCAGAACAGCAGCTGACTCAGGAAGTGACAGACTCTTCCAAGGATGTGGTTCTTGAGCCTGCTGTGGTGCCTGAGCCTGTAACTGTTGAGTCTCCAATCACAGCGGTGTCAGTGGCCCCCCAGGAAAAGGAGAAACCTGCTCCGTCACCTAAGGAGAAGAGGAAGAAGGAGAAGAAGGTGGCAAAGGTAGAGCCTGCTCCTAGCCCAGTGTTGGCTTCGCCTCCTGTCAGCGTCCCCAAAAGTTCTCCCGTCTTGGAGGTGACCCCTAAGGAGGTGCCTGTTGTTGCTGTGCCGCCGGTTGGCACACAGCAAAGTGCTCCGGTCATCAGCTCCGTCAAGAAAACCGATGCTCTTCCAACCCATGAGGAACAGAAGCATGATGGACCTGTCAAGAAGAAGGCTGCATCCAAGAAGAAGAGTGAGCCAGGTAAGGCCAAATTCCTCTGCATATGTCCCCAGTGAGTCAGCCAGCAGGGCATCTTGGTGCTGTTAAAACAGAGCTATCCCATTCTGAGATCTCTTTGTTCTTCTTCAGTGTTGGAAACAGGGCAGCTGTAGAAAGGCTGTCTCTGGTGAGATAGACCACGCATGCCTGGGGGAAGGTGGGTTGAAAAAGCTTGTACTGGACTGTAGTTCACTCTGGGGGGAAGTAGAGTTGAAGTCAAGAGTTTATTGACTTGTTTTCACTCTGTAATGTGTTGCCTTCTGCATCAAGTACTCCTGCTTGGTGCTTAGCTCCTTGGTCCAGCACACAGATGTTGGAGAGTTACAGGTTCCTCTCAGATTTGCTGTTGCGTTGCGGGTCTCCGAGCAGATCTGCACACCAAGAACGAATGGGTGGTGAATGAACAGGAGGTGCCCCTCGGGAGACGGGGCAGCTGCCAAGGTGCTGGACGTCTGGGTGGAAAGCCAAGATGAGGTGTTTTCCCCTTCCACTCCTGATTATTAAAAGCACACAGGAGCTCTATCACTCTTCTTCTATGGAGAGGTGGGTCACTGCTAGAGTTTCCTCCTCCTTCAGTGGAGGTCAAAAACAGCCTACCGGAGGAGAGAGGATTGAAGGGATTTTATATTGCGGGGGATTGATCATAGGATAGTTAGAAGGAAGTGACTTTGGATATATCACAGGGAAGGGAAGAGTTGCCCATCATCATTCATACCTCACTTGATTGACTCAGAGATGGAAGAGATTAAAGAAGGTGGTCCTGAACTCTCCAGGGTGTAAATAGGTGTAGAGAGGCGAGAAGCAGCTCTGTAGCTGGATTCTTGCCCCTCATTGCACCAACATGAACAGTTTGGGTTTTATTTTTGGTTAAGTGATAATTATAGGCACTAAAAATGTGAGTCTTTCAGACCTGTAGAAGTGTTCCCGTATGGACATGTGGGAGAAATCTCTCAGATGTTCTCAGAGATGTGATGTGGAGTGCATAGGTTTCATTTCTTTCTTTGTTTACAAAAAAACCCCAACCAAACAAGAAGACATCTCTACTCGCTGGCCTTCTCCAGCACATCCAAACCTAGGCTGCTGTGTAACCTGGCAGTTTCCACACCCATGTTTCGGAAGAGGGCCTGCTACTCAGCAGGACATTTTGTGGCCGCTGGTCTCCAAGGTTGGGCAGCAGTGGTGTTGGTGAAACTGGAGGTGACTGGTTGGGCATGTGCACGTAGGGATGCACTTCTCTAACACTGGAAAACACGGCCCTAAATCCAAGCTGTAACAGCTGAGGGAATGTGGATGGACCATGAACTTTTAGCACTTGTTAAGTTGGGAGGGTTTTTTGGCTGCTCTGAACATCCACTCCTTTGGGTACGAAGGATGCTGATCCTGCGTGTCTGAAAAGCCAAGAGTGATGTCTTATCTCCTGTGGGATTTTTCAAAGGAAAGCTCTCAGCGGTATTTATGCCACGAAGCTGGCTGCAGTTTGACCAAAGTATTGCGGGCAGCCTTTTAGCAGCTGTGAGCTCTCCTCCTCAAAGGCCGAAGCAACAAATTATCCTGTGGCAGATAAAAATGGGTGTTCAAAGACATGTGCTTGGCACTGAAACAGATGGCAAACCTGACAAGAGCAGCTTGGGGGATTTGTCTTTTGTGTGGTTTGTTCTTAGCCTCCCGCAACGCACAAAAACTTGCTTGCAAGTAGTTGGTGTGTGCTCAGATCCCAGGTTGTTATCTGGACAGCCGGAGCTGCGCTCTCCCGTGAAACACGCGTGGGTACCTGATCTGGCCTGCAGCCTCCCAGGTGTGGAGCTCCACGCAATGGCCATCCGTGTCTCCCGTGTCCCTTTGGGTTTGAGAAGCGCCTCTTCAGATCCCTCGTCGCTGCTGTGCCTTCCCATGGCAGCTTTGCTGCACGGCTGCTTCTTGTTTTGCCGCTTCCTTTGGCGAGGCGCAAGGTTTCCGACTCTGCAAATGGGCTCGGTGGCAGCGTAGGCTTCCTTCTGCCGCGGCTTGGCAGGCTGCCCCGGCTCCGTTTGCCAGCTGCAAGGTGGGGTGTGCATCATGCCCGCCTTGTGCAAGGCTCGCTTGCGCAACGCCACCGGGAGACGGGCAAAATTTCGCTTGGTGGGTCCCTCCACCCAGCAAAGACGAGGCCAGAGGATGTGATGCGCCGTCCTGCATCCGTGTTGTTGCCAGCGTGAGTAAAGCGTGAGCCAAGGTCTCAGACCCCGGTTGCACAAGACGGTGGAGCTGCCCCGGCTGTGCTTGCTGGGAAGTGGCTGCTGCTGGTCAGACAGACTCTGCTGCTGCCAGGGCTGAACGCCGCCATCCCAAATGGACCCACCAGAAGCCAGGAGCAAACAGTGCGTGCTGGAGCTGCTGGGCGTTCCTGGGTTTTGCTGCTCTGTGGCTGTGGTGGACTGACCATGGCTGGCTGCCAGGCGCCCACCCAGCTGCTCTCTCGCTCCCCCTCCTCTGCACGATGGGGGAGAAAATAAGATGGGGAAGCTTGTGGGTCAAGATAAGAGACAGGGTGATTGCTTATCAATTACTATCACAGGCAAAACAGACTCAAATAATTTAGTTTATTTCCAGTTAAAATAGATGAGAAACAGAGACAAAATTAAAACAACTCTTTTCCCCCCCTGCCCTTCTTCCCAGGCTCAATTTCGGTCCTTCCCTCCTGATTCCTCTACCTGCACCCTGAGCGGTGCAGGGGGATGGGGACTGTGGTCAGTCCATAACAATTCCACTCTGCCGCTCCTGCCTCCTTGCACCTTTCCCCTGCTCCAGCATGGGGCCTTCCATGGGCTGCAGTCCTTCAGGATGAGCCCGCTCCAGTGTGGGCTCCTCCCCAGGGCCTGCAGGGGAATCTCTGCCTGCAACACCTTCTCCTCCTTCTTCTCTGACCTTGCTGCTTGGCGGGTCCAAGCTCTGCATTCAAGAGACCCTGGCGTTAACAGCTTTAGAGGCTCTGGAGCTACTGGAGTCCAAACTGCTTTTTCTTCTGAGAATTTTTTTTTTAGGAAACTAAGCCCACTGAGCCATAGATACTGTGCAGGAACTCCTGAACCACTGCCTGTCACCCTCTATTCATCGTGACCATGTGCACTGTGGTCCTACGACAGCACCATGGTCCTTGATGCTCCTTGGCTTTCCTGGGTTAGCGGAGGGGTAGGGGAAGGGTTGGAGTCATGTCATTCCCTTAGCAAAGAGCTGGAACAAACCTGCCTGGTGAAAGGGGGGAGATGACCTTGCTGCGCTCTGCATCACTGGCACCACTGCATGGGGTGACGTCCCCCAGCAAGGTTGTATCGCGGTGCGGTCCAGCTTCTGATGCTCAACACATCTCTGCTCCTTGGCGTTAGCAAAGCATGCCCAGCTCCTGCTGGGAATCACTCCGTTTGATGGAGAATGGTGGCACAGTGGTGGGACCAGTAGTAGAGCCATGCAGAGATGACAGCTGGCTCAAGAAGCCACAGGTGTGTGGTGAGTGTTGTCTCCAGCACCTCTCATATTGCTTTCAGTTAGAGAGGTATCAAACTTGACTGTGGAAATCTGGGTGGATGCTGGTTTGAAAGGGCAACTGTAGGGTTGAAGCCAACTGAGATGATGCTACTCAGCTCTGCCGTTGACTCGAGTGGTTCCAACCCCTCCTCTCTCCTCCCTAGCACCTGTGGACTCAGACGGGCCCCTCTACCTGCCCTACAAGACGCTTGTGTCCACCGTCAGCAGCATGGTGTTCAGTGAGGGGGAAGCCCAGCAGCTCATTGAGATCCTGACGGAGAAAGCAGGCATCATCCAGGACACCTGGCACACGGTAGGGCTGCCTGCGCCATCGTGGCCACTTGCCGCTGGGGCTCTGCCGAGCCTTGGGAGGTGGGGAGGGGAGGGAAGGCACCCTGTGTTCGGGCAGGCTGGTCCCAAGGGTCAGTCTCTGGTCAGTCAGAGACCGGAGCTGACTTTTTGCCGGGAGCAGAGGGCAGGATCCTGTGTGTGTGGGGCGGAGGGGATGGGTCTGGAGGTGGTGGTCCCCGCTGATGTGCCACCCTGCGCCGGCAGGCCACGCAGAAGGGTGATCCAGTCGCTGTCCTGAAACGCCAGCTGGAAGAGAAGGAGAAGCAGCTCGCCACCGAGCAGGAGGATGCGGCCGCTGCCAAAAACAAGCTGCGGGAGCTGAGCAAGGTAAGCGCCACGTGGCCCTCTGGGCTTCCCTGGCATGGGCTCTGCTCTGCTCGTCGTGGCTAGCCATGTGCCTCCTGCTCCCCGCATCTCATTCCCCTTGGAGGTGAAGCCCAGGGGCTCTCTGGGCCCTTCACCTGTTTGCTGTTTTCTCCCCAAAAAGAGGAAGAGATTCCTGCTTGACCTCCTCTTCTGGGCCTGATCCAGCCCAAAGAGCTGCAGGGTAGTGCCCGTTGACAGCTGCAGGAGATGTAGGGGAAAGCCCTCCCCATAATATATGGCAGCTTTCTGCTGCTTTAGGGAGGAAAATAAATCCCGTCTCATCTCTTCACGGATCCCCTGAGCTGAGAAGGTGCTGATCAGTCCCTTTTTAAGGAGCCTGATCCTATATACAGCCCCCTTTCCCAGCTCAACCCCCTGCCTCCACCTCTTTTTGGGTATTGAAGTTGGAACAGACCCCGGCCATGCTGGACCTGGCACCTCCTGCCTTGCAGCCGGCAGGACCTGGCAGTGGTGAGTCCATCTACTGCAGGCAGGAGAGGAGAGGGCAAAGCCACCCCATGCACTCTGTGCTAAACCCCTGCCTGTGCAGGCAGCACAGGGCAGCGACATGGCACTGCCCAGCTGGCCAGCAGAGCATCCCTGCCTTGGCGGAGGGGGTGGTGGTGGGGGTTTGTTGGTTTCTTTTTTATTTTCCTGCTTTGCTCCAAACTTTATGTGATGTTATTGATCCTGGGGCGGGGGGGAAATTCCAGGCTGTCTTACTCCTTTCTCTTAGCTGGCCCAATGTGGAACAACAGTGGCATCCAGTGGCCACGCAGCCCAAAACAAAATGCAGGAGGAAATGTTAATGCTAAATGGTGTAGCTGGTCATGGAGGCAGCTCGGAAAGGGCTGAACTTTAAAGTCTTCTGAGCTAGGAAGCCACTGGTTTCACATTCCCTTAAAGCAGGGAAGCTGAGGACTAACTGCGTGACTTCTCTCCTCGAAGGAACTGGCGGCCGAGCGGGCCAAGGCGGCAGCTGTGGAGGGCAAGCTGAAGGAGCAGCTGGTTGCCCGAGAGCGGGACATTGCGGCGGTGCAGGCACGCATGCAGGCCAGCTACCAGGACCACGTCAGCGAAACACAGCAGCTCCAGGGCAAGGTGAGCCCCACGCTGTGCTCTGCAGCTTCCTCCTCTGGCTGCCGGGTGGCTTTTGGCGGCAGATGTGTGGGCTATTGGAGAAGACTGAGATGCACGAGGGGACCAGGGCCTCGGGGAGGGGCGAGACCCCGTGATGCTTCTGGACGGTGGTGCTCGAGGGAGAAGAGGCACGTGGGATCGTGCTCATGGAACATCATGTTCCTGGGGGCTCTCAGCATCAGTAGACACCCCCCTGTGTTGCCAGTCCCTCTGGCTCATCGCGCGGGCTTCACACGGAGAGCAGTGGGGCCGGTGGTGACATTAACCCCTGTTGGACTCCTCTAGATCCGGACCCTGCAGGAACAGCTGGAGAACGGTCCCAACACGCAGCTGGCTCGCCTGCAGCAGGAGAACTCCATCCTGAGGGATGCCCTCAACCAGGCCACCAGCCAGACGGAGAGCAAGTAAGGCTGGGGTGGGGGGCTGAACCTGGGGCTGCCCTCTGGCAAACCCCGGGGTGGGCTGTCCAGCGGGCTTGGCTACCCCCTTTCTTGAAGGTGCTTCTACAGACACCCCAGGTAGCTGGAGATAGAGGAGGGAGTGAGGAAGAGCTTGCCAAATGGCTGTTAGGGGGCTGGTGGGGGAAACAAGGTTGTTCTTCCCAAGTGGAAGGGCAGGGGAATCCCTCTCTGCTTTGGGGTCACCTGTGCTGTCGCTTGAGCCAACAGGCAGCGGAGGTGGGGAGAGGGGACCAGAAGATACCGTGGCACTTCTTCCCTTGGGGGAGCTCGTACTCTCAAACTTCGGAAGAAATGCAGCTGGCTCTTTGATGGGAGTGATGCTGCAGAGAACCGAGACCTGCCCCATGCATGCAAAACAAATAGGAGCTAGGTAGAAGAATTTTGCACTCCTTTTTATAGAACGTCTGAAATGGCTGGTGATTAACAGTGGTCAAATAATTACAGAGCAGACTCCAGATGCTTAGAGCGCTTCCTCTTGTGTCTGGGAACACAGATCCTCTCGTCCTCTACTTCATGAGAAAGGAATGTCTCCTGCGATTGAAACGCGGCTTTTGAAAAGTGATTTGTCAACTCTTTCCACCCCCTCCCTGAAGGACCAGGCGCGTCCTAGAAACAGGCAAAAGCAACCGTCGAGATGTTTCAAGTCCTCTATCAGGCCCACAGGAAGATGTGTTCCCCCTTAGGTAACTTCAGAGATGCTTGACTGGCTTGTGGGCTAAACCAAACCCGCTTCTGTTGGTGCAGGCAAAACGCTGAGCTGGCCAAGCTACGGCAGGAGTGTAACAAGCTGGTGAAAGAGCTGTCTGAGAAATCGGAGGTGCTGCAGCAAGAGGAGCAGCAGAAGAAGAGCTGGGAGATCAAAGCAGCGGCCTCGGAGAAGCAGATCGAGCAGCTGCAGGTCAGGCAGGTGTTGGCAAACCCAGTCCCCTCACAGGGATGGGGCGGGTGGCTAGATTGCGTGGGATCTGTGGACCTGGCCATGGGAAGAGCTTGGAGGGAGATGAGCATCCACGTTTGGAAAGCAAGCTGTCTTGCAGACCCCTGAATTGCCTCCCCCCCACTAGTTTGTCACATGCAATGCGCTCTTTGTGCGGCATCGCCAGCAAAGTCCGGGGAGCACGATGCCCTGCTTGAAGCCGTTCCTGCTCACCTGTGAGGCTCACGAGCCTGGTGCGAAGGTGCGGGGGGAAGCCCAGATCGTGCAGGCTGCTGGGTGGTACCCTAAGGCGAGAGAGGAAACCCGCTGGCCCCCGCCAGCCTGTGCTCACGCGGACCTGAGTCCTCTCTCTCGACTCAGCTGGTTTTAAGCCCGTTGCTCTCCCTCCTTGGTGCAGGAGGCTTGTGGCTTTTTTTGTTGTCACCAGGGTGTGGCTGGGTTTGGGCTTTTTAGGGGTGTTTAAAGGACACCTCTTAAGTAGAGCCTCTGAGCACGCTGCTGATGGAGGAGCAGCAGTGCCTTGCCAGCAGGCAGGCTGTACCTGCGCAGGGAAGAAAGAGCATCTTCTGGGGGGGTGGCAGCGGTCCTGCTGGGATTCGGCTAAGTCAGGGGCTGGGAGCATTGATCCCGGGTGCTCCCGACCCAGGAACTTGCACTTCTTTCCCCCAGGGGTGGCAGACAAGATGGGGGTGAGAGATGTGATGTGTCCCTCCTGCATGTGCTGTGGTCCCCGAATTGCTCTGGCCCCTTTACAAAGGGGCTGGGGTGGTGGAAACCTTTATCTGCGCATGCCAAAATGGTTTTGTAGAGGTGCTCCTAGAGCAAGGGGCATTTGGTATCCTTGCTCTTAATTTTTTAGGTGCCCGAGGATGCAGATCTCCTTTTGGTGGGCTGTTTTTGGCCCCTGCCGCTTTTATACGCGAGGAGCAAGGGGGGTGATGTGGACACACAGCTGACGTGAAGGCAGAAGCCGCCTTCCTGGCTCAAAACACCAACTTCTAGGCATGCTTTTAGGAGAACTTCTCCAGGGCTGTCAGCTTGCTGCACACCTTAATACTAATTAAATAAATCATAGTAGCTGGAACACTTTAAAGCCAGCGATGTGTTTAAGGTGTTAGGGAAAATGTGCTCCACAGTAACGCCTGGAGCTCTGAGCTGAGGATGTGGGGTCAAATCCTCAAAAAACAGAGAAGTCATGTTTTCTTGGTGGTTCTGGAAGCATCACTCAGACAGAGATGGGGCTGCTGGTTTGCCTGCTTCTGTCCCCTCCATGCAAAGCAATATTTCTCCGTCTGCTGGGGTGCGATTCATACCCGTAGAGCTGCTGGTTTGCAGTGCGCTCCTCGTCCTCCTCCTATGATTTCCCCCTCGAAGCGCCTGCCTTGGCCAGGCCTCTTCCTCGCTGCTTTCTAAGATGGAAAAAAAAAAAAAGAAGTCTTCCCTGGCCCAAACCGCACAGAAAATTCCTCCGCGTGTGGAAACACGTGGCTGGGTGTCTCCGTCCTGCTAAGCACCGTGGCAGCACCTCTCCCTGCAGGGCTGGGGCTGTGCGTTAGGACCAGGGCTTTAAGGGGTTTTTCAGAGCTTAGCTTTCCGAAGGGGAGGATGACCGTGGTCTTGGCCCAGAACCGAGACGTTCGGGTGTTGTCTGCTTCCCACTTGAGGGTTGGCAAGTGATGAAACGCGAGCGCGAGGCAAGATGCTTCATGCACAGGGGGAGAAAGGGGGAAGGATGACTTAAACCCCCCAAAAGCATAGCTTAAAAATAACATTATGCGGCACACGGAGCTTTGCTTCAAGTTGGCCGGGGTGCCTGGCATGCTACGGAAAGCCTTCTCTTCCTGCTGTGCAGGCTTCCCAAAGGGAGGTGGAGGCGACGCTGCAGAAGAGGCTGGACGAAGTAAGCGACGAGCTCCGCAAAACCCAGACCAGCTACAAAAGCTTGTTAGCAGAGGCAGAAAAGGCCAAAGGACAGCAGCAAAGCATTGCTGGTGAGGACCTTGGATCGGCACAGGGAGAGCTGTTGGGGCAGACTTGGAGCTTTTAGGGCTGGGTGCTTGGTGGGGCTGGTTGGAGCAGGACAAGTAGACCCAGGGATGAGTTAGGCTGCCTGATGTCGGTGCGAGCAAGATGCAGGACTGGTCCGTGGTCCTATCCTAGGATGCCCCTCCAATGCCTCTCTCCTGTGCTGTCCTGCATCCCTGCCTGCCCTTTCCATGCCTCCTGAAAGCATCCATGGCCAAGGCTTCTTTGGCTGAGAGTCCTGCTTGGGCAGGACAGGGAGGGGAGTCTCCAAATTTGTTTGCACCTACCTTACCGTGTTTCTCACCCCTTATTCCAACAGAACTGCAGGCCAAGCTGCTGAGCTCCGAAGCAGACGTTAAAAGCAAATTACTGGAGCTGGACAACGTGAAGGGGAAACTGCAGGATGCGAGCTCGGAGAATACAAAGCTCCTGGAGAGGATCAAATCCATCGAAGCTCTGCTGGAGGCAGGCCAGATGAGGGAGGCAGAAAAAGACAGAGACTTGCAGGTCACATGCTCATATAATTGAGGTGGGAGGAGGAGAGGGGGGTTACGCAGCTCAAGCAGGTGTTTTTGCACTGTTTTAAGACAGTACCTGTGTTACCTTTCCTCTGGGATGCTGCAGAAAGGGTTGACCTGTGTCACATGCCTAGGACAGGTAACAAAAGTACTTTCTCTCTTCCAGGCAGCCACTGAAGCAGAAATGAAGCAGCTGCGGTCAAGGTGGGTCTAGGTGCACATGGAGACTGCTGTGGCACCTCTAGCTTGCTCTCTGTGTGTCCCAGGCTTCCCCAGGTGCTGAGCCCTGTGGGTGAGGGCTTCCCGCCCTCTCCGTTAGGCGGGCTTGGGGACTGCAAAGCTGGGAAGACAAAGTCAATCCTGGCCAGCACAGCTGTTTAAAATACTAACTGGCTCCAGTGCTGGCCCCAAATAACAGCCAGTCTATTCTGAAGTGAGACTGTAATTGCTGGCAGGTACATGGAGGGTGACCGGTCCTGCAGAATAGGAGGTTCTGGTGATTGTGGTGCTGGGATTGGGATGTCTCTGATCCAAACCCCTGCTCAAAACTGGGCCAACCAGAGGAGGCTTTTTGGGGATGTTTCCATGTATCTCCAAGGATGGAGATCCACCGCATCTCTGGGTCCTCATTCCAGTGTTCGACAACCTCTTCCTCTCCGGTGCAGAAAGGTTTCCTGGCATTTAACTGGAGTTCCCGTGGAGTTTCCCCTGTCATGCCTCTGCACAGGGGGGAGGATTTCTCAGATGCCCCCACTGCCAGCAGTCCTCCTCTAAACAAGGGCAGCTGTTCAGTTGTCCTGGGACCCCAAGAGACTTGGGTGGTTCTTGTCAAGGACCTGAACTTTCCTTGGTCTGCTCAAGCTGAGGCTCCCCTCAGGGCAGATGGTGAATGCGAGGGTGTGGAGGGAAGCTGCAGATTCTCGGGCATCTAGTCGGCAGCCCTGATTTATGGTTACTCAAGATAGTAGGATGCTTTTTCAAAATGCAGAGCTGTGGGCTGTCTCAGCCTAACAAGCCATGGACAGGAGTGTGTCCGGAGCAGTCCCAGTTGTGTAAGCCAGAATTTCTGGCCTTTGGATCCGGTTACTTGTTCCTCTTGTCCTGGATGTACAGCCAGCCAGCTACTCGCCTGCTTGTTATTGCTGATAAGCCGGTTGAAAACTAGATCCCACTCCAGCATTGCCGTGGCACTCCCTCCTCCTCCCACTGCGTGTAGGTCCTGGAGGAGACCGGGATAGGAAGGGCTGAGGTCCCCTTCTTGACAGCTCACTCCCCAGGAGGGAGGTGGATGGGATGCTGAGACTCTTGCATCCTGCTCTTCCAGGCTCCAGGAGAAGACGGACCAGCTGTCATCCTTGGAAAGGGAAGCCACAGAGCTGCGAGAGGCAGTGGAGCAACAGAAGACGAAAAACAACGTACGTGAGTGAACCGGGCCCAGCTTTTGCTGCTCGCAGTTTTTTCCTCCAAACCCCAGATCTCTGGGGTTTGAATGACAACCCATTGTAGATGGCTACCGATGTCTCCGTGGTGCGGCCAGAGGCTCTTCCAGCCCCATGGAGCACTGGAGGCATTGGCTCATCTGCCAGAGAGCAGGAATCCCCCTGGCAGGCTGCACAGCTTGAGCTGCAGACCCTGCCTGGATGGAGCTGTCTGTCGCCTGTTCTCTTGGGAGGTTTAGGATCTGGTAAGCCAGGGAGATCCTACCCCGGCACGGTCAAGGCAATCCCCGAGCAGAGGTCCCTCACACCTCATTGCTCCTCTACTACAAAGTGGTGTCAGTTGCGTGGAGGCAACTTGGTCTGTGTCCTCTCCAAGCAGCTCTAGGCATCCTGAGGGCTGCATCTGGAGCTCCTGCCTCCATCCAGCTCTGCTCTGCTCCTTCAGACCACCGCCTGAGCGATGTGGTGCATTGGGCCACTGCAAGGAGGGAGGGGAAGGAGGCACACATGGGCAGTGGGATGGAAGACCCTTGACAAAAGGAGTGGGGTGCTGCCCATTTTCCTGAGTGGAGGCTTTGAAATCCTCCGCAGTGCCAACAAGCAGCTTGGTGACCTTCGGCATGATGTGTGGCTTATTGCCCTCTATGTGTGATCTCGGCAGGACCTTTGTGAGAAGAACTGGAAAGCCATGGAAGCGTTGACCACGGCGGAGAAGGAGCGTGAGGAAAAACTACTTGCTGCTACAAAAGCAAAGGTGAGCCTGGCATTTCTCTCTAGCAGTGATGGTGGTGTAAGGGAAACTTTCAGCCTCCCTGAGCCACCAGAGATGCTTGCCCTGGGTTGCCTGCCTGCTCTTAGGAGTGGTGCTGGCCCAACCCTCCTGCCAGCTTCTCCAGAGTTTGTCTTGAGGACCGCATATTGTCGGTGCAGGTCATGGTTGGGGAACTGGGAAGATGGGTGAACTGGAAGGGACGTTTTTGTGGTTCTCAGCAGGAACGGTTTGCTCTGTGGGCTGGTTTCCCTGTGCCAGCCCATCCCTGTAGGCACAGAAAAGCGGGACCGGTATTGACAGCCTGGCTGCCAGGCACCCAAGACCTCCATCCCATGCCAGTTTGTCCTTCTTACAGGAAGAGCTGGCCCAACAGCTGGACACGCTGCAGACGCGAACCAAGCAGATGCTTCTCTCAGCCCTCCCCGGAGTCACCGTGTCCTCACAGCAGGTGAGCACGGGATTTCTCAGGCTCCCCGGAGCCTCCACCACATGGGAAGGACAGATGTCTAAGCGTCATTTTTCTTCCTTGTCCTCTTTTTTTCTTTTTTTTTTTTCTTTTTTTTTTCCAAACTCAGGATTATGACACGTGGCTACAAGAGTTTAAGGAGAAGACCATGGATATGCTAAAGCAGCAGACAATTACAACAGAGACCCCGGTAAGTGAAGGGGCTGGAAGTTGGAGGAGTGAGGAAGTGCCTGAGGGTCACTCGTTTCTTTTCCTCACCTCTTTCTCCATCTCTTCCCTCTCCTTTCAGGATTTAGCACTTAAATTAAAAGAGGCAGAGGAAGCGCAGAGCACTTTACAAGCAGAATGTGAGCAATATAGAGCTATCCTTGCAGAGACGGTAAGTTGCAGCCCTTTGCGCTGTGTTGATCTTCCACAGGAAATACCTCTTGAGAGGTCTCCTGGCAGCCCAGGCTGCCCATGGGCTCATGGTGGGCATCGCTCAGTATGTTGGGGGGCTGCCATGTGGAAGACCTACTTGCCGGTGAGGCAGGGGAATAGGGGAAACCTGAATTCCTAGAGCTCTTCAGCCTGATTGTTGGGAAGCTTCCTGGTGTTGGCGGGATGTGGCACAGCAAGGGCTCTGGTGAGCAGGGTGGTTGAGCCAGCCTAGAAACTGGGAGCCCCTAGCCCCACATGGGGCACCCGATTCTGGCACCCCTTCTTTGGCTGAAATCTTTGGAGAGGCATTGGGTATTCAGGGCTTCCAGCCTTGACCCTGCTCAGCTTGGGAGGGCTGGAGGAGGTTTGGGCTCAGCTGAGGCTTTGCCAACAGGAAGGAATGCTGCGAGACCTGCAGAAGAGCGTGGAGGAGGAGGAGCAGGTGTGGAAAGCAAAGCTCACGGCGTCTGAAGAGGAACTCCAGAAGGTGCGTGTTTGGGGCACACCTGGGTTTGTCACTTGTGGAGCTGGCCTTAACAGCAGCAGAGGGGCTGTAAATCATACCATGACCCTAAACTGTTCTGCCAACCTGGAACTCTTGAGACACAGGGACTTTCTCTTCTCCCCAAATCCACCCCTCCTGTCACCAAAGCATCAGACAGGAAGCCTGCCTCACATAGAAACTAAGCTCTCTTCCTCCTGGATCTCACCTCCCTGCCTGGTGTGTGCCTAGACCCTGCTGGAGGAGCTGGAGGAATGGTTGGCAGCTCCCTGGTGCAGGCATGGTAGTTGGGAGACCACGTCACCACTTCAGTAATCCAAGCTCCAGCGCTTGGAAATCGGGCTGACCCCTCCTGGTGGGTGCTGGCTTGAAGGGGGGAGAGCACGTGTGGGGCTCTCAGGCTCCCATTTTCAGAAGAGCTTGGCTTGCTCTCAAAACCTGGGTTGACCTTGGCTTTTGCTGAGCCTTCAGAAAGGAGCTGAAGTCCAAGCCACGTACTGCACATAGTTTTGGGTCCAGCTGTCTGTCTAGCTCTGGGTACCGCTCTTTCTAGTTAAAAAGCCAGCCAGCAGCTGCCAGAGAGCCGTCGTTGCCCAGGAGTTTGGTGAGGAGCGTGTGTCGTGAGCTCTTGTGACGTAGCTGGGGTCTATGAGACCTTGGCTGCCCGTGCCTTTTCTGCAAAGCAGACTTAAGTTATCTTCTCCCTCTTGAGTGCTGAACTGAGATGAAGCTACTTTCCACCGTCTGGCTGCTCCCCATCCATCCCGTGGGGTTTTGAAGTTAACTGGGGCTGCAGGGATGTGGGGGAGCTCTTGTACAAGAGATCTTTGATTTCTCAGCCCGTTGCTGGCTCCTGCAGCGCCAGCGCTGCTGAGGGCTGGTGTAGGATTGCACAGGGATGACGTGGCTGCTGGTGGTGTGCTGGCAGCAGAGTGTGCGTGATGGGTTGAACGTCTGGTGGCTGGGGCAGGTCCCAGAGCAGTCCTGCCTCTCTGTGGAGAAGAGGTGAATTCCTCCTTTCGCAAAAATTTAGCAACCGTGGAGTCCTCTTCAAAAATCAGTCCAGGTTTAAATGCAAACCCCATGCTTTTTCTGATGGCTTGGCTTCTCTTAATAGCTAAGCCCATGACACCTCATTGGAAAGTCTACCTTGCTGCTTCCAAACCAAAGGTGCTCTCAGTAGGAAACTTGCACTGAGTCTGGTGCCAGTTTCTTGGGTGTTGAAAGCTGACTGCAGCCAGCTGAAGTCCTGCAGGCAAAAGCTGTTCCCTTGCTCCGTGATTTACGGCCTGGGCTTGTTGGATTCATCCTCCCTGGCAAGAGGAGCTCCTGCCCTGCAGGCTGTGGAGCTCCACTTTGGTGTCAGGTCTCTTCTGCACTTGGGTACAGGCTGAAGTGGGAGAGATAGGAGTGAAACACTGACCAGTTTTTGGTTGAATGAAGGATGCTCAGTGTCCACGTGAGACATTGTACACTGACTTTCTCTGATCCTTTCTGGCTTAGTCACAAGTCCAGCTGAAATCTCTTGAAGACATGGTGGAGAAGTTGAAAGCAGATCTGCAGAACACAGATCAGGTAAGGTTTTTTGGGTAGCAGAGAAGGTCCCTGCACAGGTACCAGATGGATACGTGCTGTGCTTGGGCTGAGTCGGGATCCGTCTCCTGACTTGCCCTGGGGAAGGCAGGCTTGGCCCATGGGATGTTTGGGAAGTGCTGGACCTCAAACAATCATTCCCCTCCTGCTTTCCTCCCCTTTAATCCAGCTAAAGGAATACACCTCTCTTCTGGAAACGCAACTGGAAAATCACTTGGAGACAGCCAGCTCCGAACGCCAAAACTACACAAAAGAAGTTGAAGTCGTAAGTGTGGTGGCCATTACCTTCTTAAATGCTTCTTTCTTCTAAGGCTGACAGACCACCCATCTTTCAGGGATTTGGGGAGTGCCCTGGGGATCTGCAGATTTGGAAAGCAGGAGAAAACAGATGGAGGTATTGGTCTGGGTTGTAGACACCTAAAGTCAGGAGATACATTGGCAAGGTGATGGGACAGGGAGATCTGTATGGAGATGCTGTCCACTGGTCCTCGGTGGCCTGTGGGATATCTGTGACTCAGGTGAGATGGAGCTGTCTCATGGCCGTCTCTCTGAGCAGGCATCAGCAGGCAGGTTAGCAAGGGATGCCATCGTGGCCTCTTTGAGAAGACATTGCATCACAAAAATGGCTCTAAAGGGCTCCAAACCCAACTGCACAAATGGACTTTTATTTTCTTTCTGTTCCTCCTTGACAGCTGAGGCAGCTCTTGTCGGAGTCCCAGGAGCAGCTGGAGGCAGCAAAGTCAGAAACACAGAAGCAGAGCAAGGAGCTGGCTCTGGTAAGGGGGGGACCCCTGGACCTGCCCTGCTGGGACCGCGCTGCTCTGCCTGGGGCCGGTTTGCAAACCAAGCTGTGGGGCCGGCATCCTCCCTGCGGGTTCGGGGAGGGAGGCAGAGCCAGCGCTGGGGGGAACCCGGTGCTGCCGGGCACCAGACTGATCCCACTTTCAGAGGGGATATTTAAGACCCAGGAGGAGATTTTTATTCACCTTCCTTTCCTCCCGTGATGGGGGTGGGAGGGAAGGGAGAACAGCAAGGCTTGTGCAAACTGGTGTGTAGCAGAAAAACCCAGCCGCCCCACCACTGGGCACTGGTTACCCCAAAACCACCCCGGGGCAGGCGTTTGGGTGCGTTAAGCATCCGTCCACCTCCAGATGGGAGGACTGAGGCTGTGCAGCCATGTGTAGGGGTCTCTTGGGAAGCTGAAGGATGGGGTTAGGAGGTTCTGCAGGTCAGTGGGGTAGAGGACTGGGATATAGAGCTGACAGACCTGCCAAAACCATGAGGGCTTTTGTTTTTAAATCCATACTTTGGTTGTGAGAGGTTCAGGAGATTGTTTTTACAACCCTTGGCAGTACCACTGGCTTGCAGAGCCACTCAGAGCGGAGCGAGCCGGGAATATGGTTTCCCAGTTGCCGTGACTCTTCCCAGCCTTGCAGCCACTGCCGTCCAGCTTGCTCAGCGAGCCGATGCAGACCCTTGGTCTCAAGGGACCGTGGCGTGGGGTCATCATTGGGCTTAATCTCGTTAGATGGGCAGGTGGTTGTAAGTGTGGAACGCATTCGTGTTCATCCAGCAACCTTCCCTCTCTCCTGGCCAAGGCATGCCGTTAGCTTGCAGCTTGATTGCCGGTGCCGCTGCGATGCAGGGCAGAGCTCTGGTAGATGGAAGGGGCGATGTTAATGGAGGGGTGGGGGCAGTGTCCCAGTAACTGCCTCCCCAGCCATCCTAGCTGTGATCAATGGCAAAATGGAACCTGCCACCTTGCCTCAGTTGCTTTAAGACCTCAACTATGTTAGTGCAGACCCTCAGCAGTGGCTTTAAACCAAGGTGCCGAGCGATCAAAGGAGAGCAGGCAAGGCACGAGCATGTTGT
The DNA here is from genome assembly GCA_013400195.1 of Aramus guarauna. Taxonomy (NCBI): domain Eukaryota; kingdom Metazoa; phylum Chordata; class Aves; order Gruiformes; family Aramidae; genus Aramus; species Aramus guarauna. The sequence goes on from VXBL01002585.1 coordinate 94,808, forward strand.
GCCTCTAGGTGCCCAGGTTAGGTACCACCATCCTGTGTCTAGCAGAAACTGAGGTGGTTTTCCAAACATTTCAGCTCGTGTGCAAGCAAAGAAGCCAGCAAACTTTATCTATAGGTCATTGTGGGTCTTGTAACCGCTGTGGTGCGGGGATGTGTAACTGAGCCAGGCTTGCTGGTCCTCCTTCCAGGTCAGGCAGCAGTTGAGTGAGATGAAGAGCCACGTACAGGATGGAGAAGTAGCGGGGTTACAACCTGACCCAAGCGAGCCTGCGCCCCTCGAGGTTAGGGTGGTGAGACCGCTGCTCATGGAGGCGCTGACCCTTAACCATGTCCCTTGTCTTGTCTCACCATCTCTAACCGCATGGAGAACTGCACGTGGCTTTGCTCAGGGCTGTCGCGGCTGTGTCGTCTCATGTCCCGTGTGTTGGGGGGAAGCCAGCTCCCCCGTCCCTTCAATCACGTGTCCTATTCCTGCTGGGAACATGCCTCCAGCTGGCTTTTGCCAGGCTGTTCCCCTTGGGAGCCCTCCATCATGGCATCAAGCTGGCAAGATTTTGGGGGAGGCAGGCAGCCCACTAGCTCATTTCTTGGGTCTTTGTTTTAAAAATTATTTCTGGGTGTTTTCCCCTTTTCTCAACACAGTTGAAAACCCAGCTGGAGCAAAATGAAACGCTGGTGGAGAAGGAGCAAGTGCTGCGGCAAAAGCTGGCACTGGAGCTGGAGGAGGTAGGTGCGGGTGAAGAGGACACAAGGGTTTGCAAAGCCTCTATGGGTTTTGGCTGCTAATGAAGCCCAAGAATTAATTTGAATGTTTTTCCCCATCCCTGTCTGCATCTCAGACATCGCTGCATTCCCTGACGCATCTAAAGAACTTCTTGCAACAGCTGTGCTAAAGCCACATGGCATTGCTGGCCCCTCGAATTGCCCCTCTCCTGGTCCCACCCGTGTTTTTTGCCAACTCTTTCCCTTGAGGGTCAAGGGCTTTAGCTGGGTTTCATGCTGCTTCTGGTGAGAAATGCCATCCTCGTGGCGGAAGCTGGATCAGCAGAAGCAATTTTTGCGTTGCGCTTGGCCTCCCGCTGTCTGACAGCGGATGTATAACCTAACTCTTCACCAGAGGCAGACCCACCGGGGACCAGGGGCTGTATGGAGCAGGATGTGGGAGGTGCCTGCTGCTGTTAGCTTGGGTGTTTCATGAGTGTGCGTCCCCTTTCCAGGCCCAGCGCTCAGCGTGCAGTTTGCAAGCAGAGCTGGAAAAGCTGAGACTGGCTGAAAATGCAGCAGCTTCAGACACAGAGGAGGCCCAGCATCTCAAGGTGATTTGGCTGCTCTGCTCTCCTGTGCTTCAGCCAAGACAGCAAAAGCCACCCCTGAGCAGGACTAAGGGCATGATTTATCATTCCTGGGGATGGTGGGACAAAGTAGATGGTTTCTCCTGCAGGCAGCTCCCTGCCTGGGGCTGGCTGTGAGCTCCAACATGGCTGAATGGCAGCAGGGTGCAAGTCACTGCCACTTCATCCATGTTGACCAAGAGAAGGACAAAGCTCTGAGCAAACACTCTCACAGGCTGAGCTTTTCACATGTTGGGAAACCATTCTGCTCTCATGAGATTGTCTCAGCCCGTGGCATCTCTGGGCAGCCAGAGTGAGCTGTAGCCGGTGGGGTGATGCCTGGCCCCTCTGGCAAGGAGGGAGTTGGGTGCTTCTCTGGCTTGTGGTCACTGATGCGGCTTGGTGCAGACCCAAGGTAACCTGAGGTGTTTTGGAGGGGGTAAGGTCACCAGACAGCAAAGGGAGGCTCAGGCAGATGCCTTCTTTTGACTCCCATGTAGGAAAGACTTGAAAAAGAAAAAAAATTAACAAAGGACCTGGGCCAAGCAGCAACCAAACTACAGGAGCTACTGAAGGTTACCCAGGACCAACTGGCCAAAGAGAGAGAAACGGTGAAGAAGTTGAAAGAACAGCTTCAGGAAACGGTACTTGTGGTGGCCACGGACATCCCTCCCCTTGACGCTGGTGGAGGCTGGGGGGAAGTGTGCGTCAAGCAGTGGTTTCAAACCAGAGGCAAGGTGGCACTTGCTGCCAGTAACCATCTGGGTGGCTTTTGGGAACCCTGGGACCACACAAGATGGTGGTCACAGTTCTCCCTGCCCAGAAGGCAAGACCTGGCCCATCTGTGAAATGCTTTGATGCTTGAGCTGCCATGAGAATACGGCTGAGACCCAGTTGAGTAACCCACCTCTGTTTTCCTTCTCCAGGGGGAAGAGGACAGCTCAAAGGAAGGGACTTCAGTTTGACAAGTCTGTGACCTAGACCTTACTGTTCAACTTACCAAAATGCCTTACACATTCCTAAAAATGAAAATATATGCTGAATTTACTGTAGATAAAAGATACAAGCCATTAGTGACCCAAAACCTAGTTTTGAAACTTAAAAAAAATACATATATACAAAAAAAACCCAACCAGTAAACACTGCAGGTGTACGTTTTTAAGAAAATCTTCATACTGTTTTGTACAACTGTTCATTCCCCAGGAAGCCACTCTGGCTGCGTCAGGGCTTCACCCTTCTGTCACAGCAGAACCCACGAATGTGTGAAAAGGGAAGACTGTTTGTACGTCAACCGGTGCAATTATTATTATATTTTTCTTTTTTTTATTTTTTTTTTTTTTTTTTTTTTTTTTTGAGTGAAAGAAGTGTGAAAGTAAGACCCACCATAGAAGGAAGCTTCTCTTTGATGGGTGGCTCTTGGCACGTATCCTTTTGTGTATTTCTGGGTGTCGATGCAATTAAAATGATGTAGTGAAAAGAGCTTGTTCTTGCTTTATTTTTGGGGGTTGTCTGTGGGGTTTTTTTTCTTGGTTTGGTCTTTTTTTTTTTTTTTTTTTTTTTTTTGTTTTGGCTTTTTTTTTTTTTTTTTTTTTTTTCTTGGTTTGGTTTTTTTAAATTTGCAGGGCAGGCATGCCTTGGGGAGGGTCACTGAAGAAGGATCCTTCTTTGGCCAGGAGCAGATCCTTTATTCTCCCCCCCCCTTGCTTGTTGTACAGCAGAAGCCATCCTCCCTGTTGGGGTTTTGTTGGGGTTTTTTTTTTCCCCCTCCGATATATGCAAAGGTGAGAAACTTTTCCTCCCGTCACCCGTGTTTTCACTCACACTGTCGGTGCACACCGAGCTCCGGCGCGAGGCCTGGCAGAGGGAGCGCCACGCGTGCCATGGCGGCGAGGGACACCGTGGTAGCCGCGTGTCGCGGTGGGGCCGGCGGCTCCCCTGCCGCGGGGTCAGGCCGTGCGTGGGGACGGCATGGCGGGGTGGGCCACACCAGCCCACCGGGGACCGGTCCTCTGCTTGCCTCAACCTCTGCGCTCCCCTGTAATTTTGTGTCTGCGGGTGCTGCGTGGCGGTGGTCCTCAGGCGCTGCCAGCTGCTCCAGTCCTTTGGTCTTCCCTTTCTTGTGGCTTTTCTTTTTAATTTTTTTCATCTTTTTTTTTTTCCCCAAGCTGCTTGCTTAGGAAATGGCAGAAGCCACGTGACGGCTCAGTGCCTGTCTCCCCACAATAAAGCTGCTGAGCCCGGTGCTGAGATCAGCAGGATTTGAGAAGGGGTGAAAATGCCCCCTGAAGTGCTGGGTCCCTCCAGGGTGTGTGAAGAGCCAAGGCCGGGAAGGCGGATGAGGGCCAGACCTGCCTCCATTTTGCTCCCGGGGAAGGCAGTGTGCGCTCAACCTCGGTATTAGCCACCAGAGCCTCCAGGCAGGCAGGACTAGGGGACGCGTGTCCTGTCCACACACCCCCCACCTCCCCCCCAGCACTGTGGCTTTTGGGGCTGTGATGGGATTGGCCCAAATCACACTTGGGGGGGGGGGNCCCCACCCCTCTCCCCAGATTTGGTGGGTGGCTTGGGGACACCCCTCCGTCGCTCACTGCCTGCCCCTGCCTGCAGTTCCTCGCAGGATGGGAGGTGATGGAGCCCACGCACCCACCCGGAGGACTGCGTCTCCCGCTGGTGTGGTGGCCCCAGCCCCTTGCTTGGCAGCTGAGACCCCACACACTCATGACAAGTCCTGCTGCCCTGCCCCCCCCCCAGCCTTGTTCTATGAGGGCCATTGCATGCACAGAGGCAGCAGATCCTGCACGCCCTGGGCTCTGCCACGTCTGTCTCCCCACGATGGAGGGACAAACTCGGTAAGCAGACCTTTGCCCCACAGCCACGATTTGCCTTCGGTTTCTGTTCCTGGACACTGTGGTGCATGCAGAGAACCTCATGAACCAAGGACTGCCGGTGACCTCAGTGCTGTCAGCATTGCCTCTTGCTGCAGAGCGGCATGCCTGGCCTGTTGTCACCCTTTGGCTTTTCAGATCCTCAAAAGTGAGGGAATGCCTGGATTTTATCAAGATTACAGAAATGCCACCCAACCCTTAGGCTGGAGTGAGCTGTTGAGCCTTTCAGAGTGGCCATCACCTCCATCAATAGAAAGGGCCCCAGAGCAGCAAGTGCAGTGAAGTGATGCAATCCTTTGGGTTTTTTTCAGTTTTGGTTTTTTGTTTTTTTTTTTTGCTTTTGCAACAATTTCCTTTAATGTCAGCTCTTGTGCAAAACAGAGCAGATGATACCTAGGTGTTAACACACAAGCAGTAACAAAACCCCCAAAACAGCCAGTACAAGGAGGGTGGCTGGTGTTCCAACCACGCTATGAGGCAGGTGGGCTCTGATGGGGTCCAAAAGCCTCACAAGAGCAGATTTGGTGTCCCCAGTGTGAGGGACATGGTGCCCTTCAGGACACATTGCCCAGCAAGCTGTTTTAGGAAGAGAGAGGCTGATCTTGGCAAGCAAAGCTGAAAACCCCATGTCTCTTTAGGGAAAGATGTTTAGCTTCATTTTTGATGCCTGAAGTGGTACCGCTGGGATTTTTTCCTCCGTTGGCACCTCGGTGGAAGGGAAGGACATCCTGAGGCTAGGAGAAACCCAAGCCTTGCCCACCAGCACACAGGGCTGAGGACTGGGCCAGGCCCTGCTGTTCCAGGAGCTGGTGGGATTTCACAACATGCCCGCCCTGTTGGTTATCTCCTTTCCTCCAGGCAGGTACTTTATTGATAAAGATCAAACAATGGCCCAGCTGGGGTGATTTTGGNCCAGCACTGTGGCTTTTGGGGCTGTGACGGAGATTGGCCCAAATCACACTGGGGGGGATGGGGTGTGGGAGCGTGTGTCTGTTCTCGCCCATCCGTCCCATCTTACACCAGCCAAGAAAAGGGGTTCCTGCTGAATTCCGGAGGGGGAGCCACCCCCTCCCCAGCCCTGCCTCCCATCCCTGTCTGAAGGCACCCGTTTCTCTGGGGCGTGCTGGGGCTTTGCTGACTGAGACTGAGCACGGGCTGCTGGCAGAAGTTGGGGCTCACATCAGGGCTGAGCCCATCAACACTCATTACAGAAATGGGCTGAGCACCTTTGGGGGGGCGGGGGNGGCATGCCTGGCCTGTTGTCACCCTTTGGCTTTTCAGATCCTCAAAAGTGAGGGAATGCCTGGATTTTATCAAGATTACAGAAACGCCACCCAACCCTTAGGCTGGAGTGAGCTGTTGAGCCTTTCAGAGTGGCCATCACCTCCATCAATAGAAAGGGCCCCAGAGCAGCAAGTGCAGTGAAGTGATGCAATCCTTTGGGTTTTTTTCAGTTTTGGTTTTTTGTTTTTTTTTTTTGCTTTTGCAACAATTTCCTTTAATGTCAGCTCTTGTGCAAAACAGAGCAGATGATACCTAGGTGTTAACACACAAGCAGTAACAAAACCCCCAAAACAGCCAGTACAAGGAGGGTGGCTGGTGTTCCAACCACGCTATGAGGCAGGTGGGCTCTGATGGGGTCCAAAAGCCTCACAAGAGCAGATTTGGTGTCCCCAGTGTGAGGGACATGGTGCCCTTCAGGACACATTGCCCAGCAAGCTGTTTTAGGAAGAGAGAGGCTGATCTTGGCAAGCAAAGCTGAAAACCCCATGTCTCTTTAGGGAAAGATGTTTAGCTTCATTTTTGATGCCTGAAGTGGTACCGCTGGGATTTTTTCCTCCGTTGGCACCTCGGTGGAAGGGAAGGACATCCTGAGAGGCTAGGAGAAACCCAAGCCTTGCCCACCAGCACACAGGGCTGAGGACTGGGCCAGGCCCTGCTGTTCCAGGAGCTGGTGGGATTTCACAACATGCCCGCCCTGTTGGTTATCTCCTTTCCTCCAGGCAGGTACTTTATTGATAAAGATCAAACAATGGCCCAGCTGGGGTGATTTTGGGTGGGAACGCTGGAGCCTTACCTTTCAGCCTGGGTAGTGGGCTTAACAAGCCACAGCTTAGACACTCAAGTTCACCTCTGTTGCAGCAGATGAATTACGTTTACACTATCTGCTGCCCATGCTCAGGCCTGAATTACCAGTCTCCATCTCCCATCCCCATCTTCTCCCCAGCGTAATGGACAAAAATGGCTTTTGGGAAACACTTGCCTGCACGTGGACTCAGAAAGGTTTCTAGCAGCACTGCTCTTGCTGCACCCAAGCTGTGCCCTCTGGACTGCAGTCCTGCTGAGCTTGCGTGGCTCTGAGTTGTGTCTGTCACCTGAACACCTTCACCTTTTTCTTCTTTGTGTAGTCCTGTTGGAAAGTAGTTTCTCTCCCCAGCAGCGGGCCAAGCTATAGGAAGCATTCTTGATGTCTCTCCCTGCTTGCCTGGCCTTTTCAGAAGGTCTGGGTGATTTGGGAGAAACCTTAACTGGAAGGATTTGAAACAGTCACAAGAGGCAACATCTTCCCATGCTCTTCATCCCCCCCAACTGCAGAAGGACAAACAACACACCAACTCCATGACATGGACAAGCCTGAAGCATTATAGCTCTGAAGGTTAAGAGTTACTGCCAGCGCTGGAGCACAGGAGTACTCTTCCAGAGGCACCCGTGTAATACCTCGAGACTTGCTGTGAGGGTCCTAAAAGCAGCCAAATCCCCTTAGATCAGCTTAAGTTGTGGGACCACACCTCACCAAGGCCCAAAGTGCCACGTCTGATCTCTCATCCCTCAGAGTCCTGGGATGAAGGCACTTTGTACCCAAGTCCCTGATCCAAGGGCGTTCTTGTGGGAACTGCCCTCCTATCTTCCAGGCCTGACATCCTTACCACTTTGCAGAGTCTCCTGCTCCATTTTCTAACCAAAGAAGGAAATCCCAGGCAGAATTCTACCACGGTGTCACCTGGGCTGGATATCTCTTCTAAGATTCCTGCAGTCTGGAGGCACTTGTTATCAGCTGGATTTTGGCAGGGAGTTCCCCTCATCAGGCAGCACCGCTCCCAAACGTGACACTGTGTCACATTTCCTTATCGCAACGTGGACTTTGGACAGAGACAAGCACTGCAGACACCTAGGCAAGGACGAGCTGTTTATGAGGATGATTACCCACTTGGGTGAGCTCAGAGTTGACTGAAACACAAGCTAAAAGCACGAGCAGAAAACAGTCCGGTTTGCTTTTCTGAAAATCAGAAAGCTTTGCTTCGGTGGATCTCTTTGCATCGGAAAACCTTGTGCTCCCAACCCTGTGACCCGTGTGGGTGCCAAGTTAGAGCAAGCAGTCAATGCTTGCCTTTAATTAAAGGTTTTAACCACGCAGCGTGGCCAGAGAGGGCACATGCCGAGTTAGGTAATGGACCATGATTTCCCTGGCACCACAGACAAACCAGCTCAGAGCACTGCTCTGCCGAGGAGCTATGGGGACAGCGCAGCTTTCTGTCCCTGCACATCTGGCAGGAGCTTGCAGAGGAAGGGGCAGCCTGTAACGGCCTGGGCTTCATGGGGCTGGCCAGAGAAAGCTCCCTCAGTTCTTACAGGGAAACCAGCGCAAAATAACTGACACCTGCTGGGTTTCTCCTGCTCAGACTGCAAAGACAAGATATTTCCCAGGAAGCTCCCCAACGCATGGAAATTTGGGTCCAAACGCTAAAACGCAGACCAGGTGCTGGTGTTAGGGAGCCAGAGCCTGCAGCAGGCTGGCAGTTGCTGAGCAGTGAGAGGGGTGCAGGGCCAAGGAGGGCCGCTCACTTTGCAGACAGGTGACCCTGCTTTCCCCCCAGATCCCTCCTCCTCCACCAGCTCTTCCTTCTAGCCTGTTTCCCCACACCCTTTCTTCCCCCTGAGCAGCACAGGGCACTAGGTGCAGCAGGTATACCAGCTCCCTGAGCGCCCGGCTTATGCCGGGCACTGCGCGTGCTCGGCCAGCAGCACCATCCCCGCTGCAGAAGGGCTAATCCAGAGGCTGGAGAGAATCAGTCACTGACCCAGGGGAGGGAAACCCCATTTATTTAGGCTATTTGAATTTGGCACGCACAGAACATATCACAGTAACGCACTGGAGGCTAAGGGTTTTGTTTTGGGTTTTTTTTTTTTTTTCTCTACAGACATACAGGAAAACTCTATGCAACTCCCATGTACACATTACACAAAAGAAACAGCTTTAATCAACCACTGGTGAAACATGGAAGCTTTTAAGATCTCTGTAGCTGGCACAGGAACATTCTCTACCCCCCCATACAAAAGGCATTTCAGGTCAAACTTTCTAGTAGGTGATATTTCCATGCATTTCTACAGAATTAAAGAAGCTAACAGACAAAAAGCCCAGATCAAGCCGTATTAGTCAGGCTGATTGGTTCTACTAGGTTAAATCAATAGTAATTATGGACAAATGGACCAAGTGACCAAAGACTGGGGCTGAGAATACCACTTTTTGAGATGTGGTTCCTTCTCATTGTACTACCAATAACTGGAGAGCTCTGATAGAAGAATCTGCATTTGTAAAAGCCTCAGAAGCATCTGATCCACTAGGAAGTGTGTATTAGAGAAACTAAGGTAGTTCTAAATTAAACTATGTCAACAGAAAAGCAATTTTTATAGAATCACTCAGGCTGGAAGAGACCTCAAGACACTTCATAACAAGAAAATTGAATCTACAGAACAAGTGAACCTTTAAATATTATTACTGCACCGTGAGTTTACAAGAGAGTTGATTAGGACTATTTCTCCAGAAAAGTGTGTCTATTTTATTTCTATTTAACTTCAGATTTAGCCTTTATTAGTACTGGTCTGCAACTGCAAGCACTAAGAATTTAACCCAGTTTTGGTGCCAACAAGTTGCTTTAGCCTAACTTATACTACAGTTCTGTATTAAATGGTTACAGGGGAAAAGTTTTTGAGTTTGGCAAATTTGGCCAGTAGCCTCAAAAAGACTGACTGAATTTTGCTTGTTACAATTTAGAAAAGTAAGAACAGGAACCAGGTTTGTTCTCACCTCCCCCCTCTTTCATCCCATGATACACTGCTGCATTGGACCAAAATTTTTTGAGACCTTTAGTGTTAATCCACCGGGGACAATATTGGGCTGGACAACCAATGCAAATATTAATACACCAAGATAAATCCTTAGAGTTGATTTATTTATGGTCATTTTTATATACGAGCTACATCTCCAAAATCTACTTTATTCTACGAGACAGCTTCCCTACGGTTAGTGAAACCCTTGCCTAGAATGGTTGCTTTACATAGCTGTTATATTAAAAGATGGAATGCTTGTCGAGTTGTGGCACTGTATGACATCTACACAGGACTTCCTTCAAAAGCTACGACTAGGGAGCCTCCTAGCTTCTCAGCAATGCAAGCTCGGTTGAGGTCCTCTGGCCCATTTGCTTGGCATTCATGCTTTATGCCTAAAAAAAGAGGCAAAACACTCAATAATGCAGTATTTCAACATGCCAGTAATCAAAGAAACATACTTGGTAGTAATATTAGAGGCAGCAATCTGGTCACTCAAGCAGGTAAGTCCTGCCTTAGCTTAGGAATTTGGATGTTTTTCCCCTGCTATGTCACAGAGATATCTGGCTAGACACCAAATATCAACTTAGAAATATCAGGGAGAAAGTTTTCACTAGAACAGTGCTCAGACTGTTAGCCTTTTCATTGCAGGCTATCTTACAAGTGAATCTCTCATTTCTAGTGTTACCCTGGATATGGCAGGTGAGGGAGCTACATGCAAGCACACTAAGATCTCCTGCTGGCTCTGGAGAGGTGGGTGAAAGAATCGGGGTGAGAACCTGAGATGTAGAGACCAGAAAGATTTTGTTGGTCTAAAGAATCAACAGTGGTTGTTTTTTTTTTTTTTTTCTCTGGAGGGCAGGGAGCCCAACCCAAGCCTGTCTTATGTGGAAAAAAGCAGAATTTCTTCAGGATTTCTTTCTTCAGCTTCCACATGTGCAGCACATAACAGTCTCCCTGGGTAGTTCCAATCTACTGCTGAGTTGTCCTGTGAAGGCTGGCACTGCTGTACAATGATCTTGTCAGTCTCGCACGCTGCAAGATTTTGGGCCAGCATGAGGAACTGGGGGTGGGGGGCAGTGCTATCTGGCTACGAGCCATCATAATGACCAACTTAGCATGAAATTTCTGAATGCTGCAGCAAGGTGTTTACTCATTGGTTAATGGTGCCCGAAAGGCTGAACGGAACTTTGCTGCCATGCTTGGAGATGCAATGCCTTTTAAAGTGAGTAATTACAACTGCATCTTTAAATCAAGTCAATTGTTAATTACTACTACTACAGCACAGTAAGTTTATGAGACTATGTATTTCAACAGACACAGGGCTGAAAGTCCTCTGCCACAGTGGCAGCTCTGCACAAAATCCAGCTCCATGCTATGAATCTAACAGTTTCTAGCCTGTATGGCGCAGATGTGCTGCTCTATACAGTACAGCTATGGCGCCATGCATTGCTAAGCCTGCTCTTGTCTTGAGCACAGTTCTAGTGCCTCTAAAATTTAGAGTCAGACAGTGTAAGTTTTAGCTGGAGCTCATTTTAGCTCTATCACAGGACATGTCACCTGTGAAGTTCTCATCTCTTACTAGTATCTCAAAAAAACCCACCAGAACCCAACCCAAAGCAATTAGCCAACAGAAGCAGCCTTGCTGTGTAAGCATTCAAAGGGCACAGCACAACTAGGAGCATTAGCTGTATTACGTACCTTGAAACTTCTTTTTGATTGCATCCTTGGAGCTCGCGTAGATCATCTTGCTTTTGAGAGGTGCTTGTTCTGGTGCCCTAGTGGGATACACCAAAAAGAGTGTAATTAGTGACATTTATTATCCAGCATAGACAGAAACAGTATCCTACCGATTATGATATGCCTCGTGGCTCCGAATGCAGGCATCAGGCTGTCTGGCTCACTTTAAGCCTGCCATCTTGCCAGCCTGGGCAATACAAATGCTCAGAGATCTCACCCACTGTGCTTGGACTGCATGTTAGGAATCAGCAAGTTGGGAAGATGGCTTACCACAAGAAAAACATCAGCTCTTCCTTTTTGGATTCCTTGGTCTCGAAGCTTGCATCATACAAGGCATAACGGCAATCCTTCTCGGGAAGCATCTGCACAAAGTGCTTGAAAGGGTCGGTAACTGTTACACCGACATCTCCCACCAGAATCTCTTTCCCTTCTTCCACAATAATGCACTTTTTGTCTGGACTGAGGCAAAAGATGACAGCCTTCTTCCTCTTCTTAATTTCCTCAGGCGTAGAGCACTTCCGCACTTTCATGTCATAGAAGATACGGCATACCTCATCAGCAACTTGTACTCCAGATGCCTGCAAAGACAACAGCAAAGACCTTTAGGGCTCCCACTGCGAATTTTCACAAGTATATTACAGCACTGCCTTAAATCCAAGGCTAGAGGACAACCGATACTGGTAATAGTTACCAGTGGCCTGAGAGTCTCCTCAGAAAAGGCTGCAGGCCCTCTTTTTCCAGGCCAAGTAAAGAATCTGGAGTCTCAATGCTACCCACAGCCAGCTGCCAAACCAAAACTATTCCAAAGAGGGCACAATCCTACTTATATTAGAACACTGTTTTGGGGTAGTTTCACATGCACGTCCACCCCTTGTCCTCAGAGATTCAGTTGCGGCAGATCCTTTGGCATTACAGCAGCTTAATTTTGTTAGCCATTTCAGGCTGGCTAGACAATCAAGCCCACAAGGCTCTTCTGTTCAAACTTTCCTAGCCGTTTCTAGCACCCTTGCTAGCAGCTTTACAACAGAGGTAAAATGTGGCCAAATTCACACTTACACATGGATTTGGTTTAGAGATCAAGGGAGATGTAGCAGGATACTGGGACTGTACTGGTACAGTTTTTAGCTGAACAAGCCAACTTTCAGAAGTTAATCTGAATTCAGTGTTTTAAGGGGAGAACTTGCAAGCCTAACAGTTAAAGTGTCTACTTCCCAGCGGTTCCTCCACCAGTTTTTAAAGCAAGCTGCCTGACTCTTCAACTTCCCCCTCCCTCCTTGACGTCTGATGGGAAATTCTAGTTACTTAGTGGTATCCCCCTGTGCCAGCTGTAATAAGAGGTGCAGAGGCAGCATTATCAATCTAATGTTAAATGCAGCTGCACAGAATAAGGAGGACAAGACCTAGCAAGAACGACAAGAGGCTGAACTGCATTTTCAGTCTGCTGCTTTTTTTGGGAATGAGACAAGACCAAAAAAAAAAAAAAGTGGCAGGATAGAAGCATTTGTATCTGAGTTTTGTTCTCAGAGTGCAGCAAAGCTGGAGAGCTTAAAAGCAGCTGTGCAATAGTGAACACTGCAAATATGGGAAGCTGTACTGGCCAGCGGACGCTGCTGGAAGAACATCACGGCCAGAGCTGTAAAGACCAAACTGAAGCCTGTCCAACACTCATCTATTTGTTCAAAACACTGCATGTGGTGTAAACAGTGAGATTCCTTTCTAATACTGCTTCTTCCCCCACTGGTTTTTAGTCTTCCAAATTCAAATGACATTATCCTCAGATACGGCAATTCATATCTCAGAAGGAAAATAGCCCTCCTCCCTCTCTGTAAACTGCCACACGTCACTGTTACAAGCACAGTCAGCAATATAAACTGTCAGGTAAATCATCACGTGAGATATACCAACTGAAAAAGACTAAAGGTTGTTCTGCGTTTTGCTTTTCTCTAAGCTCAGCCCCAATACATGTGCTTGGTGGATTCATTTTGTGGGGGGACATCGTACCTTGTCAGAGCGGAAGTGTTGCAAAGAAGTGTCAGAGTTCAGCTGCAAACCCAGGAAGATGAGTGATGAAGGGGAACTGCTTAGTGCTAGCTTTCAAACAGGCTATCCTTGAGAGATGGTTATTGATTAGACAACTACTTAATGTGCATTTATTTTGAAAGCTTTGACCAATGCCTACCACGCAGGACCTCAGATAAGCCCAGATTCTCCTTTTCCTACCAACATCTCGCCTGCTGTAACTTCTAGTGGCAGGCATAGCTTTGCTAATCCAGTGAAGAGAGGTGGCACAGATGGCAGAATCTATTACCATGGAGTCTGGCATCTAGATCTTGCTAGTGCTGGTCATGCAAAACCAGGGCAATCTCATACAGCAGTGAATGTGAGACAGAAGGTTTTCTCTAGTGTGGAGAACAGTGCTCTTAACTCAAATACAAGGGGACCTCCCTCAAGATTCCAGAATCCCTTGCACTTACTTTGGGAGAGGAGAACAGGGAATAAGTCACTGTACCTGAGCCGCCTCACAGGTGGCCACCCCTCTGCCTATCTCCAATAAGGCAAGGAAAGTAAGCAGAGTAAGCCTATTCCAGGATAAATTTGAGCAAACATCGATTCAAAGTGAGTCACTGCTATGTCACCTCCTCCATATGAAGAGACTGCACTTTGTCACCGTGTAATTGAGAACTAATGAAGAATAAAGGTCTTTCTCCTCCCATTCCTGTCGTTGGTGTAGGCAAGAGCTCTCTGAGAAGACTTTAAATAATACAAAGTTCCCCTAATAAAGCAAACAGTGCAGCAACTAGAACTATCACATCATTCACTAAGGACAAATCCACAGTGAGCTCAAGATAACTTTTTTTTTCAGCCTGAGGTTTGTCTTCTAATGGCACCTCAGTAGCTGACAACAGGTGTTAAGACTTAGTTTTAGTCAAAAAAAAAAAAAAAAATCAAGATTCTAAGTAGAAAATGCTTAGAAAGCCTGAACTAGTCTAGTAATGGCATAAAAGCAGTTCATATCACCTAGCTCTACCTTTGTTGATTCTTGGTCTTTGCTCCAGGACCACAACAACAATTCCTGCAGCAATTCCTGTTGCCAAGAAGTTAACTCTGAAAGAAGAGGTTAATGCCCAGCAGAGAGCCAGAAGCAAGCAGCAACCGAGCTGCAAGTTGATGCAAACTGTGCAGTCAAGAGCATAGGCTTGTGCTACTGCACAGCCAGAAACATGTCTCCAAGTTGGGAGACAAGTTGTTTCCTTATAAAGAAACTGAGCACTGCTGGCAAGTCAGTTCAGATTCCAAAAGTGTTGAGCGTATTTAGTCTGGAAACTCAAAATTCACTTTTAAACTGCAGCTGATAACTGAGACTGACCAGAAGCTGAAGGGACAATAGCAAGAACTAGATTTTTTTAGCTTTCTGAAGCAAAAGGCTGTTAGTAGCTGGTGCTACTCCTTTTCACAGCTGCTGTACAACCCCTGGATTCATCAAACAGGCTGACATTAGCAGCCATTATATTGCTACGGACAATGCAGATTTGTTCCATCTGAGAAAACCCTATAGCTGTGTCACAGTATGGGTTGAAATGAACCCATAAACTCCTGGTGCAACTAACTGCTTCCAAAAAGAGGATCTAGTTTTGTAAGTGTAGGAGTCCCTCTTCAACCCTGGCTTCATGAACATACTTAAAGGAAACAAAAAACCAAAACCAAACCCTAGGCAGCTTTTGTTGTAAGGTGGTTGCAACCATTCTGTGTAGGGCAGCAAAAGGATGACTTTTATGAGCACTGGAACAAGAAGAAATACCACACTCAAATACATGTCCTCAATCAACATTTTAACTGTGTCTCTGATGTATTTGTCCAGAAGAATAGGTGGTGATAAGCCTCCACCCCACCAGCAATGACAGAATAAACGTTTATTTGCTAGTCTGGATTTTCTCTCTTAGGCCTACTATCACTCTGCTCAGAGGATTCAATACAGCACAATATTTTGTGCATTCTGGCTTGAATACTGCAGGGCCACAACAGCCAGCCTGGTTTTGATCCTTTTTTTCAGTACGAAAGCAGTTACCAGCTCTGGACCCGCACATGGGTGGCTGTTCATTGAACTTGTGAGATACACAACCATCAGTTGGTGACATTTTGTTGCAGGGGACAGATCAACATTGTAACACAGGCAACACCAACTGAAAACCATTCTAGGGACACAACTGCAGAGGAATTACTCCATTCAAGCGGCCCGCCTGTTTCTATAGGTGCCGAGGACCTTAACTGCAGGGCCTGTTAACGTCACTGAAATAAGGCAAGGAGACAAGCCACCTAATTATCACTTGGGAAAATGATGCCAGTACAGCATATTCAGGCATTCAGGCAAGAATGGACAGAGTAAGTTTGTCTGAGGGAATCAGCAAAAATGAGTTCTCCCCCAGTACCTCCATGCAACTACTGCAAAGGTGGCGTGTCTTGTGGGCAGCGTTGCCTCGTACATTATTCTGGAGCACTTATCCCAGTAGGCACATGAGGTAATGGTTGCATTAAATGCCTTGTCAGCACGCGCTGCAGTAACACAGTGGCTCTTATCCCTTACACAAAGCCACCGTTCCTGCCTTAAGTGCAAAGCACTGCAGAAGTCTTGCACGAGCAGCATGCCGTCCCTACACAGGGCAGCCCAAAGAGAGAGCCTTCTGTCTAGCAGGCTTCCGACTGCAAGAGCCGTCCCCAGCTGCCTCCACTAACAGCTTCCAACGTTTTGCCTCCATCGCCGAGTACTCTACAACTGAAATTTAATCTAAATGAGGGAAGACTGAAGAATAACCCAAAGCTTTCTCAAGAAAATCCCCACATACAGAAAGCCATTTCAGGAGTGAGACACTGATAAACTGAATTTGTGACAAGCCTGCATTGAAACACAACTTTGACACAATGAAATCTGCCTTCTCTTTTGTTAGGAAGCACTATGAACTCCAGTATTTTCCTTCAATATTTAAAATATTTTACTGAAGAGAAGTCTTTGTTCCCTCCTCAACTGTAAGAAAGCCAAGACTTTTAAACTAATGACTTGGTTTGCCTCAAGACAAGTTTGAAGGACTAAATTTGTTTTTAAATATTGAAGATTTTACAATGTGGGTTTTATTCCCCGTGATGAGAACCTAAGAGCCCTTCATGGTGGTGCCTGTGTGCATCTCATCTACAGAAACATTTCAAGAACCAGTTCTTGACTTGTTTTGTTTGGGAACCATGCACACACATTGTATACACCAGCGTGGACTATCCACAGCTACTCAAGTGGAAACTTTTGCTTCTTGGAAAAGCCTCATCAATTTTTCCAGAATTTGACACCAAGAACTTATTAAAGTATGCCTTGTTTAATTGCAAAGGCAGATTTGAGAACGCTGCGCTCCCACGTTTACTAGTCATGTTACTGCCATATATTTGGTTCTCAGTTTCTTCAGCAAACACCTTGCTCCCCTATGCTTGGCACACCATCTCTCTCATCTACCTTCAAAATCCCCTGCCGCTGCCAGAACTGCCTGTGTAACCATGTGGCATTTCCATCTGACTCAGTAATGTGTCATAGTGCATCTCTGCGACAAATATTTTTTCAATTAAAGCTATTACCACCCGACTGTTCTGGGACAGCAGCCTTCACAAAGCTGTCCCTTACACTTCTACGCAATACCCTGGGACATCATCAGCACCGAGACCTTGAAGGGAAAAAACTAAGCCAAGTTAGTTGTGAGAGCACCTAGTAGAAAGGAGAGTCACACGGCCTGGCTGCAGCTAACAGACTGGGAGAAGATTTTGCCAAATCAGGCCTCTGAAAAGGTGTCAGCTACGGCCGACAAGCCAACTGAAAATGTGGGTGGTTAAAAATACAAGGATCTTCAATACTGCTTTGCTTTTAATCTTTTGTTTGAGCACTCAAGAAAACCCATCTGATATTACCACCCCCACTTTACTGAGTGAGAAAGGAGGCAAAGCATGGAGCAACTAGTTTAACTTCACCCCAAAGATCAGCACCAGTGTGGGAACACCAATGACGCCCCAGGTCGCTGCAGGCCCACATCCTCTGCCGCCTACCGCCGGACACACATCTCAGTTCATACCAGGCAGCCCGTGCATCTGAAAGTCCAAAGCTTCAATTCAGATCTGAAGCATGATAGGAAACGTAACTAACTGCCTTTTTACTGCTGTTGTGTAAGAGGCCATTATTTGCACACCATAAACCAGCAAGAAGTACAGTTATTTGCATATCACTTGTAGGCAGATCTTGCCAGCTAGAGTTTTTTATTTTGCATTATTTCGTCTCTTTTTTTGTGGGGAAGGAATTAAAACTCTATTCAGCTTCCCCCCCCCAATACGAAAGGTTGTTGGCTAGATGAGGAGAGATGAGTAAAAAAAGCAATTATAAAAAAGCAGAAAAAAGCCTCTCCCCTGAATTCCTGGAGGTCATTTCCTCAGCTTTCAGCCCAAGAGGAAATCATCACCTTCTCGAGCTAAAGTTCACTCCTGATACAATTATCAAGGTAGGTAGAACAACCAACACACACAAAAGGCAACCCCAGCAACACTGCTGAAAAATGGGAACCCTGGTAGCCAGTCCAGTAGGAGGGCAGAAGTTCTGAGTAGTACCCATTCCTGTGTTGAAACACATGTCTTTAAGGTAATGCGAGTGTAAGCTGGTACACAACAGGACTCTTGCAGGAAAGCAAAGCTTCTTAGAAACACATTCAGCACGGAAATCAGCTATTATGAGCCCAAGTGTCCCTAAGAATTTTCTTGTGGCCCTCCAGGCGCCTACAGCAACCTAAAGCTTAAACCTCACCCTTAAAAAGAGGCTTTGGAGGCCTGCTCTGGGCATCCCAGATTCTCATTACCGAGGTATCCTTCCTGGAGATCGCTGTGAATACTTAACAGTCAGGCAAGCGAAAGCCTCTGAACAGCTTTACATGCAAGTTCTGGCTGTCTGCAGGCTCTCCCGCATGAGATCGCTTAGGTCAGCCCTTGCTCCCAGCAGGAGCCTCTTGATAGCAATATTCTGACAAGGCAAGTAGGAACACGCCAGACACCCACACTACCAATTGTCATGAGGCTGTCATCTTGTGTATGAGGCATATGTACCTTGTAATTACACAGATTTGGGAATAGTGTTGACTAACAACCAAGAAAAATAATTTGCACGGTTCTCCAAAGACCATGGACTCATTTAATCCAGCAGCAAAGAAACTGAACCTTGTGGCAAGACACAAAAGCAGAAAATCCAATACCCTTTTGATACCAAATGATGCCCTCCTGCTGGCATTACTGTACTTTGCCAGAAGGCCTACACTCTTTGCCCAAAAGCAAGTTCATTTGCAGCAACTGGAAAGCATCTTAAAAAAAGCCAACCCAGACCCTGTTCCAAAAAGGAGATCACTATGAGAAATACCAGTTCTGACTGACTGGGGAATTCTCTGGTTCCGAAGCAAGATGAAGCCTGACACACTGAGTAGTCACTCTAAACTAGGTTTGCGTACTGCAGAGGTGGTAGCTAGCTTGTTCAGACAAGCCTATTTTAAACAAGAGCTGCAAGTCTTGTCAGACTTTTAGCAGCTTTGTCTGCAACTCCCATTAGCTCTGCTCCATGCCGCAGATGAGCCATAGATGCTTCAACTTGGGCATCGCAGGAAGCAGGGAGATTAGTAGCACATCTGTCTGACGGGTTTATACAGAATAGAAGTTTATTTACTGGATATATCACATGTCCAAGAAACTAATGGTAAATACCACAGGAAGGCCTCGATATGTAATCCCTCTACTAAAGGCAAATAACTGAGGCGAGCGCGTCAAAACACTCACGTTTGTTGCTGGACAAGTGTTTGCGCATGACTCAAGCAAAAACAGGACAGCAGTTAAAACTGGACGAGTGAGTAATCCAAGTGAATTTGTCGGTCCCAGTAGCCCGAGTTAAACGGGGATGCAAACTTTTAGTGTGGGCAAACCGACAGAAAAAGAACCACCGTGAAACATAGCAGCTGCTTGGTCTATTCCGCCCCATTTATGAAAGGGGCCCCCGGCATCTTTTTTGAAAGCCAGAGAAAACAGGCAACTCGGCGTGTATATTTAATACATTTCCACGCTTCCCGTTTTCCAGTATCGTACCTTCTCCGAGCAAAGAAGCGAGACAAAAATATCTCAAGCCCCTGCAGCAAAACACCTTAAAATTCAAGATACTTTGAGGGGCCGTTGCAAAAAGAAAAACAAAAACGTGTTTGTTACAACCAGCGTCTTCCTTCCGACAGTTTTGCTTCTCCCTCTTTTGTTTGCTGACTCCAACCGGGCCTGATTAAGACCGGCCTGGGCCCCGAGAGGCTGCCCACCGGGGACGGCGGAGCGGGGCGGCCGAGGCCAGCACCCGGTCCTCCCGCCAGCCCTTAGGGCTGGC
>VXBL01002585.1:114981-258053 GCA_013400195.1 Aramus guarauna
TTTAGGGTTTTTTTTTAATACCTACTTTGGTGCGATCTCAGTCAGGCACTCCTGATTGGCTCGGGCCGGCCGCGCTCGCTGTGTGCTGCAGGAAACCCTGCGCGTTTGCTCCCAGCAGCACCAGCACCGCCAGCACCACCAGCACCGCCAGCAGCAGCAGCAGGAGCCGGGTCTCCGCATGAATCACAGCGGCATCTATTGCAGGTGGCTGAAACAATGAACGGTTTGTCCTCGGGACAAAGCCGGCCGCTGAGAAAACGCTCTGCTGCTGAGGCCGGGGAGCTCGGAGAAGCTGTTGTTCAGTACTGCTCACTCTGAAATGTTACGAAAATGTTGTTTCCTTCATGTTTCTGAGCAATGAAGCTCGAGCTTTTTGTAATCGGATTGCAGAAGCACCTGCTAATGTTAAAAAATGGGTAGACAGTTAGGTTTCATTACAGAATCCTGACTGCAGTCATGTTCCCGGCTTGAAGAGCAAAAAGCCCCTGGCATCAAGCTTATTTATTGAGTCGCTGTGCCTGCTTGTAAGCAGAAAACAAAAACAAGACTCGATTGTATGTTTTCAGGGCTGGGGTATGAGGCAGTGGTTACAGCTAGCATGATGCTTCCATACTAAAGGTGTGAGCCATACCTTACAGTTTTCATCCATATCGCTGTTGTAATTAAGGGTGTTACATTTTGATTTTTTTTTCCCCCCTCCTTGCGGCATAGCGCAGTAGATGCCCCTTTTAGATGCTGTTATGATTGTTCACGTTAGAAGCTGCTGAACAACCCCATATTGAAGATGCACATAGTGAAAACACAGTCCTATTGCATTAGGCTTTTGTGTTGGGTGGCTTACGCTGGCCAGGGGTCCCTTTTGCAAGAGCATTTGCATCAGATTTGTGGTGAAACCAGCAAAAGACCTACCAGTATGACTTAAATTGGGGTGGGTGGGTAATTGTTTCCTAGGCTCTTTTCTTATGTATTTAATCAAGTTTTGCTTAAATTTGGACCAAAGTCTTAACTGACTTTGGAAGTAAGAATTGAGTAGGGGTTTTGTTTTTTGAACTTATATTTCTAAAACAAGTCAGATAAAATGTCTGTGTAATAGTAGAGCTTCAGTCCTACAGGTATGTTTCTCTGGACAGCTTGTTCTGGTCCTTTCTTTCTGCCGTGGCTGTTAGACTGGTGGCAGGGCACGCTGCGTGTGCTGGGAGAGAGAAACCGAGGAGGACACTGTTCGGCGATGGGAGCCTCCCTGCACAGCGCTGTAGCAGACCTCCATCTCTGGTGGCACATAATGGAGACTTGGGGCAGCTGTGCTTTTTAGTTTTAATTGATGTGGGTGATTTGTCTGTTGCTGTTCCAAGCTTCCTCTTCGTAGATCAGTTTTGTTATGAGAGAGGGGTACAGAAGTAAGACTGCTGGGGAGGATGGGAAGGGATGATGTAAGGCCGTGAGATCAGGGCTGGGCTGTTTCATGGTATATACTTATAAGGGAAAATTAGTTGGAACTGGTCTGTGGCTCAGTCTGTTTCAAGAGGTCTGGCTGCATTTTTGGAAACGCTGCAGTGGGTTGAGAAGGTATCTAACTAGTTAAAGGAAACTCAGCAAGGGCAGGAGCTCCTTGACCGGCAGAGTAAGGGAGATCTCTCTCACTTGTTTCTGCCTTGTGGGAAAGATGTGCTTGCTCTGGGAAGGGCACTGACGGAGAACCACAATGGTTTTTTGCAAGTTTTAATTCCCCAAAAGACAAAACGGCATAGCCTGGTGAGGCATAACCAGAGGAAGCTAGAGGCAGGAGCTGTGCACCATGGTGCACTGGCAAGTGTGTGGCTCACGGTGGTAACAGCCCACCTTAGCACAGCGCTCCACCAGCTCTGCGTGCTGAACCAGCACAGGCACTGGGAGCTCCAGCTCTGCACCAGGAGCTGCCTGCTGGTGATTCGCAGTGCATATGTCATGGCTGGGAACCCCTACTGTATGTAAATCCCGTGCTGCTGCTTGTGTAGGGCAAAGGGAGTCTGTTTCCAGTCCTGTGCTGCTCCCTTGACTCAACAGTGTGCTCCTTGTGTGCCCGTGACCTTAAGCATCACCCCAACGGTTTACAGCGCTGTGGTTTCTCTCAGAGAGGGCTCGCAGCAGAGCAGGGTCCTCACGCGGCAGCTACGTAGCTGTCATCTCAGTGCCTGAACCGAGGGGAAGCTCCCTGTTTTGAGGAGGGCAGGAGGGAATTTTGGCCGAGCTCCCTTTTCATCAGTCCTGCCCTTTTGGTGGGGCAGAGATGAGGAAGTTGTGCCTTGTGGCTTATTGCCACACTGACACTAACCCTTCTCACAGCTCTGCTAACGCGTTCTCTGTTACAATTCCTATAGCATTGTGGAGATGGAGGGGTTTTTACCAGCTTTGCTGCTTTTCAGCGCTGAATAAGCTTTGTCCTTATTTTCTAGAGTTAGTGCTATAAATAAGCTAGGCTGAAAGCTGAAGCTGAGTCTTTGGATGAACCATCTCAAAAGGTGAATCCTCCTCCTTCTCTTAAGGCAAATAGTGTTTGCAATTAACCTGAAACTTCCCCCCAAAAAATCCATCGCCCAGCTATGAGGAAACCCAAGCAATTTCAGCAGTCCTGTAGCTGGTGGTGACTTCTTTGGCCCCAGTCTGAAACCCCAGCGCGAATCGCAGCCCACAGGCGTCTGTCCACGGAAGGACTGCTGCAAACCCCAGCATGGTCAATATACAAAGTCACCCATGGACTCCCATTTGTGAATGAGACCCTGCATCAACAGAAACCAAAGATCAAAACATCCAACTCACTGACTCTCTAGCATTTGAGATGGTGACTACTTGCTTTCTTTATATGCCTCAGCTATTTGAACTCCCCCTCCTGTCCTCTGAGCTACTGACTCATTTCCTCCTCTAAAACCTTCCTTTTTTAGCCTTTTGCTCTGAAGTATTTGGTGGCTGTTTTGAGCTGCCTGCTCCATGCCTTACTTAGGCAAACTCCTACATGACAGCCCTGCAAGCCTTGGTTTTGTACTATGGAAATTGGGGGTTTTTCTCCCCGATACTTTGAGTTCTGAGGGGCAGTTTTAGCTACTGACTGTGCTCTTAGGCAAATTGCTGCTTTGCTGTTGGAAATCAGGGAGGCAGACAATCAGCAAAGCAGCTGGTGAGCTGAGACTGCTGCTGCTTATGCTAATTGCTGTTGTCTCCTTGTTAGCCCCCGCTTCCCCCATCTGTCTGCACCCACCTGCTGTCTTTTCATACTCTTTTGCCCTGATCCTGCAGTTCGACTCCTCTTTGGCTGGACAACCACCCCACAACAGGATCAGGCCCTGACTTTATGTGCCGTCACACAGGAAAGAAACAAGTGGTGTCCCCTTGTGCGAGGCCTGGCGTGGTGGCGGCCCGGAGCTTTGGTCGTGGCTGATGGATGCTACTGTAACCACATGAGCTGAGTGTGCCTAAAATGTAGTCCATTTTTCTCAGGGCTTATGGAATATTGGCGCTGTGCTCTTGGCATCGCAAGGCTCAGCAAAGATAATTTTAGACAGGAACAGAAAGTCTCTGTAAACCTTACAGTCATAGCTATTTCACTGGCAGAAACAAAGCCGTGAGAAGCCCATTGCTGTGCATTGCTGAAACATTCTGCTTTGTAGGTGCACTGGAGTAAAAATTTAAAGGGAGATTTTTGAGAAGGAGAATAACCTAAATATGATTTCTAGAAACTGCTGTGATGAAACTGCTTGCTTTTCTGAGGAGGCAGTGTGGCACAGCGGGCAGCACGCAGGAGCCAAGAGCCCAGAGTCGGGTCCAAACCTCTGCCTGAGCCCATGGGGTGAGGCTGGCCATGCTGCTTTTCCCCCTTTACCTTAGTTTCCCATTTGCAAGGTGTTAATGTTGTTACTGCCTTTTTTGCAATGCAACTTGAGATTTAGTGGAGATAGGAGCTGGATGTTGCTTATAAATACATGCTATTTTTACAGTAATGGAAAGGCTGTCCTAAATTGCTAGGGATGAATGCCAAAATTCGTATTCTTTTTAATTCGCTCTCAGCTTCCACAATTTCTGCAGGTTGCAGTCCTGTTAATTGCTGGGAACACTCAGAAGGCTGTGAACAACTGGACCAAAATCTGACCCTGCTTACTGCTGCAAATCCTGGCTCACTTTGTCAGCCTCATCAGAACCATTCTGGATTGAGGTGATGGAGAGGGTAGCCCTATGCCTTGTTACCCCCGGGGCGTTTTCACCACTAGAAGGAGGAGGGAATAACACAGGAAGGCAGCTCAGGAATGGAACAGCCCCGTGTTAATTTAAATATGCAAGAATGTCGTCAAGCTACTCTCCTACCTGGCTTGTTTTTTGTTTGTGTTTTTTTTTACTTTTGTTGCCACTGAAGTGCCTGTCTCGAGTATTTGTATGATGAGAATGAAACGCATCCTGCCTCAGAATCGGCTTAAGGACTAGCCACTGCTCAACTTTCACTTAAATCTTCAAAACAGGCAACAAGCAAAACTTACAATGCCGTGTTGGTTTCCCTGCATGAACATGAACTGGATCTTAAATCCTCCTCAGTCTGAGAGGGGAGGTTTATACTGAGCACACTGAAGCCTTGAACTCCTCTCAACCAGTAGGTAAAGCTTTACGCAGCATCTCTGGCTGTTTCACCCAAGTGCTTTACAGTGTTTAGCATGGTTACGCTCCTGAGCTTTCGCTATGATACATGGCTCTGCGTGCAACCCCTTTTATAGAGGGGCAGGGCTGAGCCCAGAGGGGCTGCGTGACTCTCCTAGCCTCGGGCAGGAAATCTGTGGTAAGTCTGATGAAGTCTTCACTGCCTTTACAGGGTAACACCCTAACCTTTAGGCCATCTCTTCTCTGCAAGTGTAAGGTGATAATGCCTCTGCATCAAATGCGGCATGGCTGCAAGAATTTTTTAAGAGAATAAGTGCTTGTGGCTTATGTGGGCTTTGTTCCACGTGTGGAGGTGGTTGTTAGTGAGATCTGTCTGCAATGCCATTAATAATTTTTTATTTCCTGACTAAATTAACCCCTGCTCCTCTCACATTGCGACCCAGTCAGAAGGTTGTAGCAGGTTGTTTTTTGTGATAGAGTTTGCGCTTAGCCGCATCAGAATAAAGAAACCTTTTGGTGGTGTGTTGCTTCTGCAGGACGGCTCTTTCTTCTGGCTTGGGAACTGCAGGCCAGTTTGTTGGGGCTGTGACCACTTGTTGCACCTGTCTAGGTTTAGCTGTCAGGAATGGGGGGGAGCTTGACTCATACTGGGGTGGGTAAAATTGGGAGTTCATTATAAGGAGGGCAAGATTAAATGGCATGTGAATTAGCCCTACCACATGTATCCCCAATCGTGCAAGGTGCTGTACAGGCATAGACTGGAAAATCCCCACCCTAATCTGCTTACTGTCTAACCATAAGATAAGAAACACATGGGGTAATGAAAAAGGAAGCAATGAGACCATATGAGTCAGCATGATTGCTGTTCATCAACAGCAGCTGGGAAGGATTTGCTAGAGAGTAGAGAAAGCCCCTTCAAAACTGTCCAAAGGTAACGAAGTAGCACTGAATGCGATTGATTTCTGGGAATGCGCTGCTGTACCAGGAGGTGCTCCGAGAATTTAGAGTGGTTCCTGGAGGCCTGAGTTGCAGAGGCCGGTATGGAGAGGTAAGCACTCATTTCCAAAGCAGAACCCTGGCTACTGCGACGCTGGTGAGAAGCCACAGCAGTGCCAGTGCCTGTGGAGCACAACTGGGGCAGGCAGCAGGACAAATCTCCTGCCCGCAGCCTGGGACTGGATGGGACTAAGAGCTGTGAGAGCTGGCTGTGCCAGCGGCGTTATAGGTGGGTGCTAGGGAGAGCAAGCATTGCAGGCTGCGCTTGCTTGGTTTTTTTGCCTTCCACTCTATCAGGTAGTCTCAAAAAAGGTTGTTGCTTTCCTGGTCAACCTGCCTCACACATAGATAGACAACACTTTTACCACTTCTGCCGCTTGGACTGTGTGAAGTGAGCTGGAGAAGCAGGAAGATACTGCGGAGACAAACTGGAGGAGGGTCTTGCTGTGTTTTCTGCAAGCGTGCAGGCAGACAGCACACAGCCATGGATGGGAACCTCTGAAGTATTCCTGACCTCTCTCCAGTCCACGTAGTGGGCGCTGTTGGCCTGCAGGATGTAGTTTTTATGTGTAGATCAACAATGGAGTCGAGAATGGCTTGGATAGCTG
Organism: Aramus guarauna; assembly: GCA_013400195.1. Classification (NCBI taxonomy): domain Eukaryota; kingdom Metazoa; phylum Chordata; class Aves; order Gruiformes; family Aramidae; genus Aramus; species Aramus guarauna. Next base: position 121,203 of record VXBL01002585.1, read on the forward strand.
TTGACATGCCAGCCGCCTGGGCTGATAACTGGGCCACAGTGAGCTATAAATTGCTGTTATGGTCGGTCTTGTCCTACGAGGAGGCTGTGGGGAAGTCTCCAGGACAAAAAGGGTAGTTCGAGTGGAGCAGCCCTTTCCCATTGCCCTCTGTTGATCCTTTCTGCGCCTGGCTCTCCTCTGGCACACTGGTTGGAGAAAGACTAGCTGGGCTGCTGGGATGAACCAGCTTGGTAAGCCCGGGCGTTTCCAGTCTTCAGCAACCAATGGTGCCTTTCTGAGCCGTTGTATTGCCTGGGTAGCACAGCTCAGATCTCTTGGTGGGTAGTCACTCAACAGACTGTACGTGGGTGCTGGCAAGGAGCGACTGCACCTGCATTTCTGAAGGAGGCCAGAGTTGCCAGTCGATGATGTATGGGCTGAATCTGGCCTGCCAGAGCAACTTCTTCCTTGTGCCGGCTACCCTGCAATCCTTCCCTAGGGGTCTGACACTGCCGCTGGTTCAAAAAGACTTGAATGTAACCAAAAAAGAACTCCTGGACAGGGCTTCCCCTGTCAGATCCCCTGTCACAGAAGTCTTTCTCCCAACATACAATGCTTTGCTTTCCCAGTTCTCAAAAAGGTACTTCTATCTGACCTTCACTCCAGCTCCAGGGGCCTCTCCTCCAGGCAGGCCGTTGATTTACCCCCCTCTCCTGGTTCCCAAGCCTCTCGGTCCCTGCTTTAAAGTCAGCCTCACCCCGGTGCAGGACGGAGGTGGCCCTGCAGCCGTGAGATGTCCTGCTGGGGAGGCCGGTCCCCGGGGCAGAGCAAGGCTGGCGCTCCCTCTCCCTGCAGTTTTGAGGGCGCTGCCCACCAAAGGCCGGAGGAGCGGCGGGGCGCGGGGCTGCGTCCGCGGCCGGGGCAGCATTATGCTGGTGACTGGAGGCACGGCACCATCTGGTGGCGCCAAGGGGACTTGTCCGCACCTCTGTGCAGAGCGGCCCCGGCTTCCTCAGCCGGATATAAACCACTAGTTTCCACCTTTCTTTTATTATTATTATTATTTTTTTTATTTCCTTTTTTAAAAATTTCTTTTCCACGGCATTAAGCCCCTCCGTGGCTTTCCCTGCGCTTGTTTCTCCCCAGCTGCTGCGACCGACCACCTCTTGCAGAGAGGCTTAAGGTGACAAACTTGGCCAGCTCCAGGCCGTTCCTGGAGCGTGGTACAGGGTCTCAGACTGGAAGGATCATTACAGAGCTGCAGGGTCACCTGCAGAGCCCAAGGACAGGCTCTGCTAGGGCCTGAGAAGTGACAGCTCCGCTCCTGTTAGAGCTGTCCTAGGTCAGATCAGACGTTTGTCTAGCCTAGTATCCTCTTCCTGACAGCAGATGCCTAGGGAAAGATGGACAAAGGCAGGGAGCTAGCAGCAGCAGAGCAGCTAGATGGTCTGCCAGCCTCCAGTGGGCAGACAAGAACATCTTGAGTTTGACATCGTGCCTCTATTTTGAATAACCTTCTGTGGGTTTCATCCTTCCTGATTTTGAGTCATCACCATTTGAACCCATGAAGACTCCTAGTGCTCACTACACCTTGTGGATGGGCAGCTGGGCAGGAGGCTTCTGCCCTGGGCCAGGAGATGGAACAGCTGTCCGAGGCTGCATGGGCATGGTACATCTGCATGATGGGGATTGTGCCTCAGAGCACATGCCAGAAAGGACTGGTGGCATGTCACTGCTGCCTCTCTTTTCCAGGTCCCTTGGAGGAATCAGATATGCCAGATATGTCCAGATTGTGGATTCGAGCAGAGAGGAGCAGTGGCACGCAGCTGAGAACCAACTGTCTGTACGAAATGGGGTGATTTGGCTCCTCCAGATCCCTTGAGACCCCAACTGTTTGAGGGCTACTGGACACTTGAGCTTGACTGTTCCCTAAGAAAGCAGTGTCAAAAATCAAGTAGAAAAAAGTGGAGGCCTGCTGTTTTGTGAAAATCATGGCAGTCCAAGCTCTTTCTCACCCAAATTCTCCTGGATTTTGGGTGGGTTTTGCTTCTGGTTTGGGGTCTCCTGAAACCTGGATGGTGAGGATTGAGGTGTTTCTCCCCTTGGCTGGCAGGTTAGACAGCTGCTGGTTTCACCAAGCAGACCAATTTAATGTGCTTCCCTTTCATTTTGCTGTTGGCTTCCCATAGAATCATAGAATCATTTAGGTTGGAAAAGACCTTTAAGATCATCAAGTCCAACCATTAACCTAGCACTGCCAAGTCCACCGCTAAACCATGTCCCTAAGTGCCATGTCTACATGTCTTTTAAATACCTCCAGGGATGGTGACTCAACCACTTCCCTGGGCAGCCTGCTCCGGTGCCTGACAACCCTTTCAGTGAAGAAATTTTTCCTAATATCCAATCTAAACCTCCCCTGGCACAACTTGAGGCCATTTCCTCTTGTCCTATCATTTGCTGCTTGGGAGAAAAGACTAACACCCACCTGGCTACAGCCTCCTTTCAGGTAGTTGTAGAGAGCAATAAGGTCTTCCCTGAGAGACATCCCATGAGACATCCCATCAGCTTTCCTGCTCTCTCACTATTCTCGGATAGTGTCTCGGATTCCCAGAGCAGTGTTGTCCTCTTTTTTCTTTGGACTGGAGCCACAGCAGCCCCTAGAAAACAGTCATCTGGCTAGTTGCTGTTGCCTTTTGTCATGTAACCAAATTCAGGTACCTCCTGGCCTGTGAATGTGTGTCCCAGCACAGCTTACCTGCTCGGGGTGGAGAAGGGGTTCCAGAGTTGTGAGGAGCAGGCTGCGAGCTAAGAGTTGAGCCAGGCTCTGAAACAGGCACCCCTGCACTATAAATCATTTTGTCCAGTGTTTAGGTCTGACTGGTCTCAGTGCTCTAGGAGAGGGCAGCACAGGACCGGTTTTCTGATACGCTCTTGTGCCTTCCATGTAAGCAGTGAAAAGCAGTGGGGCCGCTGAAAGTCCATCTTTGCAAATTCACATTTTGCCACCAGAGAGCTCCCATCCTTCACACCACTCCAAGGGTGAGGAAATAATGGCCAACACGGCAAAAAAAGTCCATCAGTCTCTACCACATCCCAGCTTTCATTGTAAGAGCCAGACTCTGTAATGCTTGCTCAGCCTTTTTAAAAAAACATATTCTTTTAGCACTTGGATGAGTTTTGCCCCTTAATTGCAGGCTGCTTATGAAGGGGGGGGTATTGAAGCTAGCTAATATGAGAAAACACAGTGAACAGGTAGAAATCTGATGGCAGCAATGCAGTTTTCCTCTCTCTGGTGGTTTGGACAGTCTTGCTGATGGAATAGCAGGGCTTGAGAGAGTCTGCCTGAAGCACTGGCCTTGCTGCTGGTAGTCCTACAGGAGAACTTCTGCTTGCATCTGTGACTTACAGTTCTAGAAACAGTGTTGGCACATGCACTAGGTTTAGGTTTGTACTAATTTGAGTTTGTAATCACTAGAGATATCACTTTTCCTGTTTAATTACAGGGTTGAAGGATTAACTCCCCCGAACAATGTACTTCTGGCCTTTTCCATCCACCTTCTTCCCTTCCAATGCATGGCTCATTTCCCCGCTCTTAACCTGGCATTTTCACAAACACATATTACATGCTCCCACATTTCTGCTTTGCTGAGGAGACAAGTCTTCCACACTTGGAGGAAAAGATGAGTAATTGGTTTAGTTCATTGAATATGTGAAACTGATAACTAAAAAGTTAGTCCTGGAGCAATTTGAACCCTACAGTGAGTCTGGAAAAATGATTGCACTTACTTTTTTGGGGGCCAATGTGATGTCTTGCCTTCCTTGTATGCCTCTCCTCCCTGTCCCTTACCTGTGCTGAGAGCCTGAGGAAGCCCTGACTCACCTGGAGCCTGTGAGACATCAGCCAAGGAGCAGTTCTTCCCTTTATGGCCACCCCTGTGGCACCCTGGCAGAGATGAATCTGCAAAGTAATAGCTGCAGCCCCTGGCTCCAGCAGAGATTGACAGGCCCATCCTTGCAACGACTCTCAGTTTGTTCAATCTCCTCCATTCTGTTTAGACACCCCTTTCCTGTGGTGCCCCGTACCTGACAGAAATCCTAAAGGACCTGAGAGTTGGGGAGCATAAGGCACTGTCACATCTCATCAGATCTAGTCTCTATTGTCTTGCTTTAGAGTTACTTCAACAAAGGACCTATCTGCCAGCGATTCCTAAAGTCCATACCACAAAAAGTCTATACCACAAAAAAGCAACAGTAGCATGATATTTAAAAAAGCCCTTACCTCTAAAGCCTCAGACCAGTGGGTGTTAGCTGTGCGACTGTGCCCCAGAGACTGGCTCCTTCCTCTCCTCGCCTTGTTGTCTGGAGAGGATGAGTGAGGGCCACGCTTGGCTGTAGCTGTGGCCAAGAGGCAATCCTGTTCAAAGCCACAGTGCTCTCTTGGGGAAGACGGTGCAGAATCATCAGGGTCCCTGCTTCCTGGAGCAGCACATTGTGCCACAGCTCTGTGTTGTGGGATTTTTTATTGCAACTTACTGTGCTCTGAAACAGGCCTGGTGGAGACCTAGGTTTCTTTTTCCCTGCCTGTCTCGTTTCTTGTTTGGAGTCCTGCAGGTTGTCTTGAGAGGTAGGTTCCCTGCAGGTTTCATTATGCTGAGCACTGATACGCAGTCACAGGATAGAGAAAATGGGGCCATAGGTTAAGATAAAAGCTTATGTTGGTCTAGAAAGCATGATCTTCAAGGGAAGATGGAGGGAATTGGAAGGGTGCTTAGTTTAAGGAAGAGAGGACTTAAGAAGTTATAGCAATCTCCAAACATATGTGAGGTCATCTGTGGAAGAGTAATACGTTCTGTGTTCACACTAGCTGAAGACAAGCTGTCTTAGTCTTAGGTCATAGCAAGGGACATCAGCATTTGGGATCAGAGGAATGTTTCCAAGGGTGAGGACAGCAAACCAGTGGAGGAGGTTACTTGGGAAAGAAATGAATGTCTTTTCTTGGAGGTTCTTAAAAAGCAGCATCAAGAATGATGTAATTTCCATCCATGTCCTCAGCTGGTCTCTCAGAGCAAAGGGCCTCCTCAGCAAAAGCTTCAGCAGCACAGAGAGGAGAGTGGAAGCACACCTCTGGAGACCTGCTGGCAAGTCCTCAGGCCTAGGATCTTTCCCGTGATGGATCCAAAAAGGTTGTGTGCAGTGTCTGTTGGAAACTGAGTCACATAGTGCCAGGGAAGAGGAGAAGGAAGTCCTTCAAAATCCAGGTGGTTACCAGGATAATAATTTTACCCCAGGAAACTCAGGACACATCTCTGGCACTTTTCAGTCCAACACGGCTTCCTTCTGGCTCTGGCTGGAGTTAGCAGTTCAGAAATACTATCCTAGCTCATGGAGACAAGCCTGGTCTGCAACGTTATCTCTTCTCTGGTCACAACTAGCTCTGGCTGCACTGGGTGGTAGCATTACATCGAACAAGACTGTCCCAAACTAGAAATAGAAGCTTATAGCAGTCCTAAGTACAGATTGGACATGTATGTCCCTGTTGGCAACAAGAGACTGCAGCAGCTCGAGGTAGTTTGCAAGAGGCCTCCTGGGGCATTGGTTTCGTTCTTGAGAGTGCTGGGTTAGGCAGAATTGCCAAGGCAAGCCAGAAGCTCTGCTTATGCTCCCTTACGTACGCAGTGAGCTCCGTCTCGCTGAGAAGCAAACCAGCAGAACGGAACAGCCGGCTCGGAGACAGAGATCTCATCCACAAAACACTCTCTCCCTCCTGCTGAGCTCTCTGCTTTGGGTGCAGAGCCTGATTCTCACTCCAGCATGCTGGGATTTTAAATGGGATGTGAATTAATGATAGTGCCATATAAAGTGTGCTGTCTTTCTCCTGAGCACCATAAAGGATCTTTAGGAGGAATGAGAGTTGGCTCTAATGCTGCAGCAGCAGTGAAGGGAGTTCCGCTTTTAGCTGAAATAGGTTGAATTTTGACTGAAGCATTTTTGCTATCCAGATTTTCACTAGAAACATATCTGAGGAATGTGTATCTTCAGTGATGGTCAGAACAGCTTCTTAGTGGGGAGGATCTTACTTTTGTCACAGAGTTGCAACACGAACGTGTCACAGCACCAAAACCCTGGCTGGAGATACGCATCCTGGAAGGCTATCTGACCTGTAGGTGCTTCAAAGCAGCAAGATACCTGCAGTCGTGAACCTGGTGCAGGTCAGGGGAAATGTTTCAAAAGTTAGGGTGAGTTTGGGGGCATACAGATTGGAAGATCAGCATATGCTGGTGTGCATCTGTGCATGAATATCCACGGGCGAAAAAGAACCAGGGCTCTTCTAGAGTGGGAGAACTTGCTCAATCATTTATTTACATGCTCCAACAGTACCATTTTCATGAGGCTCAGATATTTCATGTATTTGCCAGAACAAACACAGCGCAAGATTCTTCTAAGCTGTTGATGAAATCATTGAGGGGCTCTGCTTCTACTTGTGATTTTCCACTTCTTTGAGTTTACTTTGAGATGTGAATATAAAATCTGGCACTCACAGGCACCATGTGGGTTTGTGATGGTCTTGGGAGCACTGCTTCTCCATAAAACAATGGCTTGATCACATCCAAGCACAGATGTTGTTTGTTTGTCTGTGACAGGTGTAGCATCAATGATATTTGCTTGTTGAGCCATCCAAGTCATGCTTTAATGGAAATTCTTTAAAGAAGTTACAAATAGTTCATTTTAATGCACTGCTTCAGTAAACACTGCAGTAAACGCTTTGGAAGAGAGGCTGAATTACACAAATAAGAGAGTTATGTATGGAGGGGAAATGGACAGCTTTTTTTATGGCATATTGTAGTGCTTACCAAGCCTTATGGTTTTGTCAGCACTCTCAGGATGTTGTATATATATTTTTTTTCTTAAAATCCCAGCTGCTGGAAGGAAGATATTGCACAAGAGTCTCCATTTTCTCATTTTAAAAAAGTAAGTTTCTAACCCTCAGGGTTTCTTAGAAAAACATGGAAACATGAGCTGCATGTTCCAGATAGGATGTTGAAATCAAACACAATGGAAAACTTGGTTCATAGCTTTAAAATCCAGACAGCAAATAAACAACCTTAGATTGGCTTAGAAATTCTGCAGTTTGGAAATGTATCAATATCTGACTTCTGGGATCTGACTGCTGGCATGAGGGCACATGTGATTTTGGAATTAGAGTTTAGTCTCTTTTTGATGAGGCAACACTGATTTTTCTAAAAAGTAAATATTTCTTTAAATTTTTTTTTTTATATTTCTCTGGTAAGAACACCTCTTTTTCAAAACTTTCTTGAGCATTTCTTGAGTCTCATTTTGTCTCTTTTTTTGTCAACTCATTTTTTTTTGTTCTGAGTTGAGAATTTCATCCTGAATCTCTTGGTTCATGCTTCTTTCCTTCTTGACTTTAATGTTTATGCCTGGAGTTTTCCATTTGGTTTGGTTTTGATGTTGACCTCAGATTTGGTATTTTCTTCCTTTCCTCATTTTGGCTTCTTCATCCTGTTCTTTGCTTTCAGCTTTGTTTTGAGCTCATGCTGGAAAATTCCACCTTGGGTGGTGGGTGATGTTGCACCTGGATGTTGCCTTTTATCGGCTGAGCGTATGATGTCTCTGAGTGGCTCAGTGCAGCCACTCAAAGTCACATTTGAGCTCATATTCTCGTGACTGGGAAGTCACAGAGGCTTGGTTTGTTTTTCCAGAGGAGATGACTGTTTTTTTGGTGAAAGACATGCACAATGCAGGAATTCATGGAGATGGAATTTCAGTTCTCTGAGCAGAACTAGCCCTAAGGGTCTGTAGCAGCAAACTTTGCTGGCCAGACTGCTGGTGAAGCTGTTGGGTGGTGTGAGAGAAGTTGGAGAATGAAAACTGAAGAGGTCCTTCTCCATCCTATCCCCTACTTGTGCAACATGGCAGTGTTGATTGTCTATATTCATCCATGCTGCAGCCATGATGAGGTACAAGACCAGGTTGTTCTTGTACTCCACTCCTGGAGCTAACTGGCAAATTCAAGCTCAGGTGCTGCCTTGGCTCAAACTGTGGTGCTTCCTGAAAGTTGGAAAATGGACATCTAAACACACTTGCTCTGGGCCTAAGATCTTGCTCTTAGGAGCTGGCTCGATTGGGCACAGCCCAATCCACAGCAGCTAGCCTGAGCTTAGTCCTTCCAGCATGAGTATTTAGAGTTCAAGCTAGCAGCCAGCAATGAGAACAGAAACCTGTTGTATCCCAGGCCTTAACCCTGCCCTTTGTCTTGCAGAAGAATTGCCTTTTCTGACTTGACTGACTCCAGGTTTTATGTTGTGAACTGTATTCTGTATTTGCAGAATGAAAATAAAGGGTCTGCAGAGCCCTGCTTATTGAAGGTCCAAGGAACAGCAGCAGGATGAGTATGACCTACATGGGAAGCTCATGGCAGGAGTATGTGTTGGGGAAGTCTTGGTTCAGGGAAGGTGAGGAACCAGCATACAGCACTGTCCAAGGCTGACAGCCCATCTGAAGAGGATCCTGAGGTAGGTGTGACAGCTGTGGGTGCATGGTGGTGTGAAGTTAGTATATTTCTGCATAGCCGAGCTGCAGATGAAATAGTTTCTTTGGAGCCAGTACAGGTAGCAGCTCTTTTCCAGATACTGTCATCCTGCTCTGAACCTGTCCTGGACTGTTTTGGAAAGGGTATGGTTTCTCTCCTAGATTGTGGGAAGCAGATTGCTTCCCATGTGTCTGTATTTAGGAGAGAAACCACGGGTGGGTGTTAGCACATCCACACAGTATTGAACTCTGCAACAACCCTTGCAGATGGCCATCTCTCAGCTTCTGCAGTCAGACTGCCAGCATTTAGGACCATTTTTCCCTTGGGGAAATTTCACCTACACAAAATGATGTTTTTAGACCTGGACCATCTAGTGTTTAGGATGAGACAAAGTACTATCCCTGATGTGATTTTTCTTTTCCAGATGTCTTTAGTTATTTTGTTAAGGCTACAAGTCCACAGAATAAGATCTGCAGCTCTGAGCATCATACACATGAGATAGAAATGTCTTAACCACAGACAGGCTTGCTAGATCTTCTTTGTCAGTGTCCTTGCCTTCAAAGCGTAAACATTTATATCTATCATCCTGTAGTTTATCCTGCAGTAGTCCCATAGCTGTCCAGGGCTTCGAGGCCATATGGATAATTAGCAGTCAAGCTCTTATATTCCATCTAATTCAGGCCTTTCCCAGTATTATTAACCTCAGATGGCCCCCTATGTGCTGGGAGCAAGGCAAGGGCCAATTCATACATTAAGCAATGTATATGGCAGGCTGCCACAAGGTAAGGGCAACTCTCATTTTAAACCAACAAAGACAGGTGCCTCCAAGATTTAGCTGCCATAGACTGGACAAAACCCTGAGTAACCTGATCAAGCTGGGTCTGCTTTGAGCAGGGAGCTGGGCTTGACGACCTTCAGAAATCTCTTCCAAACTATATTACTCTGTGACAAATTCAGCAGCATTATATTGCAGGGGACTTGCTAGAGACCATGTAGGAAATCTGTAACAGAACCAGTGCATCTGGTAACAGACCCTGCATCCTGCTACCAAGTAAGGCTGCAGCTATCCCAGCTCGAATAAAGAAAAGCAGGAGTTGCACAACTGGGAAGAGAGGGAAGTGGGGAGAGGCATTCTTTTGAGCCATACATCAGGTCATGCCTCATAGCACCGACTGACTTATCTGTGTTTGCCAACCTTTAGTAAGTGGTGCACACACACATTTCAGAGGAAGGTGCTGGATGGCATATAGTGATTAGAAGCACTTGAGTAGGCAGAGAGAGATATAGAAAGTTAGAAGTGGCATGGCCAGGTCTATGAGGATACTGTGGCACTGCTGGTCTCCAGAGCAAGTGGTTACCTACTTCTCAAAACACTCATTTCTGAACTGCTACTTAAAATTCCTCAGTGAGGACTTTGCAGAAAGCATGACCTTAGAACTGGGCTAGTGGGACTTGGCGTGCTTGCTGGAGCAAGATGCTGTAGCAGACCAAGTGAAAAATCCCAATTTTTATTTTTCTTTCAAGGCTTTCTCAGCCTCTCCTCAAACTCTGAAATGTGCGGGAGTTTGACCATCAGAGCCCAAATCTGTGAGCTGTGGTAGATCTGAGACAAGTGGTTTCTGGCAGATCTGATGCCTTCAGTGCTTTTTTCTCCTTCCTTCTCCTTGCCCAGCCAGGGTGTTGTTGCAAGGTGTCTGTGATGTTTCTCAGCAGTGTTTCTGATTTGCCAGTAATGCCTGTGCCTGGTTGCTCAGTTTGTTTGGGAGCAGCTTGCTGGAATATTCTTATTTGAGAAACATCTACTGTGGGATATTTGTTCTCTGCGAGGCGTTTCGTTTTTCCTTTTCTTTTAAAACCGAGTTTGCTATGTAAGAGCATGCAAAGGATCCGTATTTTGGCCATGTTCTGTAATATTTGCTTGAAATTGGCTGGCCCTGTGAATATTCTTGCCAATAAACTTGCGAGTATCAACAGAGAGTGCCAAGTTCTGTTCTGTGGTATTGTAAGAAACTTTTTCAGCATTGGGTTAGAGGGGATCTAGTAAAATACCAGATTTCTTGTTAGAATATAGGTAGGACAGAACAGATAAAATACAACTCTTAGATATCAGAGGTGGAAGAGACCCTGAGTGTCCATTTTGTCCATTTCCCTATGTGCAGGTTTAACCTAAGTAAAACTTCATAATAGCTGTCTGCCCAGTGACATGGAGTCTGTCCCCTCTCCTGGCAAACTGCTCTGCATCTGAACAGGGTAAACTAGATGTGCCTATTCCCGTGGTGTTTGTATGGAATCGGATCTGTTGTTTCATTGCATGCTGAAAGGCATGAATTAATTCCAGAATAAACTGAGCATGCATCTTGTTTATTTGTGTGCATGTTTGTGCTTCAAACTCTTGCTTGAGTGATTGCCTCATGGTGCTGCCCTGCATTTCCAGAATTTTTGGATTAGTGAGCAATTCTTCTTTGGGGCACTACATCTCTGTCCTAATGAGCTGGGGGAAAGTTTGTCTGACCTGAGAATGCAATAAGAGCTGCAGAATATTTTTGGAGAGTTACTGAATGGTGTTTTTACTGCAAAGATGCTCAGGTGAAAAGTCATGATGTATTTTCTCAGTATTATACAGGGAAAATTTACATTTTTGTCCCCATTCCTTGACTGGGTTGTTTTTGCAAGCCCTAGTTTTTGCAAGCTTTGTGCTGTGCAAAAAGAGGCAAGGTTAGCCCTCTCCTTCCTAAGGCTAGGACATGCCTTCCCATCCTACAAAATACACACATGGCTAAGGCATTGCCATGTTCTTCATGATGTCTCCACCACCCTTCCTTCCACCTGCCCCCTGCACCCCCCTCTGCTATCTATACAAGCCTCTCTTCAGTTCATGAAGGTTAGAGGTAGCCCATGTACTTCACTGGCAGTGTGCCCCGAGCCTAAGAAATGAGTCCTAGCCAGTAGGATTACTTACTGATGTGCATTGGAAGTACAGGGCTTTTGGAGCTGGGTGCTGACTCTGTCCTGGGGACAGCAGGTGCAGAGTGACTTCAACACTGCAACATCAGTAGGCTGATGATCTGGAAGACTGCAGTTTTGGGTTGCTATAGACCTGGACACTGTGTGTCACCTGGTGAGAAGAGTTGGTGTGCAGGCCCCATGGCCCTGCACAGAGGCAGAAAGTAGTAGAGGGAGGTGAAGCCAGGGCTTTCTGTTCTCTGCTAAATGAGATGTAATGAAATGATTTTTGCATTCCAGGGCATTTCTGTTGTCCTTCGGTATGCATCACTGGATATAAAGACTGTTCTGAATCTTCTGAAGTCCGAGGAGCCCGAGAAAAGCAGGCAGAGGGTTTGACTTGTAGTAGAAAAGACAAAAATGGGGAAACGTAACTGTTAGATACCTATTTCCACCCCTCACTTCCAGTAAAACTCTTTGGGGTGATATGCAGAAGGTGCAGGTTTGGAAGGAAAGGAATCTACCTTTGCATGCATCCTGGGATGTCTGTGAACTTGACAGCTTGAAATGTTTGGAGCCAAGTAGGAACATAGGAACAGTGCTGAACTTTGGGCCAGGAGATGTGTCAGGCCAGATGGGAAGGAAGCTTGGAAAGAGCAGATGGCTCCCTAGCTTTTATATCTCCTGGTAGCCCCCATTGCACACGTATTTTTGGATGTATATCCCTGAAGCATCTAAAGAGTAAAGGAGATACTCCCCAGATGAAGGAGAATTGGCTCTGCTTCCTTCCTCAGCTCTGTCTCAGACACCAGCTGGATGTGACCTGTCTGCATCTGGGGAAATTCCAGGCTAGGCCTCTGCCTTTGGCAAAGTGTATATGGCAAATGGATGATAAAAGCTTACTATTTAAGTGTGTGTGTGGGGATGGTGGTGGAGAAGACCTTTTTATAAGCCAGGGCCTTTGATTAAAGAGGCAGAGGGTTCTTGCAATGGAGATTAGTTGAGTAGTGCTCTGGCATCTGCACTAGCTGGATTGTTCACTTGCTGTGGTACATGTTGTTGAAGCACCCTCATGCCTGGACTTCTGCCATAGGATAATCATGTGGGTCTTATGGTCCCTTGTTTTCCCACAGGTGTCAAGGAGAGACACAGCAAATGCTGGCCTTGGCTGCAGACAGGACTGTGGTTGTGGGGGTTTGCAAGCAATGTGATCTCACCCATGACCCCAGATGCCTTTACAGAATCTGGCGTCTCCCTGCAATACCTCCCCTTCTGTGCCTGGTTCATCTCGACTCCTCTGTACTTGGCATTGGGATGTTGTGTTGCAAAGATATCTCGCTGGAGAACATATTTGCACTTCCTCACAGTCATGCCCCAAGTCAAGGTGTGTCTGGTTACCAGATCAGCTGGTACCAGATCCTCATTTCCTGGTTTGTGTTTGTTGCTGTAGATCTATTGCTGCCTTCTAGCACGGCTTCACGTCACACTCTTTGCCATGGGCTTGCAGCTCCACATAAATAAGAAGCCTCCCTGGAACTGTCTATCAGGTGGGCTTGCTCAGCCTGATCCCAGCTGAGGAGGTGTGCTGAGCTTGGCTTACATATCATACCATACCTGGCCACTTGCAACAGCGAGGAGGGTTGCCTGATTGCTAGGGTGGGCAGGAAAGGAAAGAAGGCAATTTCCTGGCCATGCTGTGAATTTTAGAGAAAAGATACATATGTGGGGTTTTGGGAAGGGTGGATGACAGGCTTCCATTCAGTGAGACATTCAGGCAGTGGAGTTCCAAGGAGTGCTCCCTTGTCATGCAGCCAGAGGAAGAGTAGTATTGGTGCCCTAGTGCTGTGGTGAACAGAATTAAGGCAGGGACTGAACTGGGAGGTTGGCCAGTGTGTTTTCATGGCTTGGGAAAGAGGGGAAGAGGAGGCTTTTGCTGAGTATGTCTGCAAAATTTTGTAAGACTGGACTGGTACTATAGGTCTCACAGAGAAGCCAAAGAGTAAAGGGGATGAAATATATGTGTGGATGTGTACACACCTTCTCCCCTTCTCTGTCTACTGAAAGTGCAGTACTCCTGCATATGAAGCACAGAGCTTGTGGTAGGTACTACTGTTTCATTGGCTTGGCAGGTTTTGCTGACTGTCATAAGGACAGTGATTAGATTTGGACAAAGTTCTTGAAGGGCCTTGTTGTCCTTTGCAGGATAACTCTTCAGAATACTTTATGCCCCCTTGGAAGTCTTCACTATTGGTGCCTGTGCTTTTTGACGTCACTTTGCTGAATAATCACTGGCATTGCTTGCCTCTGAGTGCTCAATATATTATACAGCTGCAATTTCATTTTTCCCTCTTAAAATTCCCACTGAGAGAATTGGTGTGCTTGGTGACCAGAGCAGGTATTCAGCTGTGTCAATCTTCACAGGATGACTTCTCTACAAAATAGGTAAAGCCGTAATTACAGCTAAAGCCTCTTATTTCTTCTGTTTAATTGTGTATGGCTGGCAGCAAAGATGTCAGAAGCAGTGAGGTTCTTTTTAAATTGGTATTAATGGGAATAGACACATGGGGAGAGATACATGAGAACTGCTTCCAGCCTAGAAGCAGCAGCTGCAGAAACAAGTGTTACTTGTTTATCGAGACTGTGGTACGCCCAGGAAGAAGAAAATGCATGAGGCTGGGATTCAGCAGTTGGGTCCCAGGTCTCAGCCCTGCTAATGATTGCCTGAGAGCCCTGGGTAAATCATCTCACTTCTTTCTTCCCATTCTCTCCGTTCCCTTACACTGGCAGCTCGCTGAACCAAGGGTTGTCTCATGAAATTGAGAGCTAGCCAGCCACCCTCATCTTATGGGCCATGTCCCAAAGTGCCCACATGGCCTGGGGCTCCTCTCTGATCCTGAGACAAACTGTTGGTTTACTTCTGCTTGTTTTTGTTTTTCCTGAATCTCTAATCTCTAATCACAACTGTTTGGCAACTGAATGACTCCTAAGAGTGGCAGGACAATTTCACCACTTAAATCCAGCAATTGGATGTTGGGCTTCACAACAGAGGGACAGCTTGTTGTGGGGACTGGTTGGGCGGTTGTTCTCTTGAGCATGGGTGAGAGGGTTTTGGAGAAAGCAGCTTTCATGTGGGGTCAGGGTCAGAGAGGACTGCAGAGGCAATTACTCTATCTTCAGTGGGATCGCCCCCGCTTGCCACAGGCTTCAACTCATCTCACCCCAGCAGTGAGCCACACATTGTGACTGAGCTGGTTAGGCCCAGGCTGGGAAGGGAGAACAGCAAGGGATCTGAGCTGGAGGCATCTCCAGACCCTGCCTGATTCCCAGGCTGGAGTCAGGACAGGAGCTGAACAGTGGCAGCTTAGAGGTCTCTTGTTTCCTTTTTTCCATGGCTACTTTCTCAGCATCCCCTGTTCTGTGGATTCCTACAAACCCCAATTTCTGCCTCGTGCAAAGGGTACCAGTGTTTCCTCTGGTACCACTCCTCTCATAGCTAGAACCCTCTGTGCTCTTTCTTCCCTGTACCCCCTGCTAGGGAATGTCCAATTACACAGACACTGTGTCTTAAGGACAGCCTCTTGCCTGATGATCTTCACTGATCATCTACATTGTTCCACCTGCCCTTGACATGATGTTCTCTCACCCGTGTTGGCTATGGAAACCCCCTTAGAAGGGCCTCTGTGTTGCTCATGAGGAAGCAGATGGGAGTTCTAAGCAGCCTAAATTGCCTCTTAATGGACTTGTAGAAGCAGATGTTAGAGCCCCTGGGTTTCAGGCAGCTGGGGTACTGCGTAGAACACAGAATCGCAAAATGGCAGGGGTTGGAAAAGACCTCTGGAGATCAAGTCCAACCCCCCTGTTAAAGCAGAATCACCTGGAGCAGATCACACAGGGCAGATTTCTGTGTCTGGGCAGGTTTTGGGTATCTCCAGGGAAGGAGACTCCGCAACCTCTTTGGGCACCCTGTTCCAGGGCTCTGTCACCCTCACAGTGAAGANTTCCACCTGCCCTTGACATGATGTTCTCTCACCCGTGTTGGCTATGGAAACCCCCTTAGAAGGGCCTCTGTGTTGCTCATGAGGAAGCAGATGGGAGTTCTAAGCAGCCTAAATTGCCTCTTAATGGACTTGTAGAAGCAGATGTTAGAGCCCCTGGGTTTCAGGCAGCTGGGGTACTGCGTAGAACACAGAATCGCAAAATGGCAGGGGTTGGAAAAGACCTCTGGAGATCAAGTCCAACCCCCCTGTTAAAGCAGAATCACCTGGAACAGATCACACAGGGCAGATTTCTATGTCTGGGCAGGTTTTGGATATCTCCAGGGAATGAGACTCCGCAACCTCTTTGGGCAGCCTGTTCCAGNTCCACCAGGACTCCCAGGTCCTTCTCTGCAGTTCTGCAGATCATATCTGCAACTTTTCTGCTATAATTTGTATCATGGTAAGAGGTCTGCAACCTTTTTTTTTCTCTCCTAAAGCAGTCTGCAAACTAGCATTCATAATAGGAAAGGTGAGACTGCTTTAATTTCTCCTGTGATTCTGGAAACTAGGGCCCTAGCAGATGCCTTCATCTGGCAGTGGGGAGAGGATGTCTGGGTTTTGACCTAAGTTAGAACCACCCCTTTTTTCTTGTGCAAGTCTCTATAAGCAAAGGGGTGAATTACATCTGAAGCTGAGACTGCTGGGGTGACCTTGAAATATTGGACCCTTTTGCAGCCAAAATCCTTTGGGGTGGGGGGAAGAGAGCCTGCATTCCTGACATTATTAAAGTGGACATTGTTAATTATGTGTGAGGGTGGATTACTGCATGGCATGCAACGAGTCATTAATGTTAATCAATCAGAGGTACATGGAATATGCCTTTTTTCATTATTAACAATGACCTCCTGGAAGGACTTTCCCCCTGTGGTTGAAAGGAAATATGCTGAGGGAAGAAATAAATAAATAATAATAATGCAATTAAATGAGAGGTATTAAGGCATGTTTTCGATCTCCCTCTCCTGATTCTGGGCCTTGATTCAAATCTCATTCCATGTCTTCAGTTATGTTGTGTGTTCTTGAGCAATAACCTTGCTTGTGCTGGATTTGCAAGCCATCAGTTGTACCAGGAGTTCAATTAATAGCCATATTGACAGCTCCCTAAACTCACAGTTTACTTCTCCAGGAAAGATGTGATCTTCAAGAAAGATGCAGAAAGATCATGCATGACAGGTCTTCATCCTGTGCAAGCTGCCTTCAGTCCAGTAAACTCCAAATGATTTGTGGTATTGTGATGCTTAAGCACTGAAGTCCTTGCTTGTGTTTGCAGATGCTGTACCAGCATAGGAGAAGGAAGCAGCTCTTACCACTTAGAGCTTCAAATTACTGTGTAACCTGAACAGTGAGAACCTAGGCAGAGGAACACAGTGGCAAGCAGCAGGAAGACAGGATTTTAATGAGCTACCTTCCAGTCCAGAGCTTTATTTTTTTTATCATCAAACCAAAGTTTTATCCTGGAATTTGAAAGAAAAAAGAGCAGGTGGCTTTGGGAGTAGTTTAGCTGAATACTTCTGGAGGAGAATTAAATTTATCTTTGGGAAGCCAACAAAGGGTTCAGGAGACATGTCCTCATCTTTGAAAGTTAGGGATAGGTAAGGCAGTAGTCCTGCTTCTGCTCTTTGCATCAAGAAAGCATTACCCCACCTGGCAGAGTGACATTATGTGGTTGCTTGCATGTTTTCAAGCCCAGAATTGGAATGCTGGACTGTAAACCCTCCAGACTTCTTGCTTTGTGGGACTGTGCTTGCTTTGCTCAGCACAATGGGACTTTAGATAGATAACGCTGCTGGATGCTGAAGTGGTCATAGCATACTTGTAATAACTACCTCAAGGCATGCTCAGTTGCTCTCTATTTTTGTAATGAAGTGCCGCCATGGTAAATAAGGTCTTTTTGTTGTTGAGTGATTTCTTACTAGGTAAAAAACTGTTCAACTGGAACCCTGAAGTTTAACAGCCAGTATCGAAGTGCTCAGTGGAATATGTTGACCTGGCACGAAATGATTCAGAATAACCAAAAAGAAAATATTGTGTCAGTGTGGTTAATTAATTCCACATCCAGATGCCTAACTTCTCTTTATTCTGTCTCTGCTGATTTTAGGTCTTGGCATTTGAAAAGAGGAAGGATTGAATGCATAATGACAGTGCATTCTCCAGTTGAGACTGCCTTCCTGATCAGGAAGTCACTGTTCAAACATCTGAGTGGCAATTTAGCTTTTAAAAACAGTGATCTCTCAAGAATATACTCATGCATAATTTTTATTCCCCTTGCTGCTCTCAGTTATTCAGCTTGTTATTTGTTTATTGGATAGGGGGGTGGGGGTGTGTGTTCCTATGTGCGTGGTTCTATTAGTTTATTCTTAGCCTAGTAAGAAGCATCTTTTCCCCAATAAATATCACTGAGTGTGACAAGTTGCTGCCGGGCTGGTGCAATGATGTATCGTCACAGCCCTGCTAACCCTTATGGATTTGGTTTCCTCTCAGAATTCTCACAATAATTTGCAGATTTTTTTTCAAGTCCAGTCCCTGGACTCGTGTGAACATACACAAACCCTGTTACTTGTCACACTGCATTTGGTTCTGGCTGTTGGTTTGGCAGAGGAAAACTGGGAAATCTAACCCTGATTTATAATTGATATGGTTAAGAAAGGAATCAAAAAGCAGATTTAAAAAGCATTTAGACTGTATTGGTTTTGAGATATTTCGAAGGTAATCTCCTAGCTTTAGGGAACATGATTACTCATTTTGCAACATCGGAGGTTTGCTATCTCGTTGCTTAGTGACAGCAAAAGGTGTTGCCCTCTTGCAGGCCCTGGTTTCCCTCCTGAGTGCTGTGCAGAGATTAGAGCTTCGCAGGCTGCCTTTCCAACCTTGCAGGAACCAGCGTGGGACTGTGCTAAATGTAATTATCTTTAGACAAATGCAGATAGCAGGCCTGGAGTGGAGGTACTTAGATAACGTGCAAGGGACTGCAATAATGGCAATTTTTCTGGGAAGTGCCGCCAAACTCTGTCCCCAGAGAACAGCGCTGTGTACACGTTAGGGATTGCCAAAGCTGTGAGCAGATGACAAAATCTGCCACACTTAAATATATTCTTTTCCAAAAGAACACATGCGCCATGTTTATTTTCATATTAAGAAAGCAAACTTGGGAACATGGCCCACAGCACCACTACCTATGGATGTGTGCCATCATACTTTCACCTGCCATTTCTATTGTCTGTGTCTTTATGAGCTTGATCCTATGAATCTTACCGTTCAATTAACTGGAGATTTTATCCTTCGGTCTCACTAAGACAGAGCTGCCCATATAACTATCTAACTGGAACATGGTCTGGCTGACTATTTCACAGGATTCTCTGCACCCATACAGATGGCAAGAGGCTTTGGTTGGAGGCTAAAGGAATTTGAAGGATTTTCTGCAAATATGAATATACTCTGATGACTAGACTTGTAAAAGCAAAGCTTTCATGTTTAAGAAATATATTTTTTGAGTGGTAGAGAATGAAGAAAATGTTACCTAATTTATTACTGAATGCTTGTGAAAGACTTAATACTCATAAAACCAGCAGTATGCCAGAGACAATGGAGGGGATCCTGCAGCGGGTCTCTGCACGTTACCTTGCAAAACTGTGCCAAAGCTCCTTAATCCTGATCTTAATTATTTCAGTGGAAGGCATTTGCTGAACAAAGAACTGCAACTGTGTCAAGTCTGTGCACTGAGGTTTGTGAGAAGGCCAAAATATCCAGTCCGGGTGGAGCTGGGGTCCACCAACACCATAGCATGGTGGCTGCACTCTTAAGGTTTTAAGTGAAAGGTCTGATCCATGCAGCTCTTCCTACAGGAGCCAGGCACTTGACCTCCCCAATAAATTGCAATGAAACTAAAGCTTCTGTGTCCCTGCCCTGCTGCAATGTTTATAAAAGTCTAATTATTATCCAGTTAACAATCTGAGAAAGGATACATTCATACAATTTAATTTTCCCTCCTCATGTTCACACAATTTAATTCTTCCTGCTCAAACGAATCCTTTGAAGCTAGCCAGCCAGTGTATTTGGTTCCTTTTTTACACAAGTATGTACTACGCAGATTGCGGGGAAAAGGTTGTGCAATTTTTTTGTTTGTGAACAGCTCCAGAGATAAGCATTGGCCTCCTAGGTACTGAGGGCCATTCTTTGCCATTTCCTGAACCCTTGTAAGGTTCCTCTTTAAGGTTTGTGCTGGTGGCATTCTGCAGCTCTGTGTTGTCAGCTGCATTGCATGCTGTGATCTGGCTTTCTGTCTGCCTGCTTGGATGACTGAAACTTTTGAGCTGGAGCGAACCAACTGCCAGTAACTGGATATGAAACAGTCCTGCTCACTCACAAATTACCGTATTCTTGTTTGAATAAAAGTTCTGCTCTGAAAGTACGTCTTTGCTTGTGTGCTTGAGCTTACTGAAACCTGACGGATGGCTAGCTATAAATGTGGGATGCAGCATGGTCTAAGGATTAACTGTGAGGACTTTCTGTGTATTAGTTTAGTTAATGATAATAGATGTGGTACTCTAATTTATGTATAACAGTATGTACTCTTCTGAAAGGCCCTTTGATGTTTTGGAGTGGGCAGATCTTTTTGCTGAAAGTACACGTGTAGAGCAGTGTGTGAACAGCTGGATGGGTAAATTTTGGGGTTGTTCACAATTTAACTTCCTTCTTGAGGGAAAAATCTCAGCGGCCAGGTATCCCAGCATGCCTGGCATGGGTGACTGTCTGGTTTTGTTTGCAAGCTACCTTGACTTCCCATGGATTTTGCTCTTGCAGTTGTTAAACATAATAAATGTTCTTGACCCTTCCCAATGCTTCAAATCCAACAAGCACAAAGTAGAAAAGAGCTTAAGTCCTTTCTAATGAGAAGCAGCCAGGAGTCATGCTGGCAAGTTACCCTCTTGAGAACAGGCTGTTCTCTGCACTCAAATGTTTCATAGACCAGAGTTTTGCTTCCCCATACCAAAAAAAGCCTTAATCAGGCAGAATTTGCTACTCTGAAATGCTGAGTAGGCAGAAACTGTAACCGCTTCAAAACCTAGCACAGAGGTTGTACATCTATGGGGACTGTGAATACATCCAGGCTGTGCACCATTGGTTTGTCTTCCAACAAGAAATCGATGCAGTTACTTGACAGCACAACAGTTGTCTCATTAAAAAAAAATCCAAATGAAAAACACCCCAAACCAAGAAAACCAAAACCCAGTTGTGACTGTTGTGTCTGTCTGCGTGGTGCCGCGCGACCCAAAGCAGTCTGGCATCTGGCTGCCAGCTGGCCTGGCTCTACTGGGAACATAGTGGAGGAGCTCACTTCAACCTACAAAAACTTGAGGTTCTGTATGGGCCTTTAATTGTGGGTTCTTCCAACCCACAAAAGGCCTTCATCATAAATGTGTATATGTATAGTTCAGGGGTGAATGCTTAGTAAACACCCACATTTGTCCAATGTCCTACAGCTTTTGGACTTGGCAGTAGTGAAGTTATGGCTACAAGCTGTTATCAAGGGAGAACAGGAGTGATTTGATTTATAGAGAGGACAAAAGTGGTGTGGCTAGTGAACCACCTTCTCCTAGGGAGCTTGGGAGGGCTCTGCACGAAGCTGCTGTACAGGAAGCTCTTTCTCCTTTGGGCTTCCTGGGACCTGTGAAGCCGCAGAGCATGAGCTCTAGTCTTTGCAGGCTTCTCCGCTACACTTTATTTCTCTGCTGTGTGCACGCCATGGCCCAAACTTGAAGAAATACTTCTTTATGGCCTGGCCTTTCTTCTCCACTGAGCAAACTTCTGTTGAAACATCTGACCATTTCACTCCAACTTTAGAGCCTGCTGCTGGAAGAGATGGGAATGGACAGTACCCCAGCAGGCTGCTGGAGGGCCAGTTTTAGCACAGCACACAAACATACACACACTTTATTTTAGACTTATTTTTAGATGTATGAAGTCACTGGTATTCTTCAGAAGCTAAGCTTAGACACGCACTTTGTGCTTCTGATTGGATTGGAGACCAAGGACAGAATGCATTTTCTTGTCAGTGCTGAACCAAACAATTCCTAGCGAAGAAAAAATGATCTGGTAAGAACTAATGAATACAAATCTTAAAGAGTAAAGCTATTTCTCCTGCAGGTTGCGGCGAACAAGTGCATAAGAAGAATACAGAAGAAAAGGGAATGGCAAAATTATTCTTAGTAAATACAAGCTAATGCAGCAAAGGCACCAGATTGCATAAAATCTCTGGCAATAATTTTGAATATATACTATTTATGTGCCAGCACTTAACATTTCTCAAGGTAGAAAAGGATGCTGGTGTAGGGGCTTTTTTTGCTAGCATCCCAAGTGCACCAGTACTTCACTTAAATGAGCATTCACTATCAATACCATGGCTTCATTGCTTCAGTTGCACAATCTGACCATAACTGATTGCTTGCAGTTATTTGAAATGCAGCTTTTCTGCTGGCAATTACTTTATTTACTGCTTGCCTGTAAAACAATAATGCCTTCCCTTGTGGGCACAAAGGCAGATTAACATCAGTAATTACTAAAGCAGATGTTTGTATGTGAATACCCATTTCTTACAGGCAGATTATCTTCTGCATTGGCGTAAGAGAAAGGGATTCAAATCCACCGATGGTCTTCCCACAAGTGATGTAAGCAGCATGGGACTCAGCAGAGAGAGACAGGTAGCTCCCTACACCTCACCTCCATCTCATAGCAATCGCTATGGTGATAATTGTTGACCTTACTGAGATCAGTCCTGAGAGTTGCTGGCATTTAATTTCTAAAAGTGACTTCCAGTGACTTCCAGGGCTCAGTGCTGCTCACACTTGCTTCCTGTTGGGTTTTTTGTTGGTTTTGTTTGTCATTAAATTTTTCACTTCCCAAGAAATCTAGAGCTGTACTTTCAAGAGAGCTCAACACCTAGGTCGAGGGCCAATGTTTCCTGTTAGCTATGTTCCCACTGAATTGCCTCAAAGGTGCACTCGGCCCCAAGTGCTAAGCTTATTTAAAGTAGACAGTCATTAGCTCCCTCCAGGCTACTGTGAAGAGCAAAGGAAGCGTGGTTGTGTCTCGGAGGGACTGGAGGGAGGGTCTTTACTAATCTGGTTGTACTGCCAGGACTGAAGTATGCTCAGAGCAGCCCTTTGTTGCTTTTGAAGCCTGTCCTGGCACATAGTGTTTTTCAGCTGAAGAATCGCCTTGCAGTCTATCCAGAAAACCCACCCCTGGCTACTTGTGGTGAGAGCTTGCCAGCATGTGAAGGTGTTTGTACGTGCAGAAGAGATGTGGCCGTGGTCCTGGTTGGCTGGTGGCTTTCAAATCAGTTGCCTAGATTTCAGAGACCCCCCTTTTGAAGCTGAGAGTGAAGATAGGGCCCTGATTTTCCTTCTGTGGACAAGTCATGGCATTGCCTCCATTCCTCTCCTCAAAAAAAAAAAATGCCTCTGCATGCCAGAGCAGGCAGTGGACAGAGGTGGCCATGAGTCTCAAAAGAAGGCAGAGTCTGCCTACTTCTCCCACCATCAGTGAATATAAGCTGGTACGGAATGGGTTCATTTCCATAAGCAGAGGACACTCTTCAACAGCTGTGAAATGGCTTTGCCTTTGGTATTGAATCACCCTCAGCACCATCTCATAAACTGCTGACTATCTTGCTCAAGAGACTTCGAGCCTTCGAAAGTGATTCTTTTACGAAACGCCTCCCTTACATCACCTTGTGTTAGTTACTCCATCACCTTGTGTTTGTTATGCAGCACAGTGGGAGGAGAAGGGGGAACCATGTCAGCACCCCACCCATCGCTGCTCTAGATTCACTTAGCAGGATGCAAAGCACTGACCTCAGCATAGATTTGGCCTGCTGTCCCTGGGTTAAGAGAAATTGAAAACAGATGTTTAGTGTTCAACCATGCTTTCCCCATTGTTCCTGCCTTTATCTCAGTAATTACTCTCTCTTGAGGGTCATTCAGAGTTCAGCTCTGTGTAGAAACTGTTGTTCTTGATTAAAGGACTAGCTGATTTTTCAAACATCCTTGTCTAATTGTACTTTGAAAGGCATGCCACTGTATTCCAGAGCTTTTCAGTTAGCTACCCAGTAGAGACATCTATAATTGGTCCTTTGAATGTTAAAAGAGAGATGAGGGATGTCAACAGCAAGTGCAAGGAATGTAGCAGTTGTCTGGAGAAACGAATATGCCTGGTAACACAAAAAGTCACCATTCCTGAGTGAAACTGAAACATAGACAAAAAGGTAGATTAAAATATATTGGATATTGCACAAATGCTGTTGAACCAATTGTGTAAGATACTAAAACTCTATTTTCTGGCTATCCTGATAGCACACAGTATTACAACCTTTTGCAGTGTTATCATGAGTCTCCTGCTGCTTGGTATGTTCCTTAAATTTCCAGTTCCTTTGGTCATCTGGTTATTTGAGAATTTCTGTTTTATTTATATTTTTTAAAAAAGCACCTCTGATAGAGAAAAAGAATTGTGCCCTTCAGAAACAAAATGACGGAATGCAATTTTTTTTCATGAACCAGGTCCCCCTTATTCATTGGTTGTAGAACATTATTCTTTTGCCAAGCATTTTTTTTTCCTCAAAACTGCTTTGGTTCAAGTCCTGATTTTGAACTGGCGTTAGTCAACAAATGCAGTTTGCTTCTGTTCTCATTGTGGGTCTGCGGGGTCTGTCTGGCACCGCCCAAGCTGGAGAACCAGGAACTCCAAAGGGCAAGTTTCCCTTTGCAGCCACTCTGCACAGCAGGGTGAGGCATGAACTGTGTCAAAGTGGGACTCTGTTAGCCCTCCTTTTGCAGAATAAATATTGGTGCATCTGGTAGGAAAGACAAAGAGAAATCCTAGCACCAAAGAAACTCCAGGGTCTGACACTGCCAAGCACAGACCAGCTCTGCTTTCTGCAGTTATGTGTGTTCAACTGAGTGAAGTGTTGATGACTAAGGAAGAGGACAACATGACATTGACCAATGTGCAACTCCTTTCAGACATTTAAAAAAGCTGTCAGGCATCCACCAGGTCTCCAGATATGTCTCTGTTTTCCATGGGAGGGAGCAGGAATACAGAAGGACCAGAGGAGAGAACAGGGAATTTTGATATTGATGCTTGAGGACCATCAGTGCTCAGGACCTCTAGCACCTGGCTAACTCACTTGGCAGAAAGGGGCCAAGCTGACTTCTGAGCTGCAAATCATAGAATCCTAGAATGGTTTGGGTTGGAAGGGACCTCAAAGATCATCTAGTTCCAACCCCCCTGCCATGGGCAGGGACACCCTCCACTAGACCAGGTTGCCCAAAGCCCCATCCAACCTGGCCTTGAACACTTCCAGGGAGGGAGCATCCACAGCTTCTCTGGGCAACCTGTTGCAGTGCCTCACCACCCTCAAGTAAAGAATTTCTTCCTTATATCTAATCCAAAGCTCTTTCAGCTTAAAACCATTACCCCTTGTCCTATCACTACATGTCCTTGTAAGAAGTCCCTCTCCAGATTTCTTGTAGGCCCCTTGTAGGTACTGGAAGGCTGCTATAAGTTTTCCCCAGAGCCTTCTCTTCTCCAGACTGAACAACCCCAACTCTCTCAGCCTGTCTTCATAGCAGAGGTGGTCCAGGCCTCTGATCATCTTTCTGGCCCTCCCCTGGACTCTCTCCAACAGCTCCATGTCTTTCTTGTACTGGAGACCCAGAACTGGATGCAGTACTCCAGGTGGGGTCTCACCAGAGCAGAGTAGAGGGGCAGAATCACCTCCCTTGACCTGCTGGTCACGCTGTTTTTGATGCAGCCCAGGATGCGGTTGGATTTCTGGGCTGCAAGTGCACATTGCTGGGTCATGTTGAGCTTTTCAGCAATCATCACCCCCAAGTCCTTCTCCTCAGGGCTGCTCTCCATCCATTCTCTGCCCAGCCTGTAGTTGTGCTTGGGATTGCACTGACCTAAGTGCAGATCTATCCCACAGATTCCTTTGGGTTGACTTGTACCTGGAGAAGAAACTCTAAGTGGGGATCATCAGTGACCTTAAGTATCACAGTGATGCAATGCGAAAGTGCCCAGTGCATTTTTTTTTTTTTTTTCAAAAGCAGAGTGTGGCAGACTGGGCACTGCTGCTGCAGCTGGCAATGGGATGGGTCTCCCCTGCCACGTGGTGATTGTGGCAAGTGAGCCGCAGTCTTTGAGACCTTTCCCCCTCTCTCAAACTGAAGGTAACCTTTGCCTCTAGGTTCAAAAATTGGTGGTGTGAGCGCGTTACTAGAAAGCCTGGCTGCAGTGAGTGGGAAGGGCTTGGGAATTATTCCTTGGAAGATGTTCCTTTGCCTCAGCTGCACCTTGGGGAAGCTGTAGGCAGTGGTGTGATGAGGAGGAAACTTCTGGTTGAAACTCTGTAGAGACATCTCCCCACCTGTGAGGAGCCAGTACATAGGGCATTTCCCAGGGAGAGAAGAAACCCAGGCTGAAGGTTCTGCTTCATAAAACTCAAGATAGAAACTTCTCCACATCTGTGCCCAGGCTATTGCCTCTCTGGGGGCAAGATGGTTCCTGTCATGGAGAGGATGATCTGCCTGAGGAGGAGAATGAACCTTTTCCTTGCAAAAGGTGTCACCACCCCTCTCATTACTGAGGCAAGTCTCCTCTGCTTCCTCAGTCTTTTCTGCTGGAGTGGCTTTGTGGCATCATTTATTCATTGGGCCAGCGACAGACTGGCATGTGAGAAGAAACCGAAACCCTGGGTGAGGGCTGCAGGCAGAACAGGGCTGGCTGAACGGGCAGGCTGTGGCAGCAAAGCAGAGGTGAGAAGGAATGCAGGTGTGTCATCCTGTACCTCACACATTGTCCGCTTGCAGAAATAACCATGAAATCACCAGGACTGTACTGAGAGCTGACTTACTGCCTGCTGTTATGAGTTAAGCCACTCTGGAGACCTTAAATCCATTGAGGTGACCCAAGCAGGGCTAAGACTTTGCTTGCTTGTTTGCCTGCAAGGTCAAAGCTCCCTGAATCCCAAATGCACTGGTGTTCCCTCTCATGGTGCTTCCCTTGTGCGGTAGTGTGAGGAACAGATCCCTGCACATCCTGCATGTGGCTGGTTGGGCATCTCCAGCGGCCAGGAGCCAGGGCACTGCTCGGTGGAGGCCTGAGTTGGCAGGGTCAGCACAGCGTGGTGGGAGGAGACCGGGCAGGTACGTTGGAGGTGCAGTGACTGATTTAGGCCAGAGCTGGCTGTTCCCATTGGCAGCAGTCACTGACAGTGTAAAAGAGAGCCTTCACCTCTAAGGGCACTTAGGTGAGCTCTAACCTTGAGTTTTAAACTGATCCAGTCTGGATCCAAGGCCAATTATGGAAAAGATAAATGGAGACAGACTCCGCAGCCACTAGCAGCTCTGGCTCACGTCCCAGTACCCAATGTCTCAGTCCCCTCTCTGGTGCTTTTGGTGGTGCTTGTGCCTTTCTCTAGCTGTAAAACTACCCCAACTCCCTGTCACTGTTGAATTAGTTGCACAGCTTGATGCCAACTGCGGGGATTTTTCCAGTGATAACTCTCATGCTGGATGTTGCTAGCGTGCAGGCAGCCTTTCCAGTCAGCGCACAAGCTCTTTTCTTTTCATTATGAGGATATTCAGGTGCAAAATATCGCCTTCTCTTAACCTAACAATTCCAAGAGGCCCTACGTCTCACTTGAGCTAGCGCTCTCATGCTATATTAGGTCCTGTCTTTCCAAAGTTAGAATTCCTGTCGGGATGGGTGAGATAGGCTTGTGGTTATGAGATGTGACTGGAAGTCAAGGGATCTGTCTGGGAAGCCAGCCCTGCCACGGACGCCCCTCTGACCTTCAGTGAAGCAATTAGGGTAGATGAGGTAACACCGATGCTGTAGAGGCAGACATAGGAAATGACACATGATGTTTTGTGCTGGGAGCCACATTTGTAGCTTAAAATGCTCTGTGGTTTTTATTTTCCCTTCACAGTAGAGGGAAATAAATGCTAGAATAGCCCATGAGGAGGCAGAGCCTGGAAAAAGTCTCCAACTTCCCGGACCCGTGCAGGAAAACATCCTCCTCCACCCTTACCCCTGTGGAGGTCTGTGGGCAGCCAGTGCCAGTGCCATGTCCTCACCTACCACCTGTCCCTCCCGGAGGGACAAGGGACACAGGGTGTGCTTCCACAAGCAAAGATGGCTTTGGGGCAAAAGCCTTTCCTCAGCCAGGCGATTTCAGGGGATACTGAAACCCTCTCCTCCTCACAGCGCCGGCCTTTCTGAAGAGAAAAGAGAGCAGCAGGGACTTCGGCAGGGAGCTTCTGCTCAGGCACCTTGCCCGACTATAAAGCCTGTCCCAGGGCACTCCGAGTCCCCTCACGGGGAAGCCTTGTGTGAGGCAGCCCAGCCTGGCGCTCGGGCTGCTCCTCCGGCAGCCTTACGGTACGCAGGTTGGTCTGGGCCCTAAGGGCTGTCACTGCCCATCCCTACGATACGCTCCTGCTGAGCGGCCCCCGCTGCCGGAGGCCCCGTGCCGGAGGGAGGGGGCGGGACGGGGCGGTGTGTTTTGGGCCGCGGCCCGCCCCGCCGGCCTTAAAATGGCGGCGACTGCCGAGCGAGCGGCAGACTGCGCAGCCATGGCAGGAGCTCGGGTGTGCGTGACGCTGCTGGCCGTGGCACTGGTGTTCGCCGGCGCCGTGCTGGGCGTCGAGGACCGCCCGCGGCTCCTGGGGGCCCCGGTGGAAATTGACGACGCCGGCAACGATGAAGGTCTGCAGCAGGCCCTGCGTTTCGCCATGGCGGAGTACAACAAGGCCAGCAACGATATGTACTCCAGCCGGGTGGTGCGGATCATCAGCGCCAAGAAGCAGGTGGGTGCCGGGGCGGCTGGCTGGGGACCGGGCCGGGGGTGGTGGGTTTAGGGTCGGCCCCGGCGCCTCCGGGGAGCGGCTGGAAAGGAGGTGTGTGGTGGTTCTTTGGAGAAAGAGGAGGCCTCAGGCTTGGGGGGTTGTTCAAACTGCTTCTTTCCATAGAAGGTGGATAAAAACTTTTTTTTTTATAGCTTGGGTCTTGACAGTCTGAATGTGCTTGAGTGCTGTGTGTTGTTGAAGGAGCTAGTAACTTACACTGCTGAGGAGTTAATGCATGTCTCTGTTTACTAAGGAAGCTGCACTGTGAGGCTTGTTTACTGGGGTTTTGCTTCCTGTTTTTGTAAGGGAGCCAAGTGCCTGGAACCGTCTGATGAGGTTGCCACATGCAATCCCCTCTGTACTTCTAGAGTCTGTTTTCCATCATGTAACCAGAAAATGGTCTGGCTTTTTGCTAGGCTTCTCTGAGACCTTCTGAATGTGCTGTAAATAAAGCTGTTTCTGCCCACCTGTTTTGTTGCAGATTGTGTCTGGAGTCAAGTACATAATGGAAGTTGAGGTTGCCCGGACAACTTGCCCGAAGCCAGCAGCTGATCTCCAGAGCTGTGCTTTCCATGATGCACCACAGATGGCTAAGGTAAGCTCCAGACCACAGTGTGCTGGCCCCTGGGTTTCTGACTCAGTACAGAGAGGTGTGGGCAGTGTCCTCTGTGTGCCCCAGCCAAGATCAGAGACCTCATGCCTTTACACTTAACAAGATACTGCCCTTGCAAAACTTGTCTTGCTGGATCATGGTGACAGAGAAGGTAGGGCCTTTTAGTCTGTTTTGAAAGCGGGGATCGGAGGCTGTGGCGCATGGAGGACTGCATGTGCCTCAATCCTCGTAAAAAGTGCTTGTGGTCTGGATCATAAGAATATGTGGAGGAAACTCTGCCAAGCCTGCGGGTCTCCTGGCTCTCAGTCCAGTCTCCTCAGTCCCCATACCATTCCTCTTGTCCCATGGTGATGTAACCACGCATGACTTGACACACTTCCCTGGGGGACTTAATTACTGTAAATAGTGCTTTCCGCTAAGCACTGATCCCAAGAGGCAGACCACCCCTGTCCTCTGTGCCCACCAAGCTGTCACACAGGAGTTTTGTCTAATAGCAGTGCTCTTTAAGGAGTACTTTAGCTTTTCAGATGAGTGCTAAATCTGCCTTGATCTGGCCTCAGTCTAGTTCTTCTAGTACTTCATTACTTGTATTAATTACAGTGGTAGACTTAGCTTCTCTGTGTACATACCCTTTCTGCCTGCATGTATGGGAAGTGTAACTACACACAAGCAACCCATTAAGCACCTGGCTAGAAGTGTGTGTGCTATTACAACAGCTGCAGTGGTTTGACACTTGCACATATGCATTAGCTGTGCAGGTGTGCTTACTTGTGCCCAAGAGCTTATGTTGGAATATTACCCATGCTGAAAGCTTTCCTGTATGTGACTGGGTAAAGGAGGGAACCTGATCTTCAGAAGTGCTGACCGCTTAGCTTCCCTGTTAGTGTTGGAGAGAAATGATTCATTCTGAGCAAGTGCTAACAAGAGTGCTGTTCCAGAATGCTTGTCAGGAGAGTCTAGATCTAGAGAGTCATGGAGGTGGTGTATGTTCTGGATCATGTGAGGTAGTAAATCAGTGTAGAACAATAGTTAATGACCCTGTTTATACTCTTAATCTGATAACTGTTTTTTTTCTTTCTCTCCTTAGCATACCATTTGCAACTTCGTAGTGTACACTGTTCCTTGGCTAAACCAAATCAGACTACTGAGCAGTAGGTGCCAGTAAGCCTACCTTGGTTTCTGCAGAGACCAGCAGCCAGTTGCTCAGATCCAAAAGGAAAAAACAAAAGCAATAACACAAATTGAGGTGGCATTTATCAATGCCTGTTAACTCAACTACTTATGTATGCTTGTGCTATGCAAGTTAGACTATGTAACTTCCCTTTAAAGCACAGTATGATCTCACCTTTTTCTTCTTTGTAATTACATGTTAGAGCAACTGTTTTGGTCTTCCTACAGCTTTCCCAATAAAGGAACTCCACATCAGAATTCTGATTATAAAAAAAAAACACCTTGGTATCCCTGTTAAGTGACTACTGTAAACATAAAAACTTAATTAATAATTGCTGTGGTGTGTGGTTTTTCTTTGAGCTTCTGCTGTCTTGGAGGGAGGGTTTTCTTTTATTTGTGGCCTGGTCTATCATGCCCAAAGAATGGGGAGAAGAGTGTGGGGTCCTGATCACAGAGGAGATGAACCATGCCCCCTGGTAGCTGGTTTTGAGTAAGACATAGAAATCCTTAGCTGTTTTGACTGAAGAAACACTTTTGAAAACAAAACACAGCAGTATGCAATAGTTGACCTTGCTTGTACTGAGGCTGTGATCATCAGGCAGGGAGGATCAGTACTGAAGAACTGGCTGAGATGTCTCCTGTTAAGCTGTGATGAATTTGTATTGCGGGGAAATTGGGAATACTGTGCCTGTATTGGAAGGAACAGGTGACCCTGATACCCATAACCTATTTAACCTGAGGCTAGCCTAGTTCAAAAACAGTGAGGAAGTTAGTAATTGGTGTGAAGTGGGTAACTGATAAGAAACATCATCAACCAGTGTAGTTTTACGGAAAATAGGTCTTGTCCTCAAACCCTGGCTTTGTTGTGTGAGTGTGGATGTTCCTCAGAAGCAACCCTCTATATCCGAGATACCTTGACAAGAGCTAACACAAACACATCCTTGGGCATGAGGGGGCTCAAAGGTAGTGAAGGAGAGCAAAACAAGAGTGAGTAACCAGAAAACAAGCTTCTGATGAGTACAGTACAGCTTCTTAGGAGGCCAGGTCTTGATTCACATTGTCAGGGAGGTGAGCTGGTTGCCTGACACTGAAGATCTCCATCCAGGATGTGCTCATACTGGATAGGTATTATTGCCCCTGCTTCCCCACTGTCATTGTCCCTGTTCCTGCTGAGCACTGTGTGTGAAGATGGCCTGTTTCTCGTGCCAGCCAGGTTGGTGACTGTGCAGGTGTCTGTCTGCTCTGTTGCTGGGTCAGTAGTCCTGCTGACCAAGGAAACCCTGGTGAAAGCCGCTCAGGTATCTTCACTTGTTTTTCTAACTACTCCATTCATTTGTACATGCTTATTCCCTGTTTTTCCAGCCTATTTATACAAGCGCTAGGCAGTGGTGAAGGGGCTCCATCGTGCTTTTGGTGAGTTTGCCCGTGTTTCCCTTTTGTGCTCTTGGCTTCAGGTCTGGATGGTAATTTACCTGTCTCCTTAGTAAGGAGACTAGGCAAGAAATGAGGATGCAGATGGACATAACCATGCGTTTTCACCACTTTAGCTGTGTTTATCAGTCAGCAGCTCCAAACAGTATGTAGGAAGAAGAGTGGCCATGCCAGAGAAAATTAGAGTTTGGGTGTTACGAGCTCCTGAATTAAAAGGTATTGCATTTTCACGTTGAAATGTCAATGATTAAGGGCATGAATGAATGGCACAGATAATCCCATCTGCACAAACTGCTGAGCGTCAGCCTTGGCGATTATCTTTATGTGCTCTCCACTCGGAGCAAATGAAAAAAAAAAAAAAAAAGGCTGACCTAATTTAAGTGCCTTCCACTGTGGGCTGTGTTATTTTGCATTTGCAACAGGCTAAGAGCATTAGTGGAAGGTCCTCTGCCAAAAGCATTTTGCTTGGCAGGTCTTTCTGCTTGGCTGGCTGGGTAGTTCTGTCAGCTGAACACTGAGCCCTTATTTTTAGCTGCATTTGCTGCCTGGCTTTTTCAAATGTTGGTGACAGATGTGAACGAGTGACTAGGGAAGTGCTTATTTCATGTTGTCTTTTGTTATGCTTTGTTTGCATCTGGCAGGTCAATTCTGGGGTCGTGCTTCCTTAAATGTAGGGAGGGTCAGAGTTTTTTCCTGGCTCTGGGTCTCAGGGAGAGATTTAGGGCCAACCAGTGGAGAAGCGTAGCTCTCCTTAGCAGTGCCTGCACCTGCAGACCCATACTGACAAGGACTTGTAGCTCCCAGCTCTGCAAAGCACAGCTCAGACACAGAGCTGTGCAAGTCATGAATTTTTTGGAGCCTGTGGGCATTACCAGTGTGCCACAACTATGGTGTGCTCAGTTGAAGACAACGGGGCTATATCCTCATTAGTGTGAACAAGCAGAAGTATTGATCCCACCTGACCAGGCAGCATTCAGCCTAGCTGGCTTTTGAAGGGCATCTTGTATGTGTGAGAGTCTCTGATAAAAAGCAGCTTCTGCCACGAGAACTAAAGAGCCCAGACAGTGTTGTACAGGTTGTCTTTGGCTTTTTTTACCTTATCTGGAACCCTCACCCACGCACCTCCTCTGCCCATGGCCTAGGACCTCATTTAAGCTTAAGCCTGGGTCCCCTGGCCCTGTCTGAGCTGCATTAAATATGCCCTTGTCTCCAGCCCTGTCTACTCCATGGACTTTGCACCTGCTTTGTAGCTTTGTCTCCAGCCTTGTAGCTGCCTTGTAGCTTTGTCTCCTCCTTTTCCTGCTCCAGACCGGGCTCCCTGGAGGGACCCTGGTCCTGATTCATCCCCTCACTGTTTCTGGGGCTGTTGATGGATCCCTGTTGCACCCAGCTCTACCAGCCATGCTGAGACCCTGTGGGACCCAGTCCTGGGGCCCCCTTGGCTTCTGGCTCATCCCCTCCTTGTGCTGTTCCCTGGGACATGTCCTTGCAGGGTCTTTCTGAGATCCTTGAAGCTATCAACACCGCTGTCAGGTACGGACACTTCCCTCTGCACACAGCCTGAATTGCAATTTTCTGCAATTATGAAAGCAAATGATCATGTGAGGATCCAGGTCACACTGCAGCCCCGGGGCTGGGCTGCCCAGTGCTGTTGTCACTGTGCATGTGCTTGGGCTGTACAATATTGCTTAGCCTAAGGCATGGAGACCTCTTAGTGAGTGTTTGAAGATGCTAGGTTGTTTGTATTCATTGTTAACGTACAATGCCTTAGAATCACTGTACTATGGATCCTTCGGGAGATCAAATTTACTGATCAAACCCACACCCCACTTTGAATCTTGGTGCTTTATCTCCTGATGACGACACCAGAGAGGTAAGACTTCAGATCCCTTTCCTCTCAGGGCACAGTGGTGATCTGGAGATCATTTCCACAGGGTTGAGCAGGAAAGTGTCCTAAGTTGGTCACTGCCGACAGTGCTGCGTCCCTCCACAAGTCTTGTCACCTAGGTTTGGTGGTGGCCTGCTGGTGAGAAGGTGGGAGGGCAGGTTCCTGGGTCTTTCCAGACTGCATGGTCCCAGGCTTGGCAAGGAGGGGTAAGGAAGACTCTTGGTGCCTGCCTGGCTTGAGTGAGAAGAGCAGCCAACCTGCTGCTCTGCAGTGCAAATCCCTCGCGAGTGTCTCCCCTGCTGTCCCACTCTGACACAAGGCATGGCTCAGTGTGGTGGTGGATGCTGGGGCAGGACCCAAGTCTCGAGGTGACACTTGCTAAATCCTCTCTTCTGTGTCGTTAGGGTGGCATTGCTCAACCTCTGTGAGATGGTTGGCTTCTACTGTAGGATTTTGCAACAGGGAAGAAAAGGAGAAGTTCAGACGCTCATCTCCATGATAAACTGCTGCATGAGTGTTGGGGTGTGTGCTGGGTGCTATTTTTGACCTTGCTGGAGGTGGGTGTGGGTATGTGTGTGTGTAGGACCGACGATGGGGAAACCTTTCTGTGTTTCCAACTGGAGAAAACCCACCAGTGACTCATGATGCCCTCACTGTACCATGCCTTGCTGGGAGATGCTGTCCCCTCTTCCCCACCAGCTGAGAAACATCATACCATGTGTCATGCCATCTCCACCTCTTTTCTTTTAAGCACCCTGGGGTGGTCTGGCTCTAGCTAGAGGTGAGGCCATCAGCAGCAGGTGAAGGCATCTCCCCCTTTTGTCCTTATCTCCTGTCCCATGTCTGCAGACGGGTGGCTCTTGCCAGCAGGCATCCTGGCTGATCCCAGCAACAGTCTGTAGGGGACACTGTGTGGCAACATCACGTCATCCTCCACCTGGAGAATGACAGGGGAAAAAAAAAACAAAAGAAGATTAAAATAAAATCTTGGTGTGTAAACATTGTATCAATTAAAAAAAAAATCATGTGAGCATACAGGAACCAATATGAGTGCTGAAAAGTGAAACTTTCTTCCTAACGGACTCTTCTGAAGTAAATGTGCGCATGTAGTCACCTGCAAGATGACCCCATAGACAAGCCAAACCCAGCAGGATCCTCTCTGTCCTCCCGTGGAGTCCAGGTACCACAAAGGTCACTTCCCTCAGCTGGAGAAGAAACCAGGACTCAGGCCTGGCCAGGAATTGATTTTGTATCTTGAATATAAAAGTTAGCAAGGAAAGAGTGGTTTCAGGTGAAGTAGTGATGTTTACAGTAAGCATCCCCCTTCTCCTTGTCCCAGGTTAAGTCCCCCCATCTGTACAGGTGAGCAGTGGTTTTCTTCCTTCTTATCCCTGGAGAAAAGTTACCATCTCCAAGTGCCAGAAGTGGCTATGGGCAGCTTAAAACCTGTGGCATTAACATCAGTGAAGTCTGAATCCTCCTCGTTCCCAGTGATATCGCCCACCCTTGACTGTGCGGTGTGAGGTGAGCTTAGTGCTGTCACCCTCAAAGGCCTCCTGTGCAGAGACATCCTGCCCTCACTAGCGATGAAGGAAGCACGGACCACTTCTCTCTGAACATCTTCAACCCTCTGTCGTCTCCTGATTGAATTGCCACAGTGACAAGTTCTGCCAGGCTGCAGATTGCTACGTGACAGTGCTGCCCTCCATCACACGGCAGCTGCGACGGCTGCAGGGCTGGTGAGCATCTCTCTTCGCATGCTGTTTGCTCCATCACTCTTGTAGATGATGGGTTGACCAAGGTGCAAGATGAGCTGTGCCAGGACCCATCCGAAGCAGCTGCCCGGGGAAGTTGCTACCTCTATGTGCCAAAGGCCAAAAGCACAGTGGGCACCGGAGCATCAGGGGACTTTCACAGTCAGTGACCCTGATGTTAGCTTGTTGATGGCCAAGCAAGCAGGATAAAGCCACCCATGCTGATAAGGAAGAGGCCGGAGAAAAGTCTGGCTAGGCTTTTTGGGTGACTTCACAGCCACGCTAGTTCTGATCACGTCTTCTCTGGAGGAAAGGGGGCACCAGAGCCATTTGAAAAGATGCTCTTCACATGGCATGTTGCAGCTTGTTCAGGTGAAGCTGAATGTACAAGCTCTGGTTGTGCAGAGGTGCAGTTTGGTGAACTCGGGGGTCACAGGGCCGGTCCCAGAAGACACATCTGGGAACTCTTCAGGAACAGGCTCCCCTCAAGAAGAGCAGCAGCCTATAAAATGAAATGAGCTTTGGAGCTCTGAGCATGGCTTAGCTGGGTAGGTTGTCTAATTACACTGACCTTCCCTTGTTAAAACTCATGGGACTTGTTAAGATGACTACAGATTTTTAATTATCTATTTTTCCTCTTTTCACTGCTTTCTGTGTTAGCTAGATAACATAGTTGGAAATGTTTTTCCTATTCAATCTGACACTTTGTCCGTCTCCTGCATACCCCAGGTGGCTCAGTGAAAATTATTTATTCTGTGAAATGATGAGTGAATAACGTAATGTTTTCACAGTTCTGACGTGCTTTTTGCTTTTTTTTTTTTNAGCCTTGCTCAGAGGCTTTTGAACAAAACTGGCTCCAGGATTTCACAGTTTGATAAGAAGTCAGAGAACTGGCAAGAGACTTTTTGCTCTGTGCTGTTTTAAACTACTCTCTCCCAAATACAGCAAATGCTTCTTGCAGGTGCTTGTGCTGGGAAAGCAAGAAGCAGCAGAGTTCAGATATTAGAGGAAAAGGAGCACAGACATGCTTTCAGCAATCCAGTACAAATCAAGAGCTCTCAAAAAAATCTCGTTTTGACCCCTCGATTACCACCTCTAATGCAACTAAAGAAAGCCCACAGCCCGCACCACTGGGGGATGCAGCTAATGTAGAGAAACCCAGTCTGCAGCACAGGATGGTAGAGCTAGATGTTTAATCCCTGAAGCAGATATCATTGGGGTCTACTGTGCCTGGAGC
This sequence comes from Aramus guarauna, assembly GCA_013400195.1. Lineage (NCBI taxonomy): Eukaryota > Metazoa > Chordata > Aves > Gruiformes > Aramidae > Aramus > Aramus guarauna. The sequence continues at coordinate 157,708 of VXBL01002585.1, forward strand.
TGCACGGGGGATCCAGCATGGTTTGTGCACGCTGTGGGACAGGCTGATGTGCGGGCAGGACTCAGAGGAAAAAGGGATGGTTTGTGCTTGGGTCTGGTGGGGTAGGATTCACCAGGGAAGAGCCACAGCTGCTGTAAAACAATTTTTTCCGCTTCACCACAAAGATCATCGGCTCAATGTCAGCCGAAGAGCTTGTCTCCCCCAGTAGTGGGGGGGAAGGCGGGAGGAAAAATGCGTGATGGGTTTTCAGACCCTTTGTTGAGTTTGTGGTGCTGACAATTGGAAAAACCCCAGCATCCTCTGGCTATCAACAGAGCGAATTCGATTGGGAAGTGGTGAGAGTGAGGAGTGAGTAGTGAGTGAGAAATTAAACATTGGCCCCAGACCGAGATGTTTTGGTCACATTTCAGATACCTACCACATTTTACACTGAGTGTACTGAAATTAACCTGTTTGTCCGCAGAAGGGGAAAAGCAGTCAGTGCTTCACTGTGCTTGAGGCTAGGAGGGGAGAAAGGAAGATGACGACGTTGCCTCCCCAGATGTTGGCTACCTGGAGAACTCCCAGTCAGGACCAATGCTCACTGTGCTGTGCCGGGACAGGATGGGGAGCACCAGGCTGGTGCAAAGCAGTGGCTCAGGGATGTGGTCCCCAGCATCTTTGACCATCCTGGGGGTGATGCTCACGGCAGAGCCTGGCATAGAAGACGTTTTTTGATCTAAAGCAATACCGTGCGCCAAAGTCACCTGCTTAGAAATGAGCCTGCCTCTGGGCCTGCAATACTAGCTGCATGCCAGTCTGAATGTTGGGGTTTTTTTCCCTCTTATTTTTTAAAGGGGTTTGGAGAAATCTTTAGCACTTCAATTCTCCTTTAAGCACATAAAAGCAGAGGTGCTTCCTGGGCACCGCTGAGATGAGACCCTCAAAAGGGCTGTGGCCTTGGTGAGCATCCTCTCCCATCCTGGTGCCAGCAGGGCTGCGCTGACCTGGCTCAGCTGGAGAGCAGGGACCTGTCCCAGGGATGACTCCTGTCAGTGAGCCCAGAGAGCAACTGAGGGACTGGCATCTGCTCCTTCACCCTGGCACTGCCCAAAGCATGTGCAGACAACGCAAGAGCTGTGTCAGGATGTCTTTCTGTCCACGGGGACATCCAGTGCCTGGAACTGGCAGTGGAGACAGCAAAGGATCTCACGCTGAGATGGGCTCCCAAATCCCCCTGAAATCATAGAGAGTTTCTCAGTGATAGCTTTTCACTGAATCTTGGGCTTAGTCATGTGAAGGGCTGTACATCACCTGGAGTGATGCCTTTAAGCACTTTGGTTGCTCAGGCACCTTTGAAACCTTCATGTGGTACCAAAGTACCTGCTGTAAGGGGAGCAGGGCACTGCAGAAACCCTGCGTTAGTCAGCAGAGAGGTATAGACCGGACCTTGGTCTGAAATACTGACACAGGCAAGAAAGTTTTTTATATTTATTTTTACTTTTTAAAAAAAATAAATTATTTTATAGGTGAAGTGACTGAGGTGTTGAGGGAATATCTACCCTTGGGGAACATGCTGTGTGATGGGGGCCGCAACCAGCCTGCAAGCTGCAGATGTGGCCAGAACGTCCCTTTGCTGACATCTGGGTTGCTCTTTCCTGGGTTTGATCATCACCATCCACATTTTCCTGGGGCATCTGTGTTATCTTGTGTACGATGTTGTCTCACAAGCCCTCCTGAATGACAGGTGATGTCTGACCATTGCACTTGTGTCTCCCAGGACTGGAAGAGATAAAAAGGCACCACTGCTGCACACAGGCTGGAGGAAACCCCACGCACTCCTTCTTGTGGTCCAGCCTGGGCTCTGCACTGTACTGGGGCTGCAGAGCCCTCTGTGCTTCCTCCTGTTTTGGGGTGGGATCCTGCCTGTGAGAAGGCCCCTGTGTAGGCGCAGCATGGCAAGATCTCACTTGCAGAGTTGTCTACTCTGAAGAGATCAGCTTCAGGAAGATGGAGTGCACAGGCTCCCTTTGCCCATACCCTTGGGGAAACACCCCCAGACTCTGTTTTTGGAGAGTGGGACTGGGACGGAGGGCTGCTCTTGGCCACAAACCCCTGGGCTGGGCTGCACGTGACACTTTCCCCATTGGTGACTGCTCTGATGTGCTTGACATCAGGTTGCTGAGGTTGCCAAATGCTGGGTGCATGGAGCCTGGGATGGGACTTGTTTGGTGGCTCTTGCCTCCAGATGAGACGGGCGGGGAGTGGAAGGTGATGCCGTGGTCCTTCCCCGCTCTTGTGTCTCCGCTGATCTTCAGAAAGGTGAGATGGCATGCTTAGCAGGGAGGAGCAGGGCAAGTGAGGGAATGTAAAATTTTAGTAGGGAGAAGTGGTCCCAGACACCTGGGGCTAAGTAAACCCTTCCTTTCCCCGGTGCCGAGCTAATGCTCTCACCTCTTGCATCCTCGGACGTGTAACCTGAAAGTTTTCCACAGGGGGTCACCATCTCACAGGGGATGCAGGACTGGGCTGCGGACAGGAGGAAGGCTGGTTTCTCAGCACAAGCGAGGCAGAGCCAGGTGTCTGCCACAACCCTGTCCCTTATCCCAGCAAGTAGGTGGTCACCTCCTTCCAGGTGCCTCCTGGAGGAAGGTCTGATACAGCCTGCCTGAAGCTGCGTTTTGCTTTGATCACAAGGGCACAAGAGGGACTGATGCTGCTTCAGTCAGGCCCACAAAATCCTGAATTGGGACAGGCACTCTTCTGCAGGATCAGGACCTATTTTTGCAGCTGTTTGCCTGGATATTTCCATCACCAGCAGATAAAGCTGTTACAAGCATCTTGTTTCCAGGTGGTCCTTAAACTGAAGATGATTTTAATTTCACCCCATCTTCTTGTCCTGCTTCTGAGGATAATTAAGCTGTTTGTGTAGCTGCAAAGGACAAAAACACATGTATCTCCCCTTAGGTGAGGAGGGGCATTTATCATGTTCCTTGAGATCAAGATAAGATGTTTCTGGAGTCTTCGTTGCTTCTGAGTTTTCTCCCTGTCTTTTGAGGAAGGCTGATATGAATGTGCTTGTCCTCCACAGCTGGCACTGTGTACACTGTGAAGCTTGTTCTGTGCTTGTAATCTGGGGCTGAGCACCCAGCAGCCCTCAGAGAGGCACAGCGTGTTGTGAGCACCTTCCTGTTCATCAGCTCAGACTGGAGCAAGGAGGAAACATCTCCCCACCTACGTTCCAGGCAGGTCATCAGCCATGCTTGCTGGTTCGGAGGCATGGTTTATCTGAGGGACATCAAATGCCAATGCAGTCAGCAAACTCCCTCCCTGACACGCATTAAGACTGCAGAAGCAGCCCAGGAGCAAACGGAGGGCCTCCCTGTTCTGCCAAAAATCCTCCAGCAGCTCCAGTAGCACCTGTGGCTGCGACAGCAAAGGGCTGTGTACCATGAGCCGCCATACCATCATGTGTGATGATGTCGTGGCTGGATCAGGCAGAGAGGTGGGACACGGAGCAGGGAAATGCCTTGTCCTGCACCTCTCTGCTGCTCCCCGCACTCATTTTTTGGTGCTGAGTTGTGGAGTGATTGTATGTGGATTTGGTTTTTTTTTTTTTTTCTTTGTGATTTCTGTTCATTTTGCAATAGAAAATGAGTTTTGCTAGATAGCCCAGATGTGACAAAAATAGCTGCAGAGCTTAGATCGTGCCTCTGCAAGCACAAGTCCTGAGGCTGTGTAAGCAAGCGTGAGAACTGGGATACTGAAATATGTGCATCCTCGACCACAGGTCCTCCGCTGCCCTTGCACCCAGCAGATGCTCAGAGAAGCGATCACACACAAAGACTGACAAAGTGAATTTGCAGCTATTACAAATTTTATACAGATACCAACATAAATGTTTCTGGCAAAGGGCTATGAACTTTCCTGAGTACTGCTAAAGATGCTACACCAGAGACACCTCATTGTGATTAGCTCCTCAGGAAAACCAGGCTCTACATGAGAACATATTCCCTCCTGTTGGTGAAATAATTGGCTGTTTTTCAATATGTTACTGGAGGAAAAGAGACAGAAACTGGATGTTTATCCAGCATGATCAATAAACGGCAGGAGTTATAATATATTAATGACAGATTAAATTAATTTACTGATTCTTCCGATCTCTGGCCTAATTGAAATGCAGTCTGTTATGCTTTTGTAAAACTTTGCATCGCTTTCCCAAGAACAGCCGCTGACGCGTCGCTGTATTGCTTGTAAATACTAGAGCTGCTGAATACCAGCTTCTTGTACAGGCAGACCCTGCAACAAGGGGAGTAAACCATTGACTCTGCAGACGCTGAATCCACCTTTGTTGATGCCAGTGGCCTTTAGTCCTGGAAAATAAGCACCAAGTGGGAAACTGTCTCTGTGCTGCCCCAAACACGTTTCAGGGCCACGTGCAAAGCCAGCAAAAGTTGCATGCACACTTCTTAGTGCAATTAGTGGTAAATGTCCTCCCCTCTAGGAAATTATTGCCTGAAAATTAGATGAGATTTAGAGGATTCAATTTATGTAAATACCTGGGATTGTCCCATGGATTATTAAAAGAGAACAACAAGAGCCTTACTCTAGTTGGTTCCTGGACCCCTTGGGCTATTAACTTGCATAAATCTTGGCTTCAGAGTTGAAATTAGCTCCCTTAACTGCATCAGTATAAAACAAGTGTCTCATTTTCTACAAGCCTTTTTTTAAAGATGGGCTGAAATTAAATGGCTTGCAACTCAAGCAGATATAAAAGGCTGTGTTGTGGCAATGCAAATGATGTGATATATGGTATAATTGGGATCATTGTGCAGAAGAAATGAAAATCAGGATCATTTTTTGTTTGCTTGCTGCTTACTTTCTTGCTCCTGGGATATCGTGCCATCAATTAAGAGCCTATTTCTTCCCTGTGAGGGTGACAGACCCCTGTTTGAGGTGAGACTCGGAAAACTGCAAATGGTCTTGTATCAAATGGAAAAGGTTGCGAAGGTGCAAAAATTAATTGGGAGTGCTCGGCTCAGAGTCCTGGGGTTGGTCCTGGCCGTGCCCAGGTCAGGCATGGCTAAATTCCCCATTTTCTGCTCACAGCCAGCTGGAGTTTAATGAGGCGACATGTGACTGAATGCAAGATGTCGAGTACGGGACAAGGGGGTCTTGGCAGCACGACACAGCACTGGCTGTGGTGCTACGCGGGCAGCGTCGGGGGGAGCCGGGATGTCCCCTCCAAGCCCTCCCGTGGTCATGTTGGAAAAGTATTTGCATTTTGGAGTCTCGAGAGAGCTCTGCAGCAAGGTCCTGCTCTCCTCAACACCTGCTCGGGGAGGTGGAAGGCTACCTCAATTACTTCCCTGGAAGCGAAATAGCTGTTAAACAGCTGCTGAAAGTTGATACTGAGGGTTGTTGTGTCATCAGCTGCATCTAAACACTAAGTTACTGGGTTTGGAAAGAAAGCTTCAATAAGAGCAGACAGACTGATGATTACGTTATCTACTCTTCAATTTAAGGCGAAAACAATACAGTGAGATTGAAGGAAACCTTTTGGTTTCTGTGCTTAGTAACTGAGTTCGTTTTGTGCCTGACGTGGGCGACTTCTCTTGCTTAAGACCCGCATGGCTCGATGCTTGGTCAAAGCCAAGGCTGTACTCTGGGGCCATCGCCAGAGCAGGAGGAAAGCGTCTTTTCACGCCCATCTGAAGACTGAGACTGGAGCAGTGACTGGAGTTTTTTGTCCCCTTTTGGATTTGATTACGTGCTGCCATTGCTTGGAGGATTTGGAGATCTGAGACAACACTTAATTCACTAATCTGAGTTCATCTCAGAGTAACCTGACTTGAATTATCTGTTTTGCTCGTAATGAGTTTAATGTTATCATAGGTTATTTTTGCTGATATGTTCTATTTTTATTATTATAAAGTACCACAAAAAGTGAGTAAGACCTCCAGACTGCATCAAAAAGAAATTGTTCTGAGAATGAAGGATGTCTAAGGATGGTTTCTGGTTACTTGGTTCTCCTAAGCTCTTGACTTTACATTGCACAGCGGAGCCCAACACAGGTACTAGTGGTTTCCCAGCCCTCTGTGTATTAACACATTATCTGGAGGGGGATTTCAGATGGTGCCTTACACGAGGGTTTGTTCTTGGAAACTGGGATGCTCCTAGCCGCCATGGGTGACTAAAGCTCAGACCCTGCCGTTGTGCTGTGAGGGATGGAAAAGGAGGCGGTGGGGTTTGCGGGATGTTTACACAAATTTGGCAGAGGTTAGAATGGGGATAGTAGTGCCACTTTTTCTCCCTGCCTGCCTGCCACTGCTCCTGTAAGGATGTGGTGTTGCCTGAACTATATTTATTTCTAATCCTTCATAAAACTCTAATAACCCAAGTATCACAAAAAAATTTTAATATTAGTGCATTTCTACTTGTATTAATGGGCTTTGTCCTAACTCAATCAGAAAAGCCTCATCAATGAAAGCGTTAACATTGTATGCAAAAGCTTCCCAGTACCTATCCCTTTTCGTGGGTGTCACATTCACCCTTCCACCTCTGGGTCCTTCGACTGGGACTTCAGTCTGAGTCACATGGAGAAAAGAGGTGTTCACAGTGACTTATCCTGAGATCTTGGCATGGAGGAGTCTGAGAGTAGTGGTGGGTTTACTTTTATATATTTTCTTAACATTGTCTGCTTACATGGTCTTACATGCTCACTCCAGTAGTGACCACTCTCTGACCCGTGTGGGGTGTGTTTGTGGACTGGGACCTCAGGTATTACCCTTGCATGCAGTTGGCCTCTCATCTAGAGTCACAGCTAAAAGAAGTCAAGATTAATTTGGGCCAAGGCGTGCCCTTGAGATCTTGCGCTGTCAGGGCAGTAGAAAGCTTGTGGCCTTTTACTAGCAATGGCACAAATCACATCTACTGGGCTGCGCTGGAGCTGGAATAAAATCTCTCCAGACTTCCATCCCTGCAGGCCTGAACAAAGGGTTTTGGCAGGAGCTGGGGGGCTGCCAAGGAAAGATGAATGGCTGATCCTACAGGGAAACTCATTCCACATTAATCTCACTGCTGCAGAGTAACTGGGACAGTGAGGTGGTAGATGAATCAGGAGAAAAAGGATTGCATGCGCAGTGATGTTCATGGAGCAGGATGAATCCCAGCCTGCTCCTTTTTGCACAGGGGAAGATTTTTATCTTCTGCACGTTTGTATGGTGCTATGATATGGCCCCAGGTCATGCATATCGGTGAGGTCATTGGGCTGGGGCACTTGCTCCGTGAGGTTCAGCCTGGAGAAGGGATGGTACAGGGGGACCTAAGAGCAGATCCCTAGTACTGGGCTCTTCACAGCAGTGCATAGCGGGAAGATGAGAGCACGTGGGCATAGACTGAAACAAGATTTCCCCATGAGGTCAACCAAGCACTGCCGTAGCCAAGCAGTGCAGCAGAGAGGCTGTGGGGTCTCCATCCTTGGAGATGTTAAAAACTTGACCAGGCAGGTCCATGAGCAACTTGCTTGAGCTGGTCCTGCTTTGAGCATTTCATGGGACCAGAGGTCTCCAGAGGTTCCTGCTAGGCTGCATTAATCTGTGACTCCAGCTATGAATGCCATGTTTCCAAGGATATGATCTTTGGTGCCGTGGTTTTTCTGGCCCTCCTCCAGGGCAAGGTCTATGTTTTGTCCTGTTTGTGGATGGTAGCAGCAGGTCCGTACACGGTATGTGTTGCATGGCTTCAGGCTGTTGTGTGACTGCTGTGGTCTTCCAAGAGTCTTAGTGGGTGAAGGAAGCCCTGTTCAGAGTTTGTGACCTTCAGGATGACATTCTGGTGGCTAACGTCTGACTTTTCCACATTCACCCACAAGGCGAGCATGTGTGTCCATGGATCTCTGTCTGCTGCCGGGAACGGGCAGGTCCACTGCAGGTTTTACAAGGTCCTTTGTTGGTGCTGAGGTCTGCAGGTTGCACCCGTTGGCCTGTGGGTAGTTCTCAGCTTGGCAGAGAGCCTTGGAGGAGGTGACAGGGAGCCAAACTGCTTCCCAGGGGACAACGTGTCCCAGAGCACAGGAGCGGATCTTAAGAGACTCAGTTTTATTTTCTGCACATGCTGCTGGCTTTTTGGGTGAACCTGGGCAAGTTGCTTTATCTTTCTGTGCCTCAGTTTCCCCAGTCTGTANTGCCAAACCATTTGAGTACATTTGAGGAGATATAAATATTCAGTGCTGTGGTTACACAGGACCTGAGCTCTCATTTTTTGCAGCAATTTTTAATTTGTTCTGGCACCCACAGAATAAACAGCCTCATCATAATACAAGCAATTTTCAATATTTGCAGAGGAACATTTTCTAACTCTCTCAGTCTGACCCTCATGACACATGGGTCAATTTACTACTTGGAGAAATTAATTGTGCATCAGCGTCTTTCTGCCGGTGTACAAAATGCTATGATTATGTATGAAGTTCTGGAACGAACCATTGAAATATAATGATATTAAGTTTCCCTGAAGCAAGCCCACCTGTAGAGTTGAAATTTTAGGATCATTTTTATTAGAAAGTGCTGCTGATGCCTGGACAATTTTCAATGAATATTTGACTATAAATTGCTGAGATGCTTGCCTTATTTTCCTGTTCAAGGTTTTCCAATTCTCAGTGAATTAAAAAATGATTAGAAGATAGACTTTATTCATTCCCCTTAAAGAAAAAGAATCGTTTCAGGCAGAGCAGGGTCTTAATTTTCCATAAACTGGTGCAAGAATTTAAAATTATTTTTTTGTATGGCATTTTTGTTTTATTTCAAAGTTTTCCACTGAGCAAGTTACCAACATCTGCTGTGCACATGAGACCGTGTGATTCATTACCTGAAGAAGGTCTATGCTTCTGAAAATCTGCTCTAAAGAGGTTTAAATATTGAGAAAGCAGTAAGAGCTAGTGAGGAGTCACCTCCCTCCTGATCCTGACTAGGATGCTACTACAGGTTTTTTTTGGAGGGACCCCTCCAGCCAGGAGATGCTGTTGACGGGGCTGTAAGACGGCAAAGCAAGGCTTGGCCATACTGGCTTTGCTGTGCGTGCAGATATTTTGGATCCTTTATACTTGGCAGCACCATCAAGGGGTGTTGGGTACACCCAGATCTCGGATAGACTGGCCAGAGCTGCCGGGGCAAAGGGCAGAGATACAGAAGATGTACGCAAAATGCATACGTGCAGATGTTTAGAGGCAGAGCAGTGCGCATGTGTGCGGGGTGACAGCAGGATGGATGCAGCCCAGATGTTGCAAGACCGCGTCCTGGAGTGCAGGTCTGCTCCCCGCTGCACAGCTGAGGCTCAGCCAGGGGCTGGCAGCTGGGCGCTGGGGATTTAAGGCTCCAGCCAAGCAAAGGGACCGGGGACGGTGGCAGCAAAAGCCACGAGCCTGGCTGCGCTGGGGATGAAAGAGCAGGATGTAAAACAGGGAAAGCCAAGAGCTGTGTTCTCCTGCCATATTTCCCACTGCTCGGTGGGGCTGGCTATCCCCTTACAGCAAAATGAATATTACTCTACTCCCCTTTTTTTTTCAGCGCCATGCAGACAGGTAGAGAGGACAGGTTGCTGCCAGCATGTCGTTTCCTCCCCAGCTGACTATCGTTTTCTGCCTTGCTTTTCAAAAAACACATTATTCATTCCTTTTGTTGCCACCAAATGTTGGCAACGAAGGCAGCCTGGGAGTGACACCTCCCTGACAGCCTGCAGAAGCATCGGCTGTTTAATTGGCTGCTTCACCCCAGGATAAATAAACCTTCAGAGCCTCAGCCTCGAGTGTTTAATCAGAGAAGTTAAATGTTTAGGGGATTGGATCACTTGATCTCTTTGCTTAGAAGTTTTCCTGCTTCTTCTTGATGAGCCAGACATGCTGACAGTTGGCAGAAATCTTAAGGATGGTTGTGCAGAAGAGAGCTGTAGTTGAAATATGTTTTTTTTCTGATTGGTACTGGAGGCCATTGAACAAAGAAGTTGTTGAAAAATGGCAGTATGTCACCGCTCTTTGACATCAGCTTTCCCCCCGGATCATGTCCTTCTCAGCACATGGGCTGTGCTTCCTGCTTGTGGGGAGGAATGACCTGCCCATCAGGACTCCTGGGAAACCCAACCCAGCCATGCTGCTTCGTCCTCGCAGGGTGATGGACGGGGGCAGGAACTCGCAACCTGCCCACCTCCTGCTTTTCCCTCTCTGCTCCGTGTTTGGCTCCACGTCACTCCCGTGCAGCAGGGCAGCTCCAGCAGGAGAGATGTGGTCATGGACCACTGGCTTGGGGAAAACGTAGATGTTCCTCTCATGCTGCTCAGGAAGGAAGTTCGACAACACCATACCCAGGTGCGAAACCGACCCTGAGTCACCTGCATCCCAGGGCAGCGAGCTGCAGCAGAGCGCGAGGTCGGCGTAAGCCCGGGAGCATCCGCAGTGCAGCGAAGGGAAAGTTCACTGCCCTTATGTATTTCCTTGTGTCTCTGGGTGGGAAGGATTTCTCCGTAGCTGGTGTTAGAAATGCCCCAGTACAGTCGAGTGCAGGCGTGTTTGGGGAGTGACCCCCCCGACAGCTGTGGGTTGGATCTGGCAGAAGTCTTCTTGGAGGCAGAAGTTTGACGGTACAGTATTGATTTCACGTTATTTCATTTTCATCTTAATAAAAGTGATGATAGCCTTCGGACTATGGTGTTAAGTCTCCTCAGTGCAGAGGGCAGTCAGAGTGTCAGCTGAGATGGGTTTAAAAGCCTTGTTCCTTTCAGGCCTCGCCGAGTTATTTCTGAGAGTTGCGAGTGGAAGGCAGATGGTTGGCAGTTGTTTTTTGTTCTGAAGTGAGACAACAAAATGACAAATATCTTCAACGTTTTAATTTCAAATAAATGATTTACAATGATAAATGTTTCCTGTTTAATTAGATTTGAAAATGAAAATTGTGTTGTCCTTCAAAATGCTGATTTCAGATGATCACAAACGTAAGCTGCCACTTTTGTTGCAAACTGACATCCCATAATTCATAAACTTTTTTAGTTTGAGAAACGGAGGAAGAGACAGGAAGGAGTGAAACCACTTTTGGCCAGTTCCGGTTAATTAAGATGAAGGAAGTAATAACCTCTGCTGCTAACGTTTTCAGATAACAGCTGCTGTAATTGTTCATTTCTGTTATTGGCCTGGGCTGTAACTTTTCAGCCTTTCTATGTGCTGAGTATTGCAGAGGGGACAAACTCTTTTAAAAACATTTCTATGGAGGAGAGCAGAGGGAAAAGTGTCTCTATTGAAAGGCCCAATGTTTTTCCATTCAAAAAAAGAAAAGCCCCATACAGAAGAACAGGATGGCTCTCACCGGGTAGCACCCCCGGGAGCATGGACATGAGGTGCAGTAGATGCTCAGTTTAACGCCCTGCACTGATTCAGGGAGGGGGTGTGTGTCTGTGTGTCTGTGTGTCTGTGTGTGAGGATTCGCAATTCACATCCAGAGGATATGGAGGTACCATATGGCTAATACACTCCTGGACAAATAACAGGCTTTGGCTAGGATATTTGGGAACAAATTCAAAGGCACCTCAGTTTCAGCCCTCTCTGACTATAAATTGTGCTCCCAAAATAGGAGAACATTTTGGCCAAAGCTGGTCTTGGACTTTCGCACCTGAGTGCTGGGCTACAGGAAAAATATGAAGCTGAATACAACACAGCGCTCTGCTCCCCACGATGCCTTGGCTTTGCTGTCCTTCCCACTTCCGTTAATTATTACCTAAATCAGCACTAGCTATTAGAAAATAGTCCCATACTGATGAACAGGGAATGAGATTTTGCCCCACATCTGGCAGTCGTGCAACATTCATCCTTCTGAGGGTTTTTTGCTCCATCTTTGCAAGCTTCGTGCATCAATGCTTACATTTTATTGGCACAAACCAGGAATTTTTTTTGCAGCACAGAGCCCTTCAGGGCTATGTTCTGTGTTGCTGTGGGGAACCTACGTGCTGGCGTCACTGCTGGGGTTAAATAGCTTTATGTTTTGAGCAACAGCTTTGGCTTTTTGGGTGCCCCTGTGAAAGGTCTGCCATTGACCTCCTGAAGGATGGTTTTCTGTTCCTACTGTGGTCTTTCAAGAAGACTTAACTGCTTGAGGTCCTTCCTTTCTGGTGGAAAACATAATTTACATCTACTTTGCAGCCATAGTAGCTGTTTGATGAGGGCACACAGTGTAGAAGAGAATACGGACCCATTTCCTTCAGCAGTGCTCTTATTGGAGTGCTCATTATACCTTGGACCCCTTGGTTTTCTCTTGTTAATAACAAGCTTCGGTCATTAGTAGGCACGCTGCTGACTTGACTCAGTTTGGCCCCCAGAGCCCTGCAGAAGTCAGCTAAGGTTATCCTTGGCCAACCGATATCGGATTTGAAAAAGTGCCCATGTTCACAGATAAAATTAACAGCCATAAGGAAATAAAATCCTGCTTCTCTCTTTTTGTAACACCTAGCTTGTGATAAGATAGTTCATATAACTTTCAGGTTATTTAACTCTTTCTATTATTCCTTTAAAATATGAAAATGAAATAAAAGTCTCCTTTCAAAAAGAAGAATGGAAGCATATGCATAAAGAAAATGTGAAATGAAACATCTCAACTACTCTGAGCTACCCGTTTCTATTGAACAAATTTAATGCAATTTGTGATTCATGTCAGCACCTTCAAAATGGTATTATTTCCAGCAAATTTATTATGCCTCCTTTTTTCTCCCTACATCTAATGAAATACATTCTCACTGCAAATTGTGCCATCCAGCCTCCCACTAGCAGGCCACGGATGTGCGTGTGCACAAGGACCTTCTGCAGCTAATTGAAGGCATGAGTTGTTCTGCTCTTGCAGCTCTCCGTACAGCCCTGAGCTTCCTCCGACTTTCCTCCCACAGCCGCGTGACTGCACCATGCCTTTGCACGTTTCCTTGCCACTCTCCGATTGCTTAATAATGTCTCTCCCCTCGTGTCCCCCTGCCCCGTTGCGGTTGCTGTCCCCATGCAATGTTTGCAGCTGGGTGCTGGTTTGGCTTTTTGCACCCCTTGCTTCCACGGGTGCCTCCACGGTGCACTGGTAAACGGGGTGCCACGTGGCTTCTGTTGAGCTTGCTGTAAGAAAAAAAATCCAAAAGCCAAAACAGAAATGTTTATTTCCACCTCCTCCCCGGGGGAAATAGGGCAGTAACAGCAACACTCAAAACTGAGCTTTTCCTCCTGGAGAACTCATCAGGAAAGCCCCAAGGCTGGAGAAGGAGGGGAAGGATGGACACAGATAGAAAAGCTGTGAATAATTCAGGTCCTTTCCTGTAGGGATATGGCTTATCTCTCTCTTTAGCCCCAAATTCAGCCTTGCAGCAGCCCCTGTGCCGAGCAGCCATCCTCTGTGGAAATAAAAAAAGGCTTTTTTCTTATTTCTGAAAAGACCCATGGAGCATGTCTAAAAAGGGATTTAAGAATAGATATGGATCTCCAGATTAAAAAAAAATAAAAAAAAAGAACCCCGGCTATTTTATAGCCTCAGCTATGCAGGGTCTTCGAATCATAAACCCACCTCCCACAGCTGATTGTGCAATATGCTCCTGACATGTTCCTGTTTTCATACACACGGCATTACCTGTCTTCACACTAACGTGTTTGTAACACTGGAACCAGGAGCTGCAGCTGTAAACAACATGCTATTTCCCATCTGTGGAGGTTAAAATCTTACAGCAGCCACCAGCTTCACATGGCAAAGAGTTGGGGTTTCGTTGATTTTCCGCATCAGCAAGTGATGAGAAAAGTCTTGTTGCCTGGGGACAGGAGAGCTTTGCCTATCTGTGCCATTACTGTTATTCCCATAGGTGCAGTTATGCAGATCTACTTAGTCTAACCCTGATGCCCTTCAGGGACCATTAGGTCCCTTCAACGTTGGACCACAGTGGCTGGATTCATGCGTGCTAGAGTGCTCCCGAGCGGCTCAGCCTCTTCTGCTTTCTTCCTGCAAATGTTCAAAGTGCAAAAGCTGAATTTCATTTGAACACATCAGTAATCGTCATTTGCTCGCTACCTGCAAAAGCCTCCGGCACGTTGAGCTGAATACTCATGAAAAGCTAATTTAAGTGTGACTATTTCACAGAAAGCCATTTGCGAGTGGTCTCTTTGATTGCAAGATTCACAGTGGATGCTGCACTGGGAAATTGCACATCACCGATCAAAGAGCAGAAACTGCTTTCAGAGCTGCACGTCAGGAGAATGTTTACAGCAGCCCATGCTGGAGCAGCTGGCTGCTGAAGGATGCATTGCTGAAGATGTTTGCAGATAATTTGGGATGGAGATGCCTTCCCAGCGCTATTTCACTCTTGCTGCGGAGAGATGACTTTTTTCAGAAGTATTCCCAGCAAGTGACTTCATTATGTGCCCTGTGACACTGCCAGCCCAGGAGGCTTCTCCTGTGCCCTCCCTGCCTGCAAAGGTTGATCACCAGGAAGCATGGCTCTGGGGCCACATCTCACCACTGTTGGTGGCAGCAGGACCTCCATGCAGTGGCTGGGATGTACTCGGTGTGGGCTGTGGGAGCAGCTTCTCTACCTGCTAGGCACGTCCTGGTCCCTGCGGAGCTCGGCTGATCAGTCCCCCTGGGCACGCTGCCTGGGATGCAGAATGGCACAGCCCCATCACCTCAAAATACAGAGACATATCTTTACCATGGTACCTTCAACCAAACCTACCCTGAACCTCTCTGGGACCGTCCTCTCCTGGCAGACCCATCATTTAGGGACCCATTTTCCTACCTTCCCTCCTTGATTTTGTCCAGTAGAATGAATATTATTTGAGCTCTTTTCTGGTTGCCTGGCTTCATGCAAATCAAGCACTTTGGCTGAGCAGTGGTACACAGCTTGCCTTTGCTGCAGGTCATAACACTCTAGATGATGTATAGGATGATGAGATGCCTGTTATGCATGTACAGTAAAGATGTCTCAATTAGTAAAAGATGTCTCAATTTTATGAGTAGAATTCACCAACTCATCAATCACAACCATAATTACTTTATTAGGGGGAAATAAGCAGTTACTGTTATGACGTTCAGGAGTGTTCCTATCTGGATTTACACCCTAGTCCAACACAAAGTCCCCCAACAATTTAAAACCTGTATTTTCTTTGCTTGACTTTGGAGTGATGTCTTTTAAAATGATGTAACTTTTAAACAATACTGTGCCTCCTCTGCAGCAGGTAGCTGGAGGATTTGAGTCCTGATGGGACAAACCCACTTGACCAGCTCACAAGTTTGTGTACCTGGTGCAGACTCCTCACTTCTTAAATTAGCAAGGAGACATGCAGCATGTTCCAATGTGGTTTCAGGTACAGCAACAATAAACAAGTATTTCTTCTTCTTTCTGTGCAGAGCAGTCAGCCCAGCTCTTGGCCTGTAATGTTCACCTCTAGGAACCTAACCGTGGGCAAAAAGAAGAGCACGGACACAAACAAAACTAGGAAAAAACCTTTCTATCCAGGACAGTAGTGAGGTTAGCATGTTGCATAAGATCAGAGGATCATTCAGATTGGCAGGGACCTCTGGAGGGTTGAAGTCCAGAATAGATCAACAGTGAATTCAGACTTGGGTGCTCTGACCAATTCTCTGGATAACCCATTCCAGTGCTTGACTATCCTTACAATAAAGTCTTTTTCCTTACATCCAGCTGGAACCTATCGTTTCAACTTATTCCTGTTGCCTTCATGGACCAGCCTGAGTTGGCCTTTGTATCCTCAACAGTCTCCTTGTAGGTACTGGGGGCATGCTGTTAGGTACCCTTAGGTCGTCTCTTCAGCAGGTTGAACAAACCCAGCTCCTTCAGTGTCTCCTCAAAGGGCAAGTGCTCTGGCCCTAGACAATGTTGATGGCTGGAGGAAAACACATTCAGAAACTCCCTGCTGCAAATCTGCTGCAGGCTTCGTTGGGATTGACTCCTTGACTCTCCAAGTGATGCAGGTTTACTTCGGTATACGCTCTTGCTGCTCTACTACTTTTCCTTACTTTTTCCTCTCTAGGTCACTGACCTCTGACATGTTTGGGGTCTCTATGTCCTTTCAGTCTCAATGATCCCAGCAAGATTTTTTAGGGCATAGGACAAGCGTTGATGGGAAGGTACAGACAGCAGCAAACTATCTTTTTGCTTGGTCCGGCTGCTGAATTGCTGCATTGTTTTCAACAGCTGGACACAGAGTTGGCAAGTAATCCACCATCCTTTCATTTCCCTTCGTAGTATTATAACAGAATGGACTATGCAACCAGATACAGCCCCAAAGGGATGAGTCTGGGTGCTGGATTTTTAAAAACTCCCCAGGGAAAGAAATTAGATTTCATATGGTGGGGATTTGAGGCAGAAAGGTCTAAATCATAGTTAGGGGCAAAACCTATTAACCATAACTCAACTTCAGATGTCTCAGTGATAAAGGGGAAAAAGACATCTTGATACAAAGAAATTTTTTACAGTAGGAACAATCAATCACTGGAACAACCTCCCCAGGGACATGGTAAAGTCTCCATTGCTGGAGGTTTTCCTGATGCAATTGGACAGGGTGTTAAGTAACCTCATCTAGGCTCCTTTCCCATGGAAAGTTGGACCAGATGATCTTTCAATATCTCTTCCAACCTGGACTATTCTATGATTCTATGATTTGTTTGGTGTTTTTTAGAATCAGAAATATGGGAAAATGCTATCTCAATCAATAATTCATTTATTCCTTTCCCTAAGGACTAGGCAAGAAGAGTTTTGTTTTTTTATTTTACTAATTCTTGAACTCTATCAGAAGTGGATACATTTATTAAACTCCATTTAATTTAATCCTCCTGCAAATATTTAAACTTCCTGCAGTTCCCTTCTGAGCCCATCCACTGGTTAATCCAGCCAGAATTTTCTCACCTCCGTAGGTCAATAACAATGGTGTACCAGCTTTTCATGAAAAATTTAAGAGTTGATTTGGGAGAAGCAAAATCCCAAGATTATTTGCTTTGTGCACGTGTGGACGTAATGGCTGAAACATAATTGATTCATGACAAAAACCAATAAATGTGTTTTGAAAAGGGCTGGTATGGGATGTCAGTGCACACATGAGCATTGCGACCATGCTGTGTATGGGTACTACCAATATCCATTCCAGTGGATTGGTACTGCTTCTCTTGCTCCCAGTAGCTGGCACTAAATATGTAAAGAGAAACTGAGCCAGACAGAACTAGTGTTAGCATATGCTAAGAATTTTAAGCATACAAATTACCCTGTTTTCTTATTTCTCAGAAATACTAGAAAATAGGAAAGGAAGCTGGGTGTCTTACATTTCTTTTAAACTTTTCCCTAGGGAGAATAGCAATTTTTGCTTTTTTTTCCCCCACGGTATTGGAGAGAAAGTCTTCCTTTCGAGGATGATAAATTCCACAGGTAGCTGTGCACTGACACCCAGAATACTGATCACATTCTCCAGAAAAATTGCTTAGTTTCAAAGCCAACAGTAAAGAAAGGATACAAGCAACTCTGGGTATTAGCTATCCCATAACATGAGCTCTGGGGACTTGTGTTCTCTGCATGCAGGTTATTACATAGGAGTTATCCGCTGAGTCTCTCCTGCCTTTCTCCACCCCAGTCAGCAGACTGATGGAGGCAGGATGGTGGACTTCCTTGTGCTTGCATACCCCTAGTCTGCCCTCTCTGCAGCTGTGATTCCCTTTTCTCCTCCACGTTGCTGAAAAAAAAGTGCCACAGAGTGTCACCGTGTCACAACAATTAGTGGCTTCCCATGGCTTCCCGTGAGAAGCTTCTCTAAGAGAGAGCACCCCTACCCATCCATCACCCTCTGGATGGGAGGGAGGAGGGCTGCTCAAGAGCTAGCCTGAGGTGCTGCAACTCTGATTTACAGATTGGAAGGGTTATCCATCACCTGGGACGGGGAAGCTGGTGTTATGGGGCAGGAGAGCAGGTCATCTACAGTGCTTGGGGACATGTTCCTCCCCGCCTTTTGCTACAGTATTTTTCCAGATGGGCTGAAGACCTGTTCTGTGGAGAGGCAGGCTTAGATGTAAGCTGGGAAAAGCTGCATGTCTCCACACTGAGAGGGAAAAGAGTGAATATACTTTTCAAAGGGAAAGTGTGAATTGCAAGAATTATCCCTAGACTACCAATTTCACCCTCCTGCTCTGGCCAACTATAATTACAGCTGACCCCAATGAGGCGGGGTTCATATTTTCCTTCTTAAATTGTCCAGTTGCATTGCTGGGCTTTGCTGAGTTTTCCCAAGGAGTTGTTCCTGATAATTGAATCTGACCTGCCACATCATGAGTCCTGATGATATCACAAGTCCTGATGACGTTCAAGCCATGATTATGGCAAGTAGGAGTTTTTTTCTCTGGGCCAGGGCCACTATTCTGCCAGTGACTTTTGGTATGCTCCTGGTAACATCATTTCATCTCCCTCTAGTGAGGTTTATCATCTCTCCATAAGGATGACACTTCATACAACATTCCTAGTCCGATGCCCTGTTTTCCTGTAAGGCAGGAAACATCTCTCATAGCTTCACAACAGCTACTAGCCACTCCAGGCTCCGAAGTAATACACACAGTGTAATACACACAAGTGCTGACCGTGTCTATAAATTGTTAGCTTGGCTTCATTTGAGGTAAACCCCCAGCAACAGAGTTCATTTCAAGGTTGTTATAGATATATATGTATTGTAAAAGAACAATATCTGTGTATTATCCTTTTTAATCGATTGTCGTACCCTTAAAAATTTATGTGGTCACTGGGAACTGTGTTTGCCCAGAGAGATATAATTTCTCTGTTTGACTTAAAGAGTAAGAAGGTGGTGACTTCCTACCTGGAGGTCCACGGAGCTCACAATAACTCCTGCCTGTCACAGGAGGTTTTCACAAGACTTTCTTGCGTGTCAGTTTTGTTGCTCAGGGACTGCTCAAAAATTTCCTATTTGCCTTGCCCACAGAAAATGTTGGGGTTTATTTTTTTATTTTTAATGGAAACTGTCATAATGAAAGTGGTCTAGAAGTGGAGAATGTTGGTAAAATTAAAATTTTTATTTTATTTTTGTGGGAGGATATGGAAATACAACTATTTGGTGAAACTGCCAGTGTGGCACATAGGAGCTGTTGTTTGGAGAATACAACTCATTTCCCATATAAGTCAGACTTTCTTGTCATATAGTTTCTAATGGAAAAACATTGGCAAAAATATTTCTTTTCTAGTCCTAATTTAATATAGTTCTTCCCCCCAAAACAACAACAAACCCCTTCAACAGAACAGGGCAAATTAACATTTCTTCAGAAAGTAGATCTTGGCAAAAGCCCCAAGCCATCTAATAAGAAATTCAAGTCTTGAAAGACAGTGTAGATGAAAAAAACCCCACCCAACCCAAAACATCAAATTTACTTTCTGAAAGTTTTGTGTCTATTTGCTGAAACTTTAGGATGAAGGTCTCTCAAGAGGGGCAATTCTGTGGGAAAAAAAACCCAACAAATCCCCAGCAGTTTCTGGGTGAGTATTGAGAAATACTTTGCAGTCTGCTCAAACGACTGAGTTTCAGAACCATCAAATCAATTATGAACAATGTATAGATCACATCTTATTTCCCATGCTATTTCACTTAATTTGAAGCAAGAAATAAGTTTATGAAAAGGATGATCAATCAGTAGATCATTGGGGAAGAGGACAAGCAACAAACTCTCGCTCACTGCATTATGCCTTTGGAACAAATTGCACAGACAATCTAGAAGGTTTTAAAAAAAAGAGGAGCTGATTTCACCCTGGGGCCAACTGAACCACCTAATACAGTTGTATGAGGAAGGCATGCCCTGAAACTTGGAAACGCTAAAAAGGAAAAGGTAGGAGTGAGAGGAGGATTTGCTTCTCTGTATTCTATGGGCAACTTTCAGATAATTTGAAAACCCATCCCCAGGCAGCAATATAATTTGACCTTCACTGGAAAATCAGTAAGTCCAGGTGTTGAAAGAAAAAAGAAGTGTCTTGGCTGTAATTCAGGCAGTCAGTGGTTCTTGCACCCTTCACAAATGTCGATTGCCCTATACTCAGAAATGGGAAACGCAGAAGAGGGGACCCTGCCTCTGGGACCTGAGGTACGTGTCCTTTGCATCAATTTGGACTATTGCTGCAGCAGACTTACCTTTCCATTCTTCCCCAGGTCTGAAAAAAACAAAAAAAGTGCCAGTCCAAAGATGATGAACACGCTCCTGATGGCTTGTGCCATGGTGAGGTGGTCAAAGGTGTTCTGGTTTCCTTTCGTCACTGGCCTGTAAACACACTTTAAATGTGAAGAGGTCAGGAGGCTGGAAGTCAGGAGCAGTTCCCAGGGGACTTACTGTAGGAAGTATTAAATGTATTCAGCTGCCACCTTTGCTCCAGGTGGAAGAAGGGTTTCTGGGCAGGAAAGGTGCTCAGCTTCCCTCACTGCAGCTTACCAATGGTGCTCCCAGACAGGCAGGACCAAACCAGCCCCGGAACAGAAACCAGCAGCTTGTGGTGGTTTTAACCCCCTCAGAGCTGCACCTCCCTGACCCCTGCAAGCAGGACACCAAGCTACACTGGCTACATCTGGAAGAGAGTAGCTGTGGGCTACCTTGGCAGTCAATGGGGATAGAGAAGCATCTCAGGAAGGAGATCAAGTCTACCTAAGGTGTGAGTCCCTGCTTTGGGCTGGGGATTATCCCTTCCCATATTCACACTCCCATCTGCCAAGGATGTACCTGGCAGGACTCTTCCTGGCAAACCCTTCTGTGCCCAGGCCTGCAGAGGAGGACAGAGACCCTGTGGCAATTTAACCACAGCTTTTCTTTCCTGCCTTTTTCCCCTGCTCATCCCTTTCATGACCAGGTAGATCAGATGCAGATGGCAGTTAATATTAGTGCTGATTACCAGCAGCCAATAAATCACAGAAAGCAGGGCTCATAGAGGTCTGGGAGGTCACTTACTTTCCCCTTGCCTCTGGGCAGCATCAGCTCTCTTTCATCCATTCCAGCTAAGTCCTCTTAAAAGCCTGCAGTGATGGGTACTAAGCACTGTTCCAAGGCACTTAAATCTTTACTGTTAGAAAGCGCTCTGTAATGTAAGCTGTATAAATCTTACATTTATTTACCTTTTTAAAAACAGGTATACAAAGGTTTTCAGGGATTTTGCAGATATTTTTGCAGAAAAGGACACACAGAGCTGGCTGAAGAGCAATCCGAAAGTGAAGATGCAGAACCCCATCTGTGGAGTGAGGATGCTTTGCCCCCCGNGTGCAGATCAGCTCCCTGAAAACTGAAGATCAATACAGCTTTATCAATTGAGAATCTGGCATTGTCTCTTTGGCATTACTTATTTATAAAGAATTCTTGGCTGCCACTGAGTTTACCAACTGGCTGATGCAGCAAGAGAGAGAGTTCATTGGCCCCTGTGATGCTGTTAGTATGGGGGAATCTGGCTTGCAAACTGCAGAATTTGCACAGGTAGCTACTGCATCACAACTGATTTCTTCCCCTAACAGGGCTCCAGCACAGGAATTATTTTTGTCTCTTTGGCTTGGCTGGACTGAACTAAACCTCTAGAGAATGAATGACCTGCCAGGCTGATGGCTATGGGGAGGGAGAGGTTACTTCTGACCATGGAGAGGCCATAAGCCAAGGGATCTTTCCAGGCTCTTGAGGACAGGCTGAGGAAAGAAGCTGTTGAGGACACTGCTTCTTCCTTGGGCATCGACAGGGGTTGTACCCCATCTTCCCATGGGACAATGATTCACCGTTGGAGATGCTTTGTAGGTGTAGGTAGGATTTGTTGAAAGAGGCAGAGGGGCTGGAGAACAGGATGGAGAGAAGGGGGAAGAGGTGAGGGTCTGGGGAGGATGTGACTTACAGCTTTCCCTCTTCTCACAGTGCTTTGTGGAGATACCAGACTGGTCACCATTTGCTGCTGTTCTCTGCTAGATAAGCAGCCCTTCAGCTTAATGAAGGGAGGTTGTGCTAGTTTTGGCCGGAGTAGAGTTAATTTTCTTCACAGTACCTAGTACGGGGCTGTGTTTTGGATTTGTGCTGAAAACAGCGTTGATAACACAGAGATGATGTTGTTATTGCTGAGCAGAGCTTACACAGAGCCAAGGGCTTTTCTGCCCCTCACACCGCCCCAACAGCGAGTAGCTGGGGGTGCACAGGGAGTCGGACACAGCCAGGACAGCTGACCCAAACGGACCAAAGGGATATCCCATACCATATGATGTCATGCTCAGCATATAAAGGTGGGGAAGAAGAAGGAAGGGAGGGACATTCTGAGTGAAGGCATTTGTCTTCCGAAGGAACCGTCACGCGTGATGGAGCCCTGCTGTCCTGGGGATGGCTGAACACCTGCCTGCCCATGGGAAGTGGGGAATGAATTCCTTGTCTTCATTTGCTTGCACATGTAACTTTTGCTTTACCTATTAAACTGTCTTTATTCCAACCCATGAGTTTTCTCACTTTTACCCTTCCAATTCTCTCCCCCATCCCACTGTGGGGGGAGTGAGTGAGCAGCTGCATGGTGCTTAGTTGATGGCTGGGGCAAAACCACGACAGAGGTAGTACAGGGGAAAGGCAATCGTCACCTTTAGAACAGGCAGCGCCCCAAAACTTTGCCTTGAAGGGGGGGACTGCAGACACGGAGAGCTCGCCATGACCTGGGACTGCTGCTGGAGCAGGGACCTGCAGGCTGCGGCTGCCGGCTGACTATGCTTCCCGCAGCGTTTGGCAGATGGAAATGAAGAGTAAATGAACATTGCTGTTGAATTGAACGGCTCCCTGCTTCAATGAGGAGAACCATACCCCAGGGAACAGGGAAGAGATTTATGCTTTGGCAAAGCAAGCAGGAAGGAAATAATTCTTCCAGGCACAGATCACTTCTTCCATCTATTATCACTGCTGTGAGACACCTGGAAATACTGGTTCCCCCAGAAGAAATTCAGGTGTCCCTGAATGGAGCAAGACTCCTCTCTGCTACTAGGGCTATTTTAGCAGCAGGTAGAATTGCTTCCTTTGCAGCAATTATTTTCTCAGGTTATTTTCCTCCACGTCCCTGAGGCCACACTAACATTTCTTTTTATGCTCAGCTAAGCAGCTGATTGATTCTTCCTAGAGCTTTTCCTGTATCGGCAGCAGCAGGGGACTGAGCAGCACCCAATAACACAGCAAAAGTCAATTAGCTATATGAGACACTCAGTTGCCTACAGCCAGAAAATTTCCTTTCCCATCTACTCTGCCTGAAACCCCATCACTCTGACAGCAAGAGGATGCTGCCTTGTTGCGCCTAAATTAGGAGCCCTGAAAGAGGAGAGAATGAAGATCCTGGATCTAGCATCTTTTTTTCAGTGCTCTTGTTCTTCTGTCTGTGCTCTGGGCAGTCCGATAGAAATATGTCTGTCGTCCTGTGGTTCCCAGTGGCTGATGGGATGGCTTGGGGAGCACTCATTTCAATGCTACTGCATGGTCATACGTTAGAAAACATCTCCTGACCAATTACAGCATTTATGGACATAGTCAGTACTTATGCGCATGTCACCATGTTTATGGAGCTGTGCACGGTTATGAAAGCAGATGGTTTGTTAAAAAAAATAGTAATACTCCATTCAGGCGGTGAAGGAGAAGTGACTTGACAGCACTACAGAATAGCCTTTAGGAATACCCAGTTTTAAGAAAGACGCTCTCCATGGGACACAGCAGAGCTACCCTGCCTTTGGCTGGGACATTAGACTTAATAATCTTCAGCAGGATTTTCAGAAGTGCCTCAGGTTTGCTAGAAGGACACTTCTTATCCTTAATGTCTTGTGCTGCTAAATTATTTAGATGTCTCTGACAATCTCACCGCTAATCCTAATGAAGGCCAAGCCAGGCACTTTAATAAGTATAATGCTGCAGTCTGCACCATTTGTGTCCCTGGAAGAAGTTGTGCTGTTCAGCTGATGGGAGCTGATTAAATCTGTGTAATTTACCTACCCAGAGATAAACGTCCTGAATGTTCCCACTTTTCCTTCTGTTAAAAGATAAAAGACCTATTTGGTGAATACCCACCAATGAAGGACGAAAATTGTTTGCCTTGCAAGCCTTACAGCAAATCCTACCTGTTTAATAATACTTTGTACATGATTTGGGGGCAATATTTATCAGCATATGCCCCAGGGCTGCAGGTCTAGCGTCTCAATGCACAGCCCTTAATGCACAGTCTTGTCCCTTAAGGTCCAGTGAACACCTATATTATTTGCAGTAAATCTGCAGGGATCACACCTGGGGGCAAATTTAACTGGAAAGCAGGAAATGCAAATTTTTGGTTCAAGCACAGGGGAAAATTATATATGCTCTGAACAGCAGAGCATGCACATTTGTTTGTAATACTTCTGTCCCTTAGGTCTGAACAGAGAACTTCCCGGAGAAAAGTAGTATGTACTCCACCAACCGCTCCTGCAAAATATTGACTCTGCAAACTAGATATTATTGTGCCTGCTAAAACTGCTCAGTGGTGTTGACTGTGTTATCACGTACCTCTTCCACTATTCTTGAAAGAATAGCCAAGGCCCCCTCCCTTACTTTCCAAAATCAATAAAAAAATCATCACAGGAATCTGTGAGATTTTCTCCTAACTGATCCCATGGTTCTTGAGAGAGGTCACAGACCAGCGTGCTCTGTGGGAGGAACGGAGCAGATACTAGGCTATTTTCTGTCAGCACTTCCAGAGTACAGCATTTCACAGTGAATTCCAGCTGTAGCAAAATAGGAAGCTATCCAGAGAGCAGATTTTGCCATCAGAAATTGCTTTTTTTTTTTTTTTTTTTGAAAGCAAATGCTTTTATGAGAACATGTTGGCTTTGATTATATTTTTAATGGGAAAAAAAAGTTGCAGTGAGTCATTTTGAGTTTGCCATTTTTCTTTAAACAATGCAGTGTGTGCATTCTGCACATTCTGGACTTGACTTCTCCACAGATGTTAAAATGAAATAACTCTGTAATATGTGGAAGATTGACCAGGATTAAAATACACCACTGTGGAAGTGAAGTTTTTCCTCCTCAGAACAAAGCAAATTACACTTAAAAATTAGCTTAAGAAATTTATTCAGAACTTTCTGTGTCGTGAAAGTTACATTCAGAATTTTGCTCCAAAATGGAATGAAAACAAATTTCTATAGATTTGGGCTTTCTTCCCAGCAGGGTGCTCCCAATTTCCAATCGGCAGCATCTCTCGGGGCAAGTTGAGGATGGTTGTGCTCTGCAAGCGTTGTGGTCTACTCATTCTTATATCTCAAATCACCCTTCAAGGCTGCTCACCTTCAGTACGGTTGTTTTGCCTTTGGCAGCAGAAACGATTGCCGGGGTGTTGTCCACCACCCTGCCGCATTATTAAATGAAGTATGTCCTCAGAATGGTTAGCACAGATTAAACCCAGCCCAAGCCCCAGAGAGCAGAAATCTCGTTGCTGACGGACAGCTGTTGGAGCCTGGAAGTGCTGATGAAGTTCTTGACAGTCACTCCCAGGCACCATCTGGTGGTCACAGTTCTCTCAAAATCACCTTTTTTTTTCCTGGAATCTGATTCTTTAGGAGCAATAGTAAATAAAAGTAAAGCTCTCTAATTCAGCCTCCCCTGCAAGACAGGAGTAGCTCTGCCAGGGGTGGAATAGGTGAGCTTGAAGTAATGTGGGGGGTGGGAGACAGAAAAGGAGGGAGAGCTTCTTTGGGAGATCAAGTGTGTGTTTGTGCAGTGAAAGAAAGCTAAGAAAGGAGAGGAGAGATCAGCAGGTGAGCTAGGGTAGCAGAAAGAATGAAAAGCAGGGGAATCTGTTCCAATTAATGGTTGTTCATTTGTAGCAGGAGGGGTAATTTATGTTTTTGGGGGGTTGTCAGGGTTTGTTTCAGAGAACATCTTGCTTTAGAGCAGCATCTCTCCTCTGCTGTGACGGAATTGCCTGAGTGTTCCCAGGTACAACGTGGCTGCATGGACAGGCAGAAGTACTGAAGGAGCTGGGCTCGAAATGTGAAATGCTGCTGCTTCTGTGCACCATGCGTGGTTACGCTGTGGGACTTCTTGCTGCTCGGTGTGGTGGTCAACAGGTGTGTGCTTGGGTTCAAAGCATGCTCAGACAATTTGGGAGAAGGAAAGTTTATTGTGGTCTGTTAAACATAGAGATGTTCCTCTCCAGGAGCCAAAATCACTGACAGACAGGGGAGTGGCTTGGGGTCAGGGAGTCCGAGGACATTTCTCCTGATCTTGTAATCTTCTTCATGTATCTGAAGGTTCTTGGGCTAGCTCAATTTTCAGTTGCTTCTTTTGCTCTGGATGTTAGAGGTGCAACTATACAGAGGGCATGTGCTACACAAAATCACAGGCTTTCTCTGCCCTGTTCAGCTTGGGTTGGAAGTGGTACGTCTTATTTTTGTATGTTGCCAGGGCTGATCTACAAGTATGCTGGGGAAAGAAATTAGGGGTGCATATCTACACTGTGCTTTGGGGTGCTGTATAGATATGCTTTTCTGAGCATCTTGAAGCTAAGCTCTGTCTTGCTTCCCACCTGGAAGGTCCTTTTAGCTCTTCATGCTGCCCGCCTGGCTTGCAAGGGGGTTACTGCACCAGGGGATTACCTGGAGGACCTTCCATTGTAGGTAGCTCAGCAGGCTGCACCTGAGCCTAAGGGTCTCTCAAGCCCCTGAGAAGTACCCTCTTAGGAAGGGTACCTCTAAAACTGGGGTAGAAGAGAACTGGTGGGAGACAGGAGGTATCTGAAGAGGAGAAAGCTGGCTAAATTTTCCTGTTGCCATTTAAAATTCCAGTCATTTTCCTGCTGATGCTTCTGTCCATCATCAAAGCGGAACGAGATCAGAGGACCATGAAGAGTAAATTTATTATATTGACTTATTTCCTTCCCCCCCCTTTTTTGTCCTATATGTAGGCATGACCTGTAATGGAGAAGCTATCATGCACTTGCTTTGGCTCCCAGTGGTAGATGGGGATAGCTTTCTTCCAGTTATATAGTCACTGTTTGGATTGCTCCTTGCCAAGATGACCCTGCATCAGTTAGGTCAGCAGGAGATTGCTTGTTCCTTTCCTAAGGCATCCATTTAGAGACCTGAACATCAGCTAGGTGTATATGATGTTAATGAAACTGTGATCAGGCTTGTATGCCTCTGTCTTCCAAGGACAGAACTCAGCTCTAGATTTTTAGTGAGTAGATTTTTAGCTTAGTTTCCTAAGAAGTGAGGGTTAGCTCATGATGATGTGTGTGTGTATACTTGCACAAGCAGAGCTGTGCGTCTCAGCCCTGTAACTCCGAGCCTCATTTCAGCAGAATTTAACAAAACAGTAGGGAGTTTCAAGGTGCTAGGGTAAAGAAAAGCAACCCTGCTAATGTTATCTGAAGGAAAAGATGCAACCTGTGACTGGAAGATAGAGAAATTGTACAAGCGAGAGTGGTTACAGAAGCATCTGTGGGAAGGAGCTTCCAAACCAAAGCTGTTAATCCTCCGTGGTGGATTCTCCCACCCAGCCTTTCCGATGCCTGTAGAAACAATATATGGAGCTGATGGAGACAAGGCAGCTGGTGCCCAGGCTGTCCTCTGTTTGTCAGTAGCTAGCAAGAGTGATCAGCCTTTGACAGAGAATTTGAATCAGTCTTGCCCTGAGAGAAGGGGAGTGAGACTAGAAATGATGGGAGATAGTATACTCCCTGTTCATATGAGGGTGTACGGGCTACAGGAATGTTGGTTATGACCTAATGCTCCAGCACACCTGATGTCATCTGTTAAGTCATTCCTGCCCTTTCAGACTACAGTGCTTGAGTATTGGCCCATCAATACTGATGTGACAAGCCCCATCGCTAGGCCGTTTAGGGTCTAGAGGGAGGAATAGTAATCTTAGGTGTCTGAAGCCTTACTCATGTCTCATCACCTGGTGATGGTGTCCCTTGAGGTTGACAATTGCCTTATAGCTTCCTCCACTGAGCTATCTATCCCAGCATGCCTCCTTGATCCATGGAAGGAAATGTACTATGTGGCAGCATGGTTCATCTGCCCAATTTTAGCTCCTCTTGGGTAAAATTAATGGTGCTGTAGAAGTGCCTAAACAACAATGCCTGCGCAGAGCAGTCTCATTCCAGGAGTAACTACCAGTGGTGATATTGGTTGATCCCTGGGAAGTCTCTTGGAGTCAAGGACACCAGATAGCTTTGTCCCTGCAGAGACAAACCGGAGTGCATCAAGTCCTGGGCCATCAGCAACACTGAGTGACTAAATGCAGAAGCATGAGTTGAATGGCTGTGTCAGAGTGAATCAGCATGGGTTTTTTAATGCAGCAATTTCCACAGAAAGATTACATGCTGAACTGCAGGGACTATACTGGTTAGCTCTCCAGATGGAGAAAGAGGTTCTCTACATGCTCAAAATCAGGGGAGATTTTGGGAGACATGGATTGTCTTTTTGGTCTTCTGTGCTTTCTCAGTTGTAGCTTGCTCCAGGTATGGTGTCATGCCCTCCACTGGGAGCAGAGTCTGCAGTGCTGGAGAGGATGAGCAGGGGAGAGCCGCCGAACAGTGTTAATTGAGGACTGGTAGGAATGATGCACGGGGAGATCAATTGGTGGCTTGATTACAGTGTGTAATTACCATCAGAAGAGACAATGTCAGCTGCTAAGAGACTATTAAATCCAGCTGAGAAAGACATGATAATTTTTTTTACCTTTCTCCATCTGTTAAAGTTAATTTCATATCTTCACTGATTTTAAAACACCTATCAGTAGTCTGTTCAAATGCTGGACTTGGCCCTGCAGCACAGGACTCAGCAGGTACCAGCTGGAAAGTAAAATATTGCTGATGGACAGGGAAGAGAATTGCAGCATGAAGTCTCGTTCCATTGCCCCTCAGCTGGAGAAGCATGGCTCTGTGCAGGGAATTAATCAGTCCTGGGGTGAACCTTGTGAAAGGATTGCAGCTGGCTTTGCGTCCCCATCTTACTGACTGCAGCAGGCTGTAAGAGCTAGGACTGGAGGCCAGCCAGATCTTACTCCTGTCTTTCCCCTTCCTTGGCGGTGGGTTGGTGCATGGTACAACGGGGTTCGGCTGATCTAAGGAGTCCTAGGGCTGGACTGGGGAGCCTGACACTTACCTACCACCTAGTGACAGACATGGGTGGGCAAAGGGAGGTCACTTGCTTCATCTGATGTGTTCATGGGCTGATGTTCTGGGTCAGATGTCTGTGTCTGCTCTACTCCCAGCAGTCCCAGGTGGACTCAAGAACAGCAGAAGTGAACTAGAGGACTAAAACCACCTGAAACTCCTGTGGAAAAGGTATCAGATTTAATAGGTTATGCATTCTTTGTATGACTATTTGCAACACTCAAACTGGTAGTGGAGCAATGTTTGGAGTACAAATCTATCGATGCCACTGTTCTCCTGATTGAATTAACACTCAGTGACAAGACCTTAGTTTTCCCCCTAAAAGCTTCAGTCTTGTCCCCCTTCCTCCCAGTGCCTGTTTTTCAAATTTAGCAACATCATTTGAATTATTGAAAACCAAATTATTTCATGTCTCCCTCATCTCGACAGGAGCATGATGGCTATTGACAACGGGCCATCAATCATGTTTTAAAAAGCTGTCAGTATTAAGCAGGAGAAAGAATGATTCAAGGATTTCCAGCAGAAGCTGGAAATATCACTAATGAAAGGCCAAGTGAAATATTTTCCTAATGAAAACCTCAAGTTGTAACCAGAAGCTGTGTGCTTTCAGAATGCCTTATCCTGGCATTGTTCTGATTGTATGCAGCTAAAAGAAGATGATATATCTTGGACTCACAATGCAATTTAATTGGTGTCCAGATGGTTTTGTGAAAGATGCATTTGAATAAGCATTTTCCTCTTGCCTGAAAGTGCTTTATATAAAGCACAAATGCAATGCATAAAAATGACATTGGCTTCTGATCACGCCCTGCCATATCAACTCATGAATTAAGTGTTCAGTGGAGGTCAGAACCAAGGAAGGTAGCAAAACACTGCCATGGGTTCCTCTGAGATGTAGTTGTTTTAAGGTGTTTAAAATTTATCTAATAATCCCCCATTTTATTTTTATCACTGATTTTCATGAAGAAAAGTATCCAGCATGGGGAGAAGAGACAGAATCTGCCCCCTGGCTAAAATGGAAAAAACGTGCATAGGAAACCTAGGGTTGTAAATTGGCTTTCTAGAAGAAGACTGGGCCCTTAAGAGTGAATATATTGAAATATGTTGCAGATTTTATCTGCCTTTTTCCTTTTTTTTTTTTTTTTTTCCTGTCTTGGCAGGTGGAGGCATCCGAAGGATACTTTGCCTAGACACTGAACTTCTGTTAAATCTTGTGCCAGGGGAGACTATAATGATTTACGTGACTTTCTCCATTGCTGGCAATTAATTGTGGCGTGTGTTCAAAATGGGTGCCCGTTCAAGTGTGCCTAGATGATTTGGGTGGAACAACTTAGGCAGCAAAACACAAGAAGGCCGTGAAGTACTCATGGCATAGAGCTTTTGCCACCTCCGGTATAAAATGTCTGTCATAAGCGTGGGGTGTCTGTGGACGCCGAGGCCGGGTGGTGAGCAGGGTAAGTGGTCCGGGAGCTCGGTGGGTGTACCCGTCCCTGGCAGTGAGACCACTGATGGAGTTGGCTACTGGAGAGACCCAGGGGGGTTCCAGACACCTGCTGGGGACACCATGGGGGCCCAGCTGTGGGGGATCTTGGATCCTGGTGGAAATGTCTTCATTTCCACAGCTTGCTCAAACTTCTGGGTTGCATTCAACTTTTTTATACTGTAATATTACTTCATGTTTTCAAGTATAATTTAAGCACTTAAGAAATAATTTGGAAGAGAGTATCTTCAATCTTCCAAGTCAAAGTCTGGTGTGGTCATTATTTGTTGATATTAATTTTGCTGTAAAGAACTGAGTTATGGGCGTGGGGTGAGAGAGTTTCAGATGAACCTGATTTCCACCAACACATTTGGCAAACTGAAAAGTACCCACATACAAATGAATGATTTGGGGCAAAGTAAAACATTTCATCCAGACTGAAAGAGAATATTTTGTGCCATAAGCACAACACATTTAAATAAAAGCTAGAAGAGAATCAAAGGAGCTTTGAAAAAGTTCAAGGGAAACAACTGAAATGTTTAAACTCAAAAAAGCCTGTTTTTTTCCACAATTCAATTTTCTGTCACAAAAGTTTTGGGTTTGAAATGCTGCTATAAACGTTCACATTGCTGGGGACCAGACTTTGAGCTGGGCGTCAGGGGTCTGATTCGGGGTGTTCCTAAGGACAGACGAGTCTGCAGTGACAGGCAGTAAGATTTTCTGTGGGGGTTCAGCAGGAGCAGACCGAGGCTGCTGGTCTGCTTGTGGCCGGTGCCGTGACCAGATGCGGAAATCTGGATCCGCACTCTTCGTTTTTGGCAGAGCTGGTGAGAGTCCCTCACAGTCCTGGGAAGCTGCGCCTGGCTTGGGGTGCTGGAGTAGCACTGCACCACAAGGTCTGATGGCCAGGTCTGACATCTGTTACAGGAACCGGTTGTGTAAATCTCCCAAGGTCTCCTCTGGCTTTAAGAAAAGCCATAAACCTTGTTCTGATAAATGGCCCTGTCATTAGGGAAATATGCCAAATTATACACACAGCTCCCACGTCAAAATCCTCTCTGGAAATGCATCTGTGTCCTATAAAAGTTGTCCAGCCAGTCTTATTTCATTCCTTTCAATTCTTCATTGCCAAGACCTTCTGGCAAGAAAGTGCTTCTTGTTTTTGCAGTTGAAATGAAGCAGAGAAGTACATAAGAACAAGGGTAATATCAAAAACCAGATGGTAAATGCCGAAGAGAGACCTTGAGTATCGGAATTGGTGCCAAACAAAATTACATAAGATAATATTTACCTGTCTCCCGGGATTTGTTACAGAGTGCTGGAGAAAAATGTCCCGTAGATCACTGGAGAGCTTTTAGAGCAGAAAAACAAGAAAATGAATGTCAGGACTTCAGGGTATAAAAGACAGACCGATGCTGCAGTCGGGCGAGGATCTTTCTGCGTTAGTGTTCCTAATAAACTGGAGGTTTGGGAGGTTGTTTTTCAAACGGAGATAATGAAATGACAAACTGCAGTGAGTTAAAAGGTTTAGAAATGAAGACTGATGCAGTTGTAGCGCAGAAGGTAGAACGCCAGTCGGATACACTTTGGATTTGGTTGGGGATGTTCACTGCTGCTCTGTAAGTCAGTTGCTGGAGGCATCGGTGTGCTGCTCCGAGCACTGTGGTGACGCAGTGGCATGCAGCCAGACTGCAAGATCCGCAGGAGTGTGTCTGCTTGCGCCAGGAGATACTCAATTTTTGTACCTTCTCTACAAGCCCCACTGTGGCTCTGTCTGACAGCACTGTTGTCACCTGTTGTTTTTTCCATCAGCCGTCATTTCTCCGCCAGCAACAAATGAATGCACGCGCTCTTGGCTGGGACACTTTGCAGGGCTCTGCCCAGCGGCTCGTTAAATCGAGTTCAGCCCTCCGGCGCTTCCCCTGACATGCTGTGGCTCTGAAAAGCACCCACGAGTGACACCCTGCGCTGGCTCAGCTGAGGCTGCGGGGACCTCGAGATGAGCGGTGAGGATCCGTGTCTCCAAAGGAGCTGCTGGAAGGAGGAGGGTGGGTAGATCTCCCCTCGATGTCCTTTCTGGAGTGGAGCTTTGTCCCAGTTCCTGAGCACAGCCCAATTGCTACTGCGTCCCCATCCCTCCGATGGTGGCAACTGGTGAAGAAGTGCTGCCCACCAGCGTTCCTGCCAGCGCTTCAGCAGTCCCTCAGGTCTCAAGGGTTTCATCTCATCCTCTGACCCACTGGTGTACCATGTTCATTTTTAACCTTGGTGAGAGGAATGTGAATTGTCAGTTATGACCTTCATCTCAAGTTTTTCCAGTCTAATGCTCAGAAGCTCAAATGCTTTGTCGCTTCTCATACCTGGCTGCACATGTCTTGAAGGCATATATCCTGGTACCTGTTGTGCAGAGGTAAACATCTGCTTTTGGTTGCAAGCCATCCATAAAGAAAAAGAAAAAAACTAAACATGGGAAGCCATTATTTCAGAGGTAGACAGGATTTGGGGTTTGAAAGTTTCCAGTGAGGTGGAGGTGGGGGATCAGCTCTGGCTCCTATCCTGTTCCACAGACCATGGGAACAATGGGCAGAGAACAAAAGCAGGAGTTGGCAGATAGCAAATCACGTAATCCTTTTTTTCCCTCCTTAAAAAGCACAGCCAATTCATTGCTACAGGATCTGAATAAAACCACATATTTTTCTAGCTCCTACTGTGTTTTTGACATATTTAAGAGTCAAGGCTAGGCAGATGGGGAGCCTGAGTTTTAGGAAGTCCAGGGATGGACTCAGGTCTGGAAGAAAATTTATCTGAAAACAGATTGTCAGATAGCTGCTTCCTAGAGGTTGTTACTGCTGTTGGCTTTCTTCTTCTGCAAAGCGTTGACAGTAGCCACCGTTTGAACTTTGCTTGTCAAAACATACGCACACAAATATGCATATATGAAAGCACCGTGTCTCCTTGCCCTTGGCTCATTCTTTGTACCTTCATTGCAGGACTGTTCCCAAAGCTTCAGCTGATTGCCCCTTCTTCTTCCCAGAGCATGGCTGGCGGCTGCCTTTGGACAAGGCTCATTGAAACAGAGCCAGGGCCAATTGAAGTCAATCAGCACGCAGGGGAAAAGTCCTGCTTCACTAACTCAGGCAGGATGACTCCAGCAGAGACATTCATCTCAGTTTCCTGGCTCTCTGGGGAAAGCATGAGTGACAGATGCTGGAAAGATCTTGTACCATTGAATTTTTAAAATGTACTTTCTTTTGCCATCACGCTGCCAAGCCTGTGAGTTCAAGGAGCAACCGACAACGCCCCAAGTTTGTAAGATGGGCACAAAACTCATTTTCTTGTAAAAGACAATAAATTAGGGGTTCCTCTTATTTCCCTTCTAGGTTTTGAGGCTGAAAATGCAGTATAACCAGCTCTGCCCCCAGCACAGATTTTTCACAGATCAGTTGGCATAAGCAGAACGGAGGTCACGAATCGATGCTCAGTAAGGATTTTGAACGTACGCAGATATGATTTATGCTTACTGTGGTCTACGAGTACTATTTGCTAGGGAATAAATGCTTTCTAACAGTGAAAACCTTCCACTGGAACCATTGTAAAGCTGTTAACATACCCCATTATAGTGTCCAGTCTGGCATGGGACGAGGTAAGGAAGGATTTTCCAAACACTAGTCCCTGAAACACCTTCCTGCTTGCTCCTGCCTATGGCTGAAGATCAAAACATAGTGGTATCTGCCATGAGAGGACAGGAGTCTGGGCCAGTGAATCAAAGAGGGACAGCAGGGACTGGGGCTTGGCAGAGCATCTCTCTGACTTGAAAAGCTTTGCTATGAGTGGGGACGGAGCCAGGACACCAGCTGTACGGTGTGCCCTCGCTGCACGGACACCCACGTCGGCACGTTCGCTGTCAAGCCGTGTGGTGGTTGAGCGAGGGACCAAAACCTCAGCAGCTTTCCCACCCCAGGATTCACCTGTCCTTTTGCCTCAGCCCTTCAGAGCTCCATCAGGCTGAGTTAGTCTCCTGCAGGGATGGTCTGTGTCATCAGTGGGCCTGATGCTTATACCACTTGGGTGCATTTCTGAGCTCAAGCTTTTTGATGGAGAGAATCATGGGCTGGACTGAATTGATACTGCAGTAGGTATAAGTAAGCTGTATTTCTACCATGTTTTTACATTTATGGGCTCTGTGGGACCTGTAATCCTGCTGCCAGCTGGCCCCTGAGATGATGGTGGAGCAGCAAGAGGTTTCTCTCTTTGCTGTTGCAGATGAGCCAAGCGCAGATCAGGTTTTTTTAAGTATATATAACATAGGCATCATCCATTCCACTGTTTGGAGTCATATCTGTAAGTGGGTGCTCAGTCCTTTTTAGACAAGAGAACTCACCTGCGAGGGCATAAGTATCCACTGCTGAAAGAGTACTGTTTTCCAGCAAAAACCACACCTCCAGGGGGAACCAAGCATGGAGACAAATCCCTTTGGTGCTCATGACCCTGTTTTTGTAGGAACAACCGCTCCCTTATTTAATATCTTCCAAAGAGGATGAAAGGTTAATTGCACCAAGGATAACTAAAGTACACCAAGGAGAACAAGTTATCCATGTGAAAGGGTATATTTTTTAGTTTCATGCACACTTCAGCTCTGTGCAGGCTTATGCATACACAGCAGCTTCCTTGGGTTCCCTGAAAGACGACCGCTACTCATTCACCTCCATATATTTCTCTCTTAGAGGCTGGGAGAAGGAAATGTCATGTGCACGTGGCAAATTGCTGTGCCTTGGGAATTGCTGCACGTGGGAATTGCCATGGGAGCTGCTGCACGTGCAGGAGGAAACTCCTGCCGCCCTCCTCTTCAGGTGTTCTGGAGGAAGCCCTGGGACAGTCACAGCATTTCCACCCCTCTCAGGACCTCTGGCAGCTGGAGCAGCCTGGAACCGTGGTGCTGCTCTGCAGGAGGATGAGGGGAAGGGCTGCAGGAGCAACTGCCATGCTCTTTGTGTGGGTCTTGGCAAAGCAGAGCCTGCAGAGAGAGAAGTAAAGCGAATAATCCGCAATGTCTGCCTCTTACTCCACTGTGTGTTACGCAAGAATGAAACCCACTAATAAGTATATGATGAACAAGAAAACATAGTGTGAGCCCTAGGAATGCTCTGTTTTGCTTTTCAGAAATTGAAGTTTCATCTATTGGTTTGCATTGACTTTTTTTTTTTTTTTTTAATAACAGCTAAAAATCTCATAAGAACATCCAAGGAAGGTACATATATAGATGTGACCCTTAAGATTTTTTAATAGTAATCCTAAACCCTGAGTGATTCTGAGCCAATTGAAGCGTGTTGGTAATTTGCATTATGCACACAAGATTGCAATAACCACCAGTCAATCTTGCTCTGATTAATCAGATTAATGGAGATCCGAAGCACCATAGTAGCTGCTTTATTGTCTGGAAGTGTCTCAGTTCTTTCTCTCTTGCATACTCACCTACCACCTTGTAGCCATCAGTGGGACTTGTGCTAGCCAGACTCTGGCCGGTCAGTGGCAGGTCACCATGCCCAAAGTCAGGGTGCATTTATCAAGTGCCAGGTTTGGGGCCTCTCAGGAGATTAGATTTTCCAGGCTCCAGTTTTGTTTGCTAATCAAACACTATTTTCTGTGAGACAGCCCATGTTTTGAGGACAAAGAGCAGGGCTGAAGTTATGTACTGGTCTCTTCCTTGTCAGTGCTGAAACCCTCCCCTTCCTTCCCCACCTTTTCTTGCCCATTTATCTGTGATTTTACACCTTAAATTCCCAGCTGGCTCCCAGTCCCTTTGCCTCTGGCTGGGTTGATCCAGACAGCAGATGGGGTTTCACTTTTATCCTGAACTGACCCGAGACAAATCAGTTTGTATTCATCAGGGTGTCAGATGCTAATTGTCAGGGCCTCTTTGATCCCAGTGATATACAGGGACTGGGCTGTAAATCGGGCTGTGTCACTGCCCGGAGGTGTGTGCGCTGTGCTTGCAACAGCCTTGATCTGACACACACCAGGAGCGTGGGGAAAGTGAGTGATGCCCAGCTTGACACCCCAGCCTTTGTGCCTTGAGGCCTTAAGCTGATGGGTTCAAAAGCTGGAGGGAGGTGGTGGAGATGTAGACAGCCACACAAACAGGTAGCGTGACTATGTGAAGACAGACTGCTTCACCCGTCCCTTCCTTTTCTGAAATCATCAGAGCATGCAGCTGTTGAGCATAAGAATTTTGATTTTGCTTTATTTCTATGCAGTGTTTCAAGCGTGATGAGCCATATGGACAGATGGATAGATACTCGGATTGTCCCACCGATTCTGACATGCTGACACCTGCCAGATGTGGATGTGGTCCAGCACACCAAAAGCACAGCTCTTCACTTCCAATCTGAATTCGTCGCTCTCTTTTGCAAAAGCACAGTCCTCATCTTGGATGTCTGGGGGGGGGTTTAGCAAATAAACCACCCCTTTTCTGCTGCCTCTTTCTGAGAAGCCTGCAAGCCCCAGGAAAGTGATAAAATACTGCAACTAAATCAGTGACACTTCAGCAATTGAAAAGCAGACTTCTCAGCATTTTCGCAGTGTTTTCTCACTCATTACTGATGGATTTTAATAACTAGACAATGCCCAGTCACCTGGCAATGCCAAGCAAATGCAGACTGGTTATGCACAGAGGATGGCGTTTCTGCTGAAGCAGTCAGAGCGTGCAGTGAGGGGAAGAGGTACACGCTCCAGGAGGAGACAGACTGATCCGATGCAAATCTTGCCAAAGTTACCCCTTCCCAATTTTTGATGAGGCTGGACGTGTACAGGATCAAACATGTCCTCTGGTTGCAGTGAGCTTGAACTTAAGAACTGACTAATGATTTTGTTCAGCCATGGTCTTGTACTTTCTGAAGTTTAATGCCAATTGTGATTGTGGCCAAGAGCTTGGAGGGACACGGCGCAGACAGAGCTTACCAGGTGGAGGAACAGCCCGGCTGTTTTATCGCCAGCTGGCAAGCCCTGCTGAGGGCCACTGTGGGTTAGCCAGCTGTGAGTGCAGAGCCAGGTTAATACGGCTGGTTAGCAACCAGACCAGAGCAGGAAAGTCCAAGCCACCCCATCTGTGTTTCCAGGCTGGGTCTTGTTTTGGGTCTCTGCTCTGCACCCTGCCTGCTGGTGTAGTCGTGCTGACAGCATCTGCCTAGGGCTGGGGGCTCCTTGCCTTCCTGCAGCTGAATGTGGAGACCAGGCTTTGGGCACGTCCATCCTCTACAGGTCAAAGAATCACTCTGCAGCTCTGCAATCATGCTATGAGGGAGAAACCTTCTTTCTTGCTCTCCTTTTTCACAGCCTGGATCCCAGGCACATCAGTGAGATGTTGCTGGGCTCAAATCTGGAGCTGTCTTGGATGTAAACATACTTTAAGTTCCATTCACTTCTCTCTTCTCACCAGACTTCTTAGGAGCTTATTGTGCCTCCACAGCCTATGCTGGCAGCAGAGTAACGAGACGTGGGGGCAGCTGGTCCGTGGGATGCAGGGTGCTGCTGAAGGAGGGAGACCGCTTCCCAGGGAGCGGCACGAGGCACGTTCCTGCTCCCACTCCCATCACACACTCATCAGTGCTCAAATGTGTTGCAAACAGGCTGCCCCTCTGAAGCGCATGTCCTCTCACAGCTGCTGTTTCAGAAGTCCTGATGAACAAGAATGGACATGGGCAGCATCTCTTCCTGAGTAAATGTCAGAAATCTCTACTTTGTCATTGAAAAGTCTGTCTTTAGGCACTAAGGTCCACCTGGACATTGTAGATGTACAGACAGGAGGTGCACAAGGGCTTTACTGTCCTGGAACCATATCTTTATCAGCACCAGTGCTAGCTTTATGGGTGGTTAGAAGTGGAGCCAGACTGCTAGAGACGTGAGTTTGGAGGAGATAATGTGAAAGTAATGCATAAACCAAAGGAGGAACTATTCCTCAATAAATCTCCCAATATGAGAACAGGGCAGGGGAGAAGGGAAAACTCGCAGGACATCAGCTTAAAACTAATAAAAGAGAATACTTTTTACACAGCATTGTGTAACATTTAACATTTGCTGTACCAACAGGTTCAAAAAGGGATGAACAACCAGTCTGTTAATGGATGCTGAAGGGAACAGGCAGGACTCTTTCTCCAAGCATCCCCCAGCCCGTGCCTGGGAATGCCAGAAAGGTGCCAGCTATGGATCACAGGAAGGCCAGGCATGTGTGGTCTCCTGTTGTCAGTGCTGCAGACAGCACCAGGCTGGCTGGACCACTCGTCTGGCCCTGACAGACAGCTCTTACATATGGCAGGCACCGCGCAAACCTGTGCCAAGTGTTGCCTGCAGCATCTCAGTACAGACAGTTCACGCTAAAGGATTTACCGGTTCAGATTTACCAGTCTGGACTTTTTAGTGAGCTCATTCAACTATGGATTACCAGCAGAACACCCATTCCCTGTTTCATAGGGTCTCTATCAAGCTGTCTCCCCCAACCTGTCCAGAAATCTTGGAAGTTTAATTACAATCATGCAAAATAAATTGCAAAAATTGGGTTAAACAAGTCAGGCTTAATCACAGGTAAAGAGAAGAGAAATTCAATCAGATGCACTGGGAACCACAAATAACCTCTCCAGCAGTGAAATCTCTTATCCAAAGTCACCATAGGTGGGTCTGAGTGATTTAGCTTCCTTTTCCTTCTAATCCTGTTGTCCCTTCCCTCCCTGCTGACCGTGCTTTGTCACCTGTGATGGCCACTAATCAGGGTCACTGCTTTGATAGCAGGATCTGGCCCCATGAATGTCCCACTGCTCTTCCTGACTGCACCATCCCTGCAGTCAGGTTGTCTTCTCCTGGTAATCCAGGGAAGAAGCGATGCTTCATCAAGTGAACAAGATCTCTGTGGGCAATTATGTCCTCTTGAGACTAATTGTGGATATTGGATAGTGCTGTCAGAGAGTAGTGAGGTATAACAGCCCATGTGTTTTTGATCGAGTCGGGGAGGAAGAGCTGGTGGAATTTCAAGACCTGGCATCTTTCTCCCCCCCCATCAGCTCTGTAGGCGGGATTGTGCAGAAAGGGTTACAAACAGAAGCAAAACAGCAAATATGTCACCTAGACATTTCTTAGAGGTCTGTAAGCCTCATAGCTGCTGGGAGGCATTTACCGGTGTCCCGCTCACCTCCTCCACATGGCCTGAAGAACTGGAACTGAAATACACTGCTGAACAAGAGTCTGGCAATGCCCATGAAGTGCACCAGGTGCCCCGTCACACATGGAGACATGCTGTGGAGACAGGCGGAACCGCCAGCCTGCTTCGTTTCTGGGAGATGAAGTAATCCCAGTGATGAATGGTGATGCCACCAGTTCGGAAGTGCTTTCCGCTTTGCCAGCAGTGGTCTTGTAAATGAAACCCAAAAGCTTCTTTCGTGGTCAGGGCCATGATAAAAAGCAAAGTTTCTCATGGGAAGCTTGGTGTCAGCCCTCACAAATCACCAACACATGAGATCTGTATCTTCAGAGAGGTCTCTGGGGATGGGGGAAAGTGGTGCAAGGGAACAGGTAGTGTCAAGACAGGCACAAGGAATATCTGTGGGAGGCAATCGCGTTGCAGGTTTTGTGGGGAGGAAAAGGACTGCCTGCGCATATAAAGCAAACCTTAGAAAATAAGCGGGCATCCAGGCTGTTGTATTTCTCTAAGTGTAGAAGCGGCCCGTGCGGGTGGACCAACAAACATCAACTGACTAAGAACAGGATGAAAGGCCAAGCAAAGCCCCATGGTGAGAAAGGGTTCCTTTGTGGCTGCTTTTGTAGGAAAATGAGCCATTTAATGTTTCAGCATCCTTTGCAAAAGCAAAATGCTGTGATTGCCTGAAGTGAAGCTATTTCTCTGCCTTCTGTTTGCTTTGCCTGGCAATTGTTAGGCAGTAACTGGAAATGAGGAAGAGAACCCTTTTCTCTCTTAAAAACAAATCAAATTGTGTTTTTGCAGCTATGAAAGCAAGTAATTTTCCTTAGAAGATTATGTTCTCTTGAATGGCAAGAATTGCACAGCCTGGCAAACATGACTTTCTCCAAGCTCAGCCTCCCACTTTCCAACTCTGCTTCTCCCCAGAGTGAAAAGCTGCTGTTGCAAAACTTCACCTGTTTCTGCATGCTGTACATACTGGGCTCTGGCTTTGTGTCAAAGTCCAGCTGTTTGCCATCATCACACGGAGCTGAAAAATCCTCTTCTAGCCCCTCCCCATTCCCTAGTTATTAGACAGCAGAGAAGATGCTTTATTAGCAAAGCCATCCAGATGTTTGGCTTTGTGGGGCATGTTAATTAATTTGATTTCCATTTAACTTAACTTTCAGGATTGCCTGCATCGCCACTACAGTTTCGGGGAAAGTGATGTGCGCGCTCGGTTGAAATTTCTCCCTGACATCCCGAACCAGTGCTGCAAGGGGAGAGAAGGGAGGTGTACTGGTTGCCATAGTAATAAACCACCCTGCAAAAACCCAGGCATTTTGTCTGCCTTGTGAAAAGCATTTCAGCCACCAGACTGAGCAAGGTGGGCATTGCAGGGAAGCCTTTAAAATCACTGTTGTTAATGCCCTCCCTGGGTTCGTCAGCTGGAGTGATGGGAACACTTTAGGCTCAGTTCAGGGAAGGGAATGCTTGAACAAGCACAGGCTTCATTGAAGCTTTGCCTAAATGCCCTGCGAATTTGGACCCTTGTAACAATTTCTTCTCACCTGGGTCCCTACAACAATTCAGGAGTGGTGAAGTCCAGGCTCCTCATCTGTATTCATGTTTAAGACTTTTTTTTTCCTTTTTTTTTTTTTTTTTTCCTCTTTGGGAAGCAAAGGGAAGGAAGGGAAACATGGAAATAGAGCAAAGACGTTTCTCTGCTGGTGTCTCTCTGAGATGCTCCAGAAGAAAACAGTTCTCTGACACCAATTAACTCTAGCAGAGGGTCTGCTGATTTTAAGCAGAACATCAAATCTTATTGAGATAGAAATAGCTCTCTTATGCCTGCCTCAGTTCTCAACACTTTATCAAATTCTGGGCCTGGACTCCTGCCAGGTCTTTTCAGAAATAATGAAATGATTATTCTTAGCTTCAAGCTAGGAAGACTTTCTGCTGCAAAAAAAAGCCAAACATACCCTGCATTTGTTACAATTTTACCCCTCGTTTTCATTAACAACTCATTCCTGGTCTAACCTGGCAAATATGTTTATGATTGCACAGTTCATTGAGGTTTTTTTTCACCTTGTATTTCTTTTTCTCCTATCCCACAGGGCTGAAAATTGGATGATGATGAAGGGAAAATGACTTGAAGGCAAGCCAAGGAGGAGCGGAGGAACGGGGCGAGCATGGTGGAGAAGGAGAGACCCACTGGAGCCGGGAACGCCGAGGAGAAGGTAAAGCAGCAGCTGATTTATGGCCACCTGGTGAGAAGACAGATGGAAGACGATCTGAGAAGCTTTTGGAGGAGTGTCCTGTGGATTATAAATGAAGTAAAGGGAGACAGGGTGTCTAGGCAGAAAGCGAAGGTAACAGAAGCCAGCGGGGCTTCTTGGAGTAAAGCTCTGCCACAGTTCTGCAGCCGGAGCTTTCCCCCCGCCCAGGGTGAAAAGTAAATTCATATTTGATAAACTCCTTTCTGCCAAGTTAATCATGTCAGAAGCAAAACAAGTAAGATAAGAAAATTTCCCTCTTGGTATTTTGAAATGAAACATTAATTCCAAACGTCTTTCCTTGGATGGTCCCTTCCCCTGTTTATTAAAAATGACAAAAATGATTGTGCGAAGCAAAACATCTGTTCACCATTGCTTCAGTGTTTCACTGAACTTGGAGGAATATTTTGATATTTATGGGAAATATTATGTCTATTCTGGCTAGGGAGGAGCCTGAATACTCTTCTTAATTTTGGATGTAGGCATTGCCAGCTATGCAAGAGTAAGTGTTAAGGCCCTCGGTTATTCACACTGCTCTGCAAATCCCCCTCTAACCTGAGGCTGGGCCTAAAAGCAAAACTTCTGGGATGGGTCTTTGGGGGCTGGTAGCGTCCTGGATAAAATGCAGTACACGTGGGTTCGAAATGAATGAAGGGAGGGAAAGTCCCCTGAGGGTGGTCGAGCGCAAAGAGGACACTTCTGGCTCTGGAGGCTGAGAGGCTTGTGGGAGGTACGTGTTTGCCCTTTTTTTGTACTGTTCCTGAGTCGCCTGTATTCCCAGTGCCAGGGAGGGTACCGGAGCAGATGCACTTTCAGGCTGACTGTGAGGTCACTCTTTCTGTTCTTGTTTTATGCTTTTATGAAGACAGAGAAAACAAGTTTCCCCTAGCTTTTAATGGCTGGGGAGAAGGTGGGGAATAACAAGTGATCCAGGATGGGTTTCTACTAGTATTTTTCCATGCACACAGTCTCC
Source organism: Aramus guarauna (assembly GCA_013400195.1). Taxonomy (NCBI): domain Eukaryota; kingdom Metazoa; phylum Chordata; class Aves; order Gruiformes; family Aramidae; genus Aramus; species Aramus guarauna. Next base: position 200,745 of record VXBL01002585.1, read on the forward strand.
TGCCCTGAGTATCTTTCTAGTGAAGGCATTAAGTCAATTTATGGGGCGAGTGAGACTGGTGAGAATATGAGAATGGTGCAATTAGAGTTAATTAAACATGCTGAAGTGAAGTAATGAGTCTAGATTTCCAACAGCCACATAAGCACACCAAGGATGAAATGAAGAGGGAGAAATCCTGTAGGTCTTGCGTGTGATATGAAGTTTTGGGAGGCATCATTAAGGCACACTGACTACTGGGCCTTTTCAGGCAGAATGATTTTAATATGTAACACAAGCAAGTGAAGCACTGTATAATTTAAACTGGAAGGGACCTCTGGAGGGCTCTGGTCTGCTCCCCCTGCTCAAAGCAAGGCCAGGAGAAGCAGGTTGCTCATGGCTCTATCTGGTCAGGTTTTGAGTATTTCCAAGGATGAAGTTTTCTCACTTCTCCGAACCTGTTTTCATGTTTAACTGATGACTTGAAAAAAAAAATCCTAATAAAAGAAGAAAATGAGATACAAACAAGATTTTGATTCTGTGGTGTGAAGTGGTTGGTGCTGAGGACCTCAAGTCCTTGACAGAATGAGGTCTCCTTTGTCACCATGAGCTACGTTCCTGGAGCACATCTTCCTGTCCAGTTTTGTACAAAAAACATCTGTCTTGCAGGCTCCAAATCCACTCCGCAGTGTGACCCAAAGCAACAGTCGGGGGATTTTTTCAAATGTGGACTCCTGCCTCGGATTATAATCCCTGTGTGCATGTTCAACATTGGCTGTACCATCTCCCTCAAGGAGTGTTACAACATGTGATTTATAGTTGAGCAAATTCCTGAGTGCTTTTTAGGGATGGGACTGCAGGGGCTTGTAAATCTTTGCTGGGGCTTTCCCGAGCCCTTCCCTGTCTGCTCTGACTTTGCTCCCACGGGGGCCAAGACATGAAGACCACGTGAGAGAAGCGGTATGAATGGGGAGACTTTGTTCTCCACCTTTCCAAGTGAGCAGCTCCACACAGGGGCATGCTGAATTCAAATGAGGGCACTGGAGGGTGTCTGAGGATTTTTTTTTCATTTAAATTATTATTTTTATTTCTCTGGCATTGTTGTTTCTCTTAGAAAGAGCAAGCTTCTGTGTGAGATTGCGTTTGCTCATCTTTCTGAAGGATATTTTAATAATGCTTCAAAATAAAAAAACAAACAAAAAGACTGAAAGGAAAGAAGGAGGACTCCCCAGACAGCCCCTTGTTTTGGCCTTTTGAATCTATTTAGGCTGAATTTTTACCATCCTCAGCACTGAATTTCCAGAGGAAAGGGCCTCTGTTGCAGCAGAGACTGGAGGTGGTCTAGCTCTCCTTGGGGCACAAGGAGATGCCACCAGCTGTGCTGGTCCTCTTTGGTCCTGGTGAGAGACATTCCCAGGAATCAGACTATTTTGGGGGTTTTGTTCTTCTAGCTGCAGGGACCAAGGAAGGTGGGAAGCTGAGCCAGCTCGTAGCAAGCATGTGCGTATCACGGCAGCACGATGGAGTTTGCGCTGACCACGGTGTAGGAACCAGCATGTTTTCTTTCAAGATGCTCAGTGTCCTGGGCCAGGGCAGCATCCCTCGTGCCTTTGGACTTTGAAGCAGCCCACAGAGAGGACCCCAAGGTGTGATCTCCGTGTGCCACTCTTCCTCCCTGTGCTGCAGCAGCTGAGGCTTGCTCCGTGACAGCTGAGCGCATGAATTTTTATCTCGGCTGTGCAGGTGTGGCAATTAAGGTTAGGTTGCTAGGAGTGAAGCACTTTCAGAGCAGCACACACCATTAATCCCATCCTCCCCAGCGCAGAGATGCTTCAGCATCTTGGTAAATTAAAGGAATGAAATCTATTTATCCACACGGTTTCCTATAGAAGCAAGGATATTGTGATTTTTCTTGGTGGTAACTGTCTCCCTTACCCTTTTCTCCATCACTTTTTTACTCTTTTAGCTAGCTTGCACCAGATTTAACAATAGGGGAGAGATCTCAGAGGTTACGTGTTCAAACAGGGTTCCCCCCTGCAAAGAGATGGTTGTGCGGGAGAGGCATTGCAGGAGTGGTCGTCAGTGAAACAACTGAAATGCGAGGTCAGACCTTATTAGATATCCTCAGATGAGAGATGAAATCTGTTAGCAAGGCATTCAGAGTCCTACATTAAGGGCCATTAGAGGGTTTTTTACCACTCTTTACACGTTTTGGGGACATAACTCTGACTCATGCAGCTGAGAAGAGTTTGTAAAGGGAGCACCAGGGGACTCAGTGCTTTGGGATCAGCCTCAGTAACTGTTTTTTCCTGTGGTTTGCTCAGCAGGTGGAACAGCAGTGGCAGACCACCAAAAACAGCACGTATAAATAACATTTGAAAATTAATCATCCCATTTCCTGAAAGTGATAAGAAAATTTGCCTTGTCTGCGAGTAATTTGCAGTCATTCATGGCAATTTCTAATATTTAAATACCAAGTAAATTAATTATTTGGCATTATTTTTAGTTAACTGATTTGCTGTAATTGCAATGACTAAATAAACCAATTACTTAAAAAGAAAAAGCCCCAGACAAACATGGTAAATCAATTACTTACTATTTAATGGGAATTACTTGATGCTACAGAAAACAACAGAGGAACAAATCCTTTTATGACATCAGCAAAATTCAATCACTGTCTGGGGAAAGGGATTTCAGCGCAACGTTACATCCTTATTTAACTCACAAGATAACATAATGAAATAGCGAGAAGGCATGGGAGCCACGAGCCCAGCTGAACCACCACGCACCCTGAAGCAAGCAGCTGGGACATGGTCTTCTGAACCGTCTCAGAAGCAGGAAACACCATATTTGCTGAACAGCACCTGTGCCAGGAAATTTGTGACAACCGATAGCATTAGCGGATGCCTGGATAAATGCCTCCTGTGCCAGAAAAACAAATCAGGTGTTAGAAATCATCAGAGGAGGATTGAAGAAAGTAGTGGAGAACTCAGTGGGTTACTGTTAGCCCGCACCTTGGACATCCTGTCTGCTTATCTCAGGAGGGTCTGTTAGGAGACACTTCAACGAATGCCAGTGGGGATGGTCAGGGTCTGTCATGGTTTCTGTGTGAAGAAAACATGGATGAGCAGACTGGGACTGTTTGGCCTGGGAATAGGGTGATAAAGTTTACATGTGTGTAAGGGAGGACTGGGGAAGAGAGGGCTACACGGAGGGTTATTGAATGCACGAGATGAACCATGGCTACAATACCCCAGCTGAAAACAGCTGGGTATCATCCAGCCTGGCTGAGCCCCTTGGCCAGGACCAGTGCATGTCCTCCCCATCCCATGCAGCAGCACAAGAAACATAGTCTGGTTTCCATCCGGCTTGAGCGTCACTGAGGCAATAACCTCAGCAATAACCTCGGCAACAACCTCCTCTGCTGACAAGGGGCTGGACCCACACTCCTCATGCGCTGCTGACCATCGGGAACGCTTGTGCCCACGGACCCACCAGCAATCATGATAACTGCTGCGCCCTTCCTGTCAATTTCCCCTCAGAGGATGCGCTCAAATTGCATCTCTCTATCCAGCCAGCGACTTCCACACAACTTGGAGGAACTTAATTATCTTCCGGAGCTCAAATTATGCCTGATGAGCTTTAAATTGGACAGCAGCTTCAGCATTAGTCATGAGAAGGTGGACAGGCAGATGAATGATGCTGTGCAGTGTGCAAACACTGTCTGATTAGGAAAGTGGGGTTAGAGCCCACCAGAGCTCAGTTAAATATGCATATTATTATTTCTAGCCTCCTGTCCACTCTTCTCATTACTGTAATGACAGGCTTTAAAGTTTTTTTACCTGGGATGCTGAAAAAACAGGCTAGTATCAGAAAATATGAAACATTTTACCCAAGGTACATGCCACCTCTGTATTTTTGGACATGTTACAAACTATCTTAGCATGACAATAACCCCCTTGGTGATGCAGGAACCATCCCAAAATGCTGAAGGAGGAGGGTTACACACAGCACAAAAATCCCCAGAACATAATTATTTGTACTGTGTCTACACGTTTAAAATAAAATTACTCATGTGGAAAAAAAGGAACATTTTTCGCAGGGTATTCTCGGAAGGAAAGCCCATGTCCCGTTTGCTTGTGTGGCACTGCTCGTAGCGATGGCGTGACTGCCTCTTGACCTGGCAAACCTGTTCAGGCATCTTCTGCCTGCTCTGGCTGACCCAGGAGCTCAGCGGGAGCGAGACCAGCTCCCTGCTTCCCCCTCCTCAGCACCTGAGCCCAACCTGAGGGTTTCCTCCGTGCAGAAATCCGTGTGAGCTGCCTGACGTGCCAGTACAAACCGTGCTCATCGGAGATCTCCTCTCCTTTGGATTTAATTCCAGCCCTGAAATTGCCCCTGGCCGTACAGCACGCAGGCTGTTTTCCCAGTAGGGTCTTCCTGGCAAGTGCAGGTGGCTCTCCACAGGGAGGAAGTTGCTGCTGCTTGCAATGTGAAGGCTGGGTCTACCAAACGTCAAGTCTCAACTCCAAAGCACTGGGGGTAGGGGTGAATCCATTTTGGATTAAACCATTTTGGCTGAAGCCTTCTACAAGGCAACTTTCTGAAGGCGGCGGCTAGCCATGCAAAGTTTACCCAGGTTATAAAACATTGCGAAGAACCACAAATAACTGGAATATCTAGCCACGTAATGAGAAGCACCACGTTTCTTTGCCAGTGGATAGTGCTACCAGGGACACAGGTGTCATAACTACACTCAATAGATATATCTGCTTGCGCCGAGGAGGAGCAGCTGAGTCCTGCACCAGGAGATGCATGCTGGACCACGCACTACAGACAAGGCTAGGGAGAAATCTGGAGGCAGAGGTTGGAACTGACACACGCGTAAGGAGAGATGAGGGGCTCCCCGTGCCCATCCTTGCACCTAGCCAGAAAGGGAAAGGGCACTCCCCAGCCCCTGACTGCAGACAGATGGATAACTGTAGCTATTAGCAATTTGAACCTGGCTTTATTTTTAATGCAGCCTGACAGGAGCTCTCACAACAGGAGTGACAGGCTCCTCCTGAGTGCAAGACCCTTCCCAGGCAACAGGAGCTACTCTTGCCACCCTTACTGAAGTGCTGTCAGAAATTATTGCATTACAATTGCTAAGCACTTAATGTGTCTCAGCTGTGTCTCTGATTGCATCAATTAACCACAAATCAACTGAGGAGCCAATTTAGGTTTGAAATAGAGAGACTTAATGAGATGTCTATGTTGCTTTAAAAAAAAAAAAAAAGAAAAAAAAGAAAAAAAGGAAAAAGTACCACACCTGGAAGGTGGAGGTTAATGCTTTTCTTTATTATTATTGTTTTGATCTTTGTCTTACAACAGTCCTCTTCACCATGATGCTAGGTGTTCTCCATGCAGTTAAAGGTCCTGCTAAAAAGATTTTAACCTTGATATGTTGCACCAGGATAATTCTTATTTTACAGAAATTAAGGCCTAGAGCCACCTGCAGAACGCTCAGCATGCTGGGACATAAAAGCACTGAAGACAGCAAAGTTCTCCAATATTATGGTAACAGTGAGTATATATTAGTATATCCTAAAATCTCTCTGGGCTGGTTAAACCATGAGCAGATTTGGCAGCAGCTTATCCTGTCACTGGTGGTGGCAGGTCCTAGCTCTGTGCTCAGGCATGGCTCACTTGGATAAGTCCTATACTTTAATGGTATAAAGTAAGGATGTAAGTGATAGCGCAGCTGGTGTCAGTTTAATAAGCTTTTTCTGCTTCTGACAAATACCACTGATCATGAGATGCAAGCAGTGGTGCTGATGGAAGGAGTTCATCTCCCGTCTCACCTGCTGAATGCCTTTGGAAGGCTTCATTACCATGCAAATGGAGATTGCACACAGCCTAATAAAAATACATCTGTCAGACTGCACACATTTATAACATCAAATGTTAGCATAACTAGGATTTATAGAGTGAATGAATTTCATCTAGGGCTGGTTTAGGCTTGGCCCGCCAGTGGAAACAATAAGGGTTAATTATGCTTCAGTAATTCTGACATCTTTCTCATGAACAATTCATCTCTTATTGGACCCAAAAAGCCGCCATGATACTAGGAAACTTCTGACCTTGAAATGGTGGAGGAGGATTTTGACAAAGAAATTGCAAAACTGACAAATGAGGAGGCAACCTACATAGGTACCAAGCAGCAATGAATGCAGTCAAGTGAAGGGAGGAAATGATCATCAAACTCAGCCATAATTTTGCAAAGGATCAAGTTGTCGTCTGACTTATGTTGGAGCAAGCCTCCAAGGACGTGTCCGTGGAGATACATACATTGAGATTAAAGACCTCAAGGGTGTTACTGCTCTGTCCTACTATGGGAAAGCAGCAGCGGACCCAGGGACACATCTGCCAGGTTGTGGACTGTGACCATATGGGCACCAAGCTGGAAGCCCCGGGGCAGGTGACTAAGTAGCTTGGGCTGCACACTGGACTTTCTGCCTGGGAAAGTCAGGGGACTTCAGGATCCAGAGGAAGCAACGGCACTAAACATAAGATGTTGCAGTTTTCTTCTTCCATTTGGGGACTTTACTTCTAGGCACAACTAGCAATGTCTTGGGCAGAGTTCCTGAAGAAAGAAGTCATCCTGCTTTGCCAGAGTCACCTAATACAGAAGGCTGTCCAGCTAAAAATGTTCTTTATAGCTGTGGTGGTACATCCGCAGCTCCACAGAGTGATTTGCTCCATGCTGGGAGACAGAGATAAGGGGAGTGGAGTGAATTACCCTCCAGGGGTGTCTGCCTCTCTCCATGATCTGCAAAGGGTCTCTGGGTGAAACACCTCCAGCCAGGCATGCTACAATCAGATGGAGAAAGTTACACAGGACCATTTTCATCTTGAATGATAAGGCTTCTTCAGGTAGTGGAGCAACGCCAGTGGGAAAGAGTGGAGACTCACGCCCAAAGTAAATGAGGTCCATCCTAGGAGCCAACCAGGTTGGGAAGCAACATACAGCTTTGCTCAGAAATGCCTGTCACAGAACATACACCTGCTTTTGGTGTTACTTAAAAGTAGACAGACAAATCTCCCATAAGTCCTGAATCTCAGTAGAGCTACATTGCTTTCTGAAATAGTTGTAAACTAGCAAGAGGTCAGCTGTTGATCCAGTGTCTCACCTATATCAGTTAGCTTCTGTTGAATGTATCTTAGACTGGTGATTACAGGCAAATAATTTATTGATATATTAAAATTGACATGTGCGCAGTATTTGCCAATGCCCATATATTGTATTTACTGAGGCAATACTGGCAAGAAGTCAGGGAAAATTAGTTTGGGCCTGATTAACTTTGCAAAGACCCTTAAGAAAAAAAGATTAAAGCAAGTTTTTAATTTATACTAGAAATCACAGGCAGAACCTGTGCGTTTAACCTGAGTTCCAGGATATATCTTTCTTGGAATTATATAAATGTGGTCCCGGGTTTTATAGCTAGACATGTTGTCTTGAAACACAACTTGATTATTACGCTTTTCAGAGTAAGTGTTTGTAAGTGGTTAGTGCAGAACGTCTCTGCCTTGTATTGCAAGGATGGTTTAGATTGCTGCAGTAGCAATTTCCATGGCTTTCACCTTCCCCACAAAAGAAAAGCTGTGAACGAGTGGTAGTCCAGTGACCAAAAATTGTGTCTGCATTTGTTAACATTGAAATGAACCCTGCAGATCTGACAGGAAAACTTAGTCAAGACATTGGTACTTGTTGGAAGACTGAGTTGGTATTTTGTAGTGGAAAATGACTTTTGGCTTAATTTCTTGTTTGTGTTTCTGGATTTTTTTTTATATCAAGGGAAGAGTGTTTACCGAACATCAAACAATTTTTCATTTTTTTTTTTTAATTTTTTTTTCCCCCAATACTCCTTCTCCGTCATCCTTCCTGCTCTGCTCAACATGTAGTGAAAAAATGTGGAGGTTTCCATCTAAATATTTTCTGAAGAAGTATAATTCTCCAATCAAGTCTATTTGTTGTCTTCCATGTTTGTAAACAGCAGTCATGTATTTCTGTGTGAGTTATGCCACATATATTAAAAGTGAGGAAAAAGGAGGCTAGGTGTAAATTTTGCATGAGAGAGACAGTCTGTGATACCTGCCTGTATCATGTGTGGCATATTCCCAAACAGGCATCTGGGTCTGCAGGCAGCAGACCCCCAATCCGGGTGCATGGACCAGGGGAGAATCACAGCTGCAGGTCTCATGCCACCACCTCATCTTCAGATGTGCCTGTGATCGTTGTCCTCTGTTCCTGAGGTCAGGCTCACTTGATCCCGTGGTGATTGCTGCTGTGGCAACAGGACACGCAGGTCAGGAGGAATATTTTAGTTACTGATAACCAAACCTAGCATGGGCTGGTAGCGTCAGCCCAGGGGCGGGTTTCCAGTTAAACTTTCGTATGGCTGAGATGCGTCTGTTCCGACAGGTTTCATGACAGTTTTTTGCTCTAATCTCCCTCTGCCATTTTCACTTCACGATGACAGGTTGGGAACAGCTTTGAAAACACAGGCGTCTCTATGTATCCATACCTACAGCTCTACACACGGCTATATACTGGCTCTCCTTAGCTTTGTATTCTGCTGGCATTTCCCTAGGATGTTAATAGAGATACATATTCTTTTCCTTTCAGCTGCTGCTTTGTCCTCTTTATACAGTGCTAGCCCAAATACTGTAGAAATCCCTTTATACTTATTTATCTTCCAGGCAAATTATCTGCTACAGGGTTTAGCTTTTACTGTTTTTTTTGGTTTTTTTGGGTTGTGGTTGGGTTTTTTTTTTTTTTTTTTTTTTTTTTTAGATGTCCTCAGCTCTTGTAGGATATTTTAATAAGAGTTCATATAGCTTTGTTAGCAGCTCAGTCTTTTTAGTATTAAAAGTCTTTGGCATATACTACTCAATCCAAGCAATTTGTTATGGGCTGATGTATTTATTTTTTGCAACATCCTCTCTTCCATCAATACAGTCAAGCTGCATCCTTCCAAAATGAATAGGGGAAAGGTAATATCTATGGCAGTATGAAAAAGAAACATTTAACTGCAGAGCAATGCCTTTTCCTCCACTTTTCAACTGAATCTGGGGACTCGTAGCACTGATGAGTGCCATGGCTAATTAACTGATTATTCTGCAAGATTCATCCCAAGCCAAGGGGATCTCCTCTGCCACAGGAGATCTTGGTTTTGTTAGTGATGCTCTTTTCCATTAAGATTATCTAGCTGAAAAATGACAGACCCAAATGTTTGAGAGCATCAACTAAACTAAGAATTGGTGTTTAGTTAGGGGCTGGAATAACTGAGGAGAGGAGCTGACCTGCATGGAGAATTTCAGCTTTTTCTGGAGAAATGCAGCCTGGAAATTTTGTCATTTTCCAATGACCTTTTATGGAAATAAAGCACACAATAATTCATTCTGAGGAAGGGAAAACATTTTCTGAAGAACTGCTACAGCAAAACCTCTCATCTTGTGATGGCAAACACCCAGGAAGAAATCATCCATTTCTGCCTGGATTCCTTTGCACTTACCTTTACTGAAGTTATCTACATCAATTTTTCTATCATTTCTCCAACTAATCCAACCTCTGCTAATCCTGTCCTCCAAAGCTCTTGGTACTGCTCTCAATGCAGAGTCATCCGCAAGTTTTATGAGCACACTCGCCGGGCCACATTTCCCTCTTTGCTTAAGAGAATGTCATGCAAGACATTGTCATACTCTTAATAAATTCCAGACATACCACATCATCTGCTTCCTCTTTATCCACTTGGCTGGTTACTCTGACAAGGAATGAAATTAGAAATGGTTTGAGAGAGTCAGTTCTTGAATAATCTGTACTGGCTGTTTTTATCAGCTTATTATTCCCTAGATGATTACAAAGAGATTGTTTAATAATTTTCTCTTCTGTCTTTCTGGGTATTAGATTACTCCAATTTCTTGGGTTCTTCTTTCTCTCCTGAAAGACGAACTAGTTTTCTAACCCTCCCCAGTTCCCCAGGTACAGGTAAATTGCAGATAACCCCTAAAGGTCTAGGGATCTCCTCACCTGACTGTTAAACACAGGAAGGAGAACTTCAGCAGTTCCTCAGGATGGCTTTACTTCTCTAAATATTCTTTAACTAGGTCTTTTCCTATTTTTGTCCGAAGTCCTACTTCTTTGTTTAAATGTAAGAAACTGGAGGTCATGGTTTGCCTTTTACTAAGAAGGCTGAAGGACACACAGCTCTCCTTGCCACACCAGATATTCTTAGCTCTTGTTTTTGATCAACTAATGAACCCATATGGTCCTTTGTCTTCCTTATGGTTCTAACAGATTTTAAGAACTGTTCAAGTTGCCATTAATGTCCCTTGTTGTCTGTAGCCTATTTCTCTGTGTATTTTTGCATGCATGTGCTCTCCCTTCATTGTGTCTATTTTTTCTTTTTGTGTAACTTTTGTGAGACTCTCACTCTGATTTTCCTGCCATGAAAGGACTCTTTGTGTAGCCATCTTAATTTTTTACTGTGCTGCAGCAGTGTAATTCCCATGCAATCTGGAAACTGCAGTGACATGTTTGGCTCTGTATATCAGAGTGAGAGCAGTGGTTGTTGCTGGGACTCTCAGCAGCGCATTGTCAAGAAGCTTGCCATGGGATGACCCTCTGTCAGCACTCTTCCTCCTCATCATGCACCCCTGGGACTGACAACACAAGCTTCATCTTAACCTTGCCCAGGACAAGTCCATTAACTTCCTTGAAATGACTTCTTTACCTGCCTATGGGACTGGATTCTCTGTAAGACAAGCTAAGTGAAAGGTTGTGTGTTTGGACCCAGCTGGTGATGGCTGGGACTCAAGCGGTCCCAGATTTTGCTTACTGCTATGGAGAAAGTTCTTTGGCTTCAAAGCTTTTCCTGGATTCACAGGGATGAGTATGGTCTCCCACATCATGAGATCTGATATGTCCCTTTGGGCAGGACTCAGTTTCCTAAATTGGATTTCTAGGGATCTTCTGTGGTCCATGTTCAGCTGCTGCTCCAGGAGAAAAGGGGTTGCTAAATCCCATGTCCTATCTACCAGCCACATGGGGATGTGCTGGTTATCCCAAGACATCTCAAATGTATCTGTGCCTGGGGATCTGAATCATTCCTTTCTACACCTTCAACTTGTCCACTCAGAAAGGACATACTGGAGAAGACTGACCCATCACTGGCAAAGGGAGAGTCCAGGGTGTTGCAAACAGCTTCCCTATCTGTTAATGAACTGAGCACAAAGAGGCCCAAAATCTGAGATGAAATCAAGTAACATTTCCTTTTTAAGCATTCCAAGGGTCCCTTAAAGGCATGATTGAAGGTGATATGGTAGAAGCAGGGAAGAGATGCCAGAACAGCTAACGGATAAAGCTACAGAAAATTGATTTATGTGTGCCCAGAAGCTTGGCAGATAATGGCCCAGGAAGTGCTTTCCTGCTTACTTGCCAAACATAAGCGATGTATAATATTTTAGAAGTGCTTGAACTATCCTAGCAGCATACACTCATCTCTTTACAAAGGTCTGGAGCATCATCTCTACTTGGTTTCTGTTTTGTGATTCCAGCCATGTCACATTAAATACAGAGATGCACCCTGGTCAGAAGAGCCGTTTAATGAGGTCCCAGAGCTATAATGTGAGCCCGGAGTTCTGCCACAAAATGGCTTGTGAGATTTTTTTCTTTTAAAACAGCATGTGGGTTAATTTTTGCCTGCCAAATGCCTTTTAAGTCTTTAGAGCTTATCTTGGCAATTTTCAGCTGTGACCATAAGGTTAGAAAACTAAAAAACTAGAACATAAAACTTTCTACTGCTTTCCAATACAATGTCTCCAAAACAGGGATCAGAAAGGAGGAAAAAAACAAACAAACAAACAAAAAAAAACAACCAAAAAAACCCACCAAAAACCAACACAACACAAAAAACCCCCCACAAAACCAAACCCAACAAATACATGGGAGGAATGGTAGCATCACTGCCGCATTGCTGGTGGTACCCATGGAGCTACCCCAACACATATGGAGCTTTTATAACAACTAATATGAGCCAAATGTCCCAGAAGTGATAGTCCCTGCAGCTCATCACCTCTCCTTCAGGGATGGAGCTGAATTGTCTTAGTCCTATATTTGCTGCTGCACGACGAGCCTGGCCATGTTCTTCCACCGGCCAGACCAAGACAGCGGCAGTGATTTTGCCACAAGCAGTGAGAACAGCAAGCTGCAATGCTGGAGGCTAGTGTTAGCAGGTCTTGCAGGGGAATGAGATCTGCTAGGAGGTTCAGGAATAAATGTGAGTCACCAAAGAGGTCTGAATGGCAGACCATGCCCTCCGAATGCTGGGTCTTCTGCTGTCGAGATGCTGTTTCCATGTTGCACAAGTCCGTAGTAACATCATGGCAGTTACTCAGTGTCCCTGTGCAGAAGGTGGGAATCAATTACTGAGAGACCCTTGGTGCTTTGCTGGATGCTCTCGCCCTGTCCTGAGTGACTCTGCCTGTAGCATGTCCATCTACATGTCAGTTCACTGTCAATGCTGTGAGTTCGCTGACTGTTCACCATCCACTCCGCCTCTATTCACTGCTGTTACTTTTGTGTTTTAAGCAGTCAAGAGCTCCTCAGAGCAAAGCGTTGTCTTTCTATCCACACTGGGGAAAAAGGAGAAAAATTATTCCCAGTTATTCGTTTAAATTCAAAAACTTCTGTGGTCCACCTGATTTTATCAGGCCTTTTAAATTCACGTGCCACAAACACAATCATGCTCATGACTTGCCAATACACCTACTCTCCTTGAATTCCTGGGATGGATCTAGCATCAGCCACCCCAGCTCTGCTTGCAGAGAGTTATGCAGACCAAGGGTCTGACTCTGATGCTTGAAGCGACCCTTCCACAATGACTTTCCAAAGGCAGCCTGGATTATGAAACGTGCCATCCCTGCCCAGGTGGTTGTGTCATTCATTCAAGAAAGAGGGTTACCTCAAAGAACTTGTAAAGGTGCTAACGTGATATGATTTTTAGCATCTATGTTCTCTCCCAGTCATAATCTTTGCTGGCTGCATTGCAAGACATGCCTGAGCTTCGCTGATGGACTGTGCCAGATTACTCAGCACAGCAATGCATGGGGCAAACTGAAAAGTTAAAGTACCCTGGGAAATACATTAGAAATAAGGCAATTTTAGAAAGCCTGCATAAATGCTGTCTGGAATTAAAAAAAAAAAACAAACAAAAAAACAACAAAAACCCAACCCAACCTAGATGAACATTCTTGTCTATGTTTTTGAAGACATTACAAACTTGCCAAACTTCTCTTTAACAATTCTGAGTATTTCACACATCACAGACTTGAAACACCAAGAGATATCCCATCCTTTTAATTATTGTGTCTCTTTCTCTCAGGGAGACATTGCTATGACAAAAAAACAAACAAAAACTATAAAAAAGAAAGGGAAAGAAGGCATATCATTATGATAGTGAGAAAAAATAATAATAGGTAATACTCAAAAGGCAAACAAGGTTTTTGTCATCTGAAAGTCAGGAAAGGAATAATTTCAGCACCAATAAAGTTGTCATCATAAAAGCATTTTACAGAAAGGGCAAAGAAAGATTGTGATACAAAGGTATTTATAAAATCCGATTTGAAAAATAAATACATATAGGAAGCCCAGCAAGTCATGCATCAATCCATCAAATTTAGATGAATTTTTAGGGTCATGCCTTTGTGTGTTTTAAATATTTGCGGAAAATAATTTAGGCGTTGTTTCATATTGCCTGCTAAATAGAGTATGTTTCAAATTAGCGCCCAGTGCCAAGTTGTTTGATAGTAATTTGTGAGATCAAAGATTCTCTCAGTATTGACAACATCCCTTACATGAGAAACAAACAAAGAAGGCATTTATGGAAAGGTATCTTATGGTTTTGATAATAATGCTAACAACGATCTTTAATATCTTGTATCCTTTTCCCACCTTCAGATTGCTTCACGTTAACTAATTAACTAACCATGTTCTTATTCTGAAGTGCTTCCCTCTTCCTGCCAAGAAGAGAAGCTCTGCATGGACAGTTGAAGGATAAAAGCAGTCAATGGGTAAAGTCACTGTTGTAAAGAGTCGTGGAGGTCCAACAAGTTCCAGGCTTAGTTAGGGTCTGTGTCAGTGCCCACCAGGCTGAAGGGGACCCAAAGATCTTCACTGGGTGCTAAATCGAACCCTCACAGGATGATGAACCTGGAGGTGTTCAAGGCCAGGTTGGATGGGGCTTTGGGCAACCTGGTCTAGTGGAGGGTGTCCCTGCCCATGGCAGGGGGGTTGGAACTAGATGGTCTTTGAGGTCCCTTCCAACCCAACCCATTCTGTGATTCTGTGATTCTATGACCCTTCCAGCAAACAAGCCCATCCCCAGCCAACACCACAGGGTTTTTGGCTCCGTGCAGGCAGGCACTGTATCCCAGGGGTGCTTGTAAGCACGCACAGGTAATTTCATGGATGATGAGAGAGCACTGCCAGAGGTTTTGCAGCAGGGATGTGCCGTGCTAGGTCACTCATCAGGAGAGACACTGTAGCAGGGTTGGGTGTGTTTTTATTCTCATGGACCACCTACCACCAACCTAGAGTTTTCTCTCCTCTCATGCATTATTTTAAGTTAGTTGATTGATTTTTTGTGAGTTTTTTTTGTTTGTTTGTTGTATTTTACAGCATAATTGTGAAAGCTGAGAGTACTAAAGAATTCAGGCTGAGCATGTGACATTCCTGGTTCGATGTGACTGGACACCGAAACCGTATCACCCAGTCCATCTCTGTCCAGTTTTGATCAAATAACTTAGAGAAAAAAGGACTTTTCTTGGCTACATCTCCACAGACAGTCTTGAAACAAGTAGGTTCAAGTACTCTATCTGGACACCAGATTTTGTGTCCAGACCTGACATCTTTGTGTGTGTGAAGCCCATCCCAGGCAGGTGGTGATATTCTAGAACGAAAAACTTGTTTCACTCTCTATCTCTATGCAAAAGCATGATAAACATTCCTAGGGGCCTTTTGATAGCAGAAGAGATCAAACAAATACAAAATTTTGTAAGGTAGGTACATTTACAAGACAGATAACTCCCCGCATGTGAAAAGCACATGCTATTTGCTCTCAGATGGTACAAATCAGCAAAACATGACCTCATTTCTCCTCATGACCCGAATCCTGCCCCTTTTTTACAACCACTCAGCCTTTGCTGGAGTGCTAGGATACTGTGTTTGCTGGTTGGAAAAATATTCTTGTGCTGAAGTTTTGAGACAAGGCAACTTAAGGCTCTTTTTGGAGTTTTGGAGCTGACTAGGCTGCCCTGAAAACTTTTCATTTAAGTTTTATCACCATGTTCACTTTTTAACTGCTTTCTTCACCTTCACACAAAACAACTGTACATCCGTAATCCCATTGCACTGCATTCCCTCTCCCAAGGGTCTGGGGTGTATGTGGGTACCCTGTCACAGCAAAGCATTGCGCTTTGATCTGCCAAAGATCTGAGTCTGGAACAGCAGAGAATTATACTCAGCTCTCTCAAGTCTCAGTACTTCACATGTTATTTTAAGAAAGTTGTCCCCGGAGGTATTAAATAACCACAAAGTGCTGCTGCAGCAGAGCTACAGATTTACTAATAGAGTTAAACTAACACTTCAGTTTTTGCAAGGCAGTGTTGGCACAGAGCTCTGCTATGAACCACAAGTACATCTCAAGCTCTCGTAAAAGTAAAGCTAAGAACATTTCTGGTGCCAGACCCGATGTCAGCTGACGTCAATAGAGGTAGCCTGTTCATGCCAATGGAGACACAATGCTCAACAGACTGAGAATTGGCCTCATCTTACCTGATGTTTCTAAAAGCATTTTCAGAGCTCCCTGGATGCTCTAGCTGAATCTAGCAGCTCTCAGGTTGAGGAAGAAAAAGTTTTTTTACCAACTTCTGAAAGTAGATTAAATTTGTAACTAATGTAAAATTGGAATTCATGTGTGTGGTGCAAATGATATTGGCACCTGGAGAGATACAAATCAATGAGGACTTTCCCTGATGTGCCTTCAGCTGCTGTCCATGGGAACTGCCTGTGTTTCTGGCAAGGAGACAGAATTTGTCACCTGTGATTTGTGAAGGAACATGACTTTTCTCTGGTCCCTTTTACATCTTCCTTTACAAGTGGGCTGTTTTGCATATGCCCGGCTCTGGGCAGCATTGCCAGTCATTCAAGGGGAGGAATAGGATAGAGTGGGTGAGGGATCATGGGATCTCCAGTGGAGAGGAGTCAGCACTTGCTGAGAAAAGTCAAAGAGAGCAGACAAGTTTTCTTTGCTGCAAAGACTGTAAGATGGGAAGAAGAGAAATGAAGTCTATTGGTCTTGCAAGCTAGAGAGCTCCCAAGGGGGTCCTACCTGAAAGAGACTCTCAGAAGGAGCTTTTGAACTACTTACGAAATACAAGAAACCCCAGCAACATTATATTGCCGTACTATGATGTGGACAAGCACAACGAACGGGAGCACAGTCATCACAAGGGGCAAATGGGCTGGATGGAGCCCAAAAGCTGAAGGAGCAGAAAATGAGACAGTTTCTTTAGGACCTGGAGATCCCCTCTCCCAGTAATCTGTCATTTCTTCCAGGAGAGGAGAGGGCTGTTTATGAGCCTGTCCTAACCCAGGACTGGTTGAGACTTTCCATGTTGAGGACGAGGCCTAGGATGAGAGAAATTGTCAGGAAAGGGGCTTCACTCAGCTCAGAGAATCGAGAACAATTCTCAGCGATGCCGTGGGTTATCCAAGTGACACTGAACCACCCAGGCTGCTGTCAGCAACAAGCAATGCAGAAGAAAGAGGACGCAACATTGAGCTGATAAATAATTAGAGTATGCAAATAAGATTAATGCTAGCCACTATGGGTCTATGGAAAATAAGTCTTGTCATAGAAATGCTGTTTCTTCCTCATATGGGCTTCTGAGTGAAGCAGAAGGAAGGAACCACATGTGAACTAAGCAGTGCAATGTAAGCTGATGAACTAGCACACCTTAGAGGGACGTGGTGTTGGATGGTCATCAAATAGGAACCTAGAAGAGACTAGTCCGATGCTCAAGACACTTTTATATTCTCACTAAGGCTTTTTAAGTAAATGTGAAATCACTGCTGATAAAGTTTGCCATGTTGTTGCTGGTGATAAGATGGTAAAGAACAAAAAAGGCAGGGAACAGATCTGCAACAATCTGGATGATGCAAAGAAAATATATTTGTAATGTATGGAAATGTTATTCCCTCAGGGGAAAGGAACTTACGTCTTGCCATCAGAAGAGCCTGTGTCCTGGAAAGCCATGAGTTCATTGAGGATGTGGTGTCAGGGTGGATCAGCAGCTGAATTGCTCACAGGATCAGGATGTGGTCTGCGAATTGTATGTATCTTAAATACATGCAATTTCTGCTTTATTTGATATACATTGGGCTCTTCTGAGCTGTTTTTCCCCTGAAGGAGCCAATACCAGCCTTCATCAGAGGCACTGGCAGGATCAGCCAGCTGGTGTTTCCACCACCTGGGGTAATTACAGTGAAGGAACAGCAAAATCAAAGAAAGCTTGTTTTGTACAAAAGTGACCTCTCCAGTGGGGACACTACTGCCTCACAAAGGTTGAGCTGATCCTTTCCACACTGTATTTTCTCCCCTCTACCCACCTGCCTATACTCATGGTATTTGACTGAATTAAGCATTTTTGTGTCTTTCATATCAAGTCAACTTGGGACACAATTCTGGAAAAGTTTTAAGGGAGGGAAAATGACATGCCAGTGGCTGCTGACACACACACAAGTGTTTCCTTGGGAAACCAGGGCAAAAACCTGCCCTCATGTTATATGTTATGTTCTTGATATACGCAGTAAAATATGAGAAGCTTTTTGGTCTGACTGATTTTTTAGCCATGTTAATGAGATCCTAGCAGTAGTATATAAAGCAATTAAAAATAATTATGGTGATTATAAACACTATGTAATTTGACAAGGTTGCAATAGTAGCTTTTAAATGCTTGCCTGGGTATATTAGGATTTTAAAGCAGGGCCATGTTTTACAGGCAGAAAGACAAGGAATTAACATTATCAAAATAACACCTACTCATCTACTGCCTCAGGTATGTGCTTCAGGTCCTGCCGAAGCCCTTGCTTCCCAGCCACACATCCTCTTGCGGTCTGAGAGCAACGTGTCTGTGCGTGCCAGGAGCTACATGTCAGAGCTCCTCTGACATAGATGCCTTCGTAGATTCGTCTTTCTTATTACAGCTCGAAACTGGTTAAATGATGACCGCAAAGGCATTCTGATGCTGCCTGCTGCAGCCAAGCGTTTTATGGCTTTACTTAGAGCTTTCAGTAAGTCACTGCCCGCAGTATTGTTGGGGAGCCAGGAAGGTGCTGGTAAAAAAAATATTCAATTTCCATCCAAGATGATTTTTCTTGGTGCCTACAGTTGTCTACACACTTTCCAAAGGACAGGGTCACACTGCTGTCTCAGCTGTTGTCATTTGCTTTGGGGAGTGTTCGAAGTTTCCACACGGTTCACTTGCTATTCTGCTTCCAAAGACATGGAAACGGTCCAAAAAAAAATAAAAGAGGGACCTTTAAAGATAAATTACTAAAAACCAAAACTCCTGCTTCCCTGCTCACCTAGCTTTGGCACCTTGACAGTGGCATTTAGCCTGATGTGCTACTAAACTGACATTTTTCACAGTGCTGTTCTCAGACATCTTTAGCAGCAGGAAGCAAAGCCTGCTACTCTTTGAGGTCTTCCATATCCTCAAACTCCATCATTAGTCACATATTTAGTACCTAGAAAAGCACTATGACAGAAGTCTTGTGTTATTTTCCCCTTCCTGCCATCTCCTTGCTCTCCCATGAAATGCTAGGAAGTGATGAATACTTGTCCTGCCTGTCTGACTCCTGGGTCTTTGCTCACGGCTCTGGGTAGAGCAGCGTATCTCAGAGATACTCCTTTCATCCCTGTGCTCCTTATCTGTTTTCCTTATCTGAAAACAGCCAGTAATTAATCCTCAGATCTATCATTCCAGTTAATTTATGCCTCCTTTTGCTCCTCTGAGATGTTTCCAAGGGGAATGGGATTGAGGTGGTGAGAAGACACTCAGGCTTGCTGCTCTCTGGATGTGTCCCTTGGCTGTAGCATACTTTGA
Organism: Aramus guarauna; assembly: GCA_013400195.1. Classification (NCBI taxonomy): domain Eukaryota; kingdom Metazoa; phylum Chordata; class Aves; order Gruiformes; family Aramidae; genus Aramus; species Aramus guarauna. The sequence continues at coordinate 219,930 of VXBL01002585.1, forward strand.
CACCTCATATTCTCCTATGGAAAATGGGAAAAACCAGCACTGAAATGATGAATCACCACCACATGGATGAGCAACCTTCTGTGCAGAGCCTGTCTCCGTATTAAGGCTAGTTACCTTCTCTTGGCAAGCTTTATATCCACCTGCAATCTACCTGCAGATGCTTCCTCTGTGGCATCACCAGAAAGCAATGGGGTGGAAGTCCTCTCTAACTAGTACAGCTGTCTAAACATGATGCATCAGATCTAAACCAACTTTCTAGGTGTCTCCAGAGTCTGACCAAGATAATTTTATTTATTTATTTATTTATTTATTTAGGATGTTTTTCAACATGGCTGAACTAGACCTTTCAAACCTGGACAACACTCACCATGAAGGATGGAAGTGTGATGGGGAGAGTCACCTCCTAGCTTACCAGGAGATGGGCATAACATATTAAACAAGAAATTCTGGTGTGAGACAAAATGGATGGCTGGGAAAAGGGGTGACAGAATTTCTGTTAGAACCTCCTTTATTGACCGAGTTGTAGATTACAGCGCTATCTCCACCTCCATCTCTAGAAGAGAAAGCAAAATCTCTATAGCTACTCTTTCCCTGGGTGTGGATGTTGAGCCTATTTTCACAGCAACTATTTCAGATGTTTGCATCTATTGCAGTAGATGTGTCAGTCCTGGAGCAGAGGTGGACCCTAAAGGAGAGAACATGGGCCTCCTTCAGGATGTGTGCTGGGGATCAACCAGGAAAGGCACCGCTATTTTCTTCCTCATCACAAGCACCAGTGATGCAGATAGCACAGCTCACTTGCTGAGGAAATGGACAGGGAAAACTATGCGTAGGTCTGATCTCAACAGCAACCTCATTCCCATCAGTACCAAAACCTGCTACCTGGGAGCAAATTCCCTGCACCAGATAGTTGTACAGAATGCTCCGTGAAACAGCCAACAGCTCTTTCTTGTTGTACAAGTGCATGTGAGGGTGGACATGTAAGCTGACCCTGGGGCTACTGCCCCAAGGTGCTTGGTGGTGTACAGGCAGAATGAAACTTCACAAAGAGGCAGAGGAGGAGAGCCTGAGTAAAGGAGATAAAACCAGAGCTGGTGGAAGTTGCAGCCTTTCGGCTGCAAGCCCCAGACTAAGCCAGCTTTGTCTGAAATTCATCTCAGCAGCTGTTTCCACCAGCGAGTTAGCTGTGAAGGACACTGCTTGTCAGCTGTCACCACCGTTCTGCTGTTCTCTTTGCCTTAAGTGAGAGCTGAGTGTGGCAGGCAGCTCAGGGAAGGAAGGATGAGCCTGGTTTATTTATTCCACACTTGCCAGCCCCATGGCTGAAGGCCCTCCCTGAATAACAAGATTAGCAGTTTCAGGTCACTGCCACCATCACAAGCATCTGCTCTGACTAATAGCATAATGGTATGGCTCTTTTAGCTCCGGGTTTGCTCGAGGCTGCAACACTTTCTGCATTCAGTCTGTTACTAGTCATATCGTTTGCAGCATCTGTCAGAAGAAATGATGCTGAGACATTCACCTAACCGGCCCATGGGCTGGAGCATGCTCAATCTGCCCTTGCCTTGTAGAGTCCATAGTCCTTACGCACCCTTCCAGCAGCCTGGGGGCTAGCTTGGACTCAGGAGTGGCCTGACCAGTACAGCAGGGACACAAAGAGAAACAGGAGTCTTGCTACTGGCCTGTGGCTGCCCTGCTTCCCCTTCCTCACTGTGCTTGTGCATCCCAGCTCTGCTCTGAAATTCCCCAGGTCCCACATGCTGGATTGGTCACCTCCACTGTGGCATTTCACACTCAGACGCCCAGAGCAGGAGAGGTGCACCAGCAGTGTGCACTTGCTGGAGACCTGTATGTCTCCCCATTCCTGCTAGCCCCATGCTACACCATTTACTGTGGTGGTGTTAGGAGCAGAGTATGCATGGCACAGAGTTCATATCCTGCATGGCACACTGGTAGGTGTACAAACCAAAAAAAATCAATGCAGTGTTGATTTAGCTCCTTCAAAATGCTTTTCATCTGCAGAATGATCTCCATCAGCGTGAAGGATTGGTTGCTCAGAGAGCTTTCTGAAACCCCGCTGGGGAGCTGGATTCCTCAGCTTGACCACTTTGCAGCCAGCTCTTTCCCCAGCTCTCTGCCAGTTGGTCCCTAGGTTTCTAGTCTCTTTTGCTTGTGGCAAAGATGAAAGGTGGGTGTTATATCTGAAAACTAAGTTCCTCAAGGTGAGGGCTTCAATGAGAAGAGGCAAGTCAAATCAGAAACTGTGGTGCAATTCACCTCTTTGTCTCCCTGTTGTGTCTCACACCTGGGATGCTCTGCAGCTGGGCACTGTTGTTCACCTACTGTGGGCATTGCTTTGGGAAAAAAAGGTAACAAAAAGGATCGGAGATTATGGCCTCTTTCTCTGGTTATTTTTACAGATGATTCTTGCAGTAGCAAGCACCAGGCAAAGCCCATTTCCCCCTAGATTTGCATCTCAAAGCAGATTGACTTCGGTGTACTAGAAGACATGAACTTCAAGTGATGTTTTTTGCTACGGCTGGGCTATATATAAAATGTCTCTCCCACTTGCCTTCTTTCCCAAATGGACTTGTTAGTATCTAGTTAGGATTTCAGTGCTGCTGCAGCCTCTCTCCCTGCAGAGCCATCTCAGGCACTTTGCTCTGCATGGTTTCCTACTTGCACAAAGCATGGTAGGAGAATAATGACCTCAGAGATAACTACTACTGTGTCACTTGGGGTGCAATCTGGTAGGGAATAGAGACTCAGCTAAATGGTGGTAATACACAAAGCAATTAAACATTGTTATTTTATCAGGAAAGCAGGTTAAAAAGATATGTTGTGAATTGCTGAGTTTTTAGACACCCAACTGAGAAATCCTGGAGAAATCTGTTTTTTTAAGAAAAGCTGAAAATCAGATCCTTTAAAGCGCATACAAATGCAAACCCCAAGACTGTTATCTGTATCACAAAACATTCTGGAAAGTCTTAGCTGAGGGCCTTCTTCGTAGGACCTCCTGTAAGAGCTAGGGCAGCCCTTGACATTCTGCAAAAGCTTTAAGAGTAGAAGGATAATTTCAAGCACCAGATCTCCTGCCTGGCTGATTTCTCTACTCGAAGCAGTGAGAAATACTTGCTAAATTAATAGACCAAGTACTCTCTTGTCATGTAAGTTCTGTCTACCTTATTAATTATGGGTCCATTCATTTGCTGCATGACTCTTGCTGGTCACTAGATGTCACTAATAACGAACGAGAAAGAGGCAAAGCAGGGAAACTTCTTGGAGGGGCAAATTGTTACAGGAAATAGTGCCCGGGAGTGAGTGCCTCCCTCCAGGACTCTGTTAGCAAAAGAGTGTCATTCAAGCACACGCACAGCTTAAAGCAAAGCTTTAACTGGAGTTGAGAAGGTGTCTTGTTATGTATGGCATCAAATGCACTCTGGTTTCAGTGACCTGGGAGTCCTGGAAAAAGCGCACTTCTAAAGGAGAGGTACCATTCCTTGTCCACTTCTTGTACACAGGAGTGCTATTGTCAAGAACAAAGAGCATTGAAGATCTTAGTGCTGATGTTTCAGTCTTTGTTGCCTGCCCTAGACACACTTTACACAAAAGAGGTCTGGAGCCAAGAAGCTCTTTGCAGGTTGGCAAGAAGACATGGTGTATGAACATGCTTTCCTGTCTCCCAGGCCATCAAATTAGTCCCCACCAGGACAGACTGGGCAATTGTCATTGCAAGAGCCTTCCCAAAGTGACAGGGTGCCACACACCACTTAGCCATTTTTTTCCAGTGCATGGAAACCTTCCTTCCCTATTTCCCATCACAGGAGGGAAAAGAGTGGACTTGAGCAGGCCAGCACGAAATGCTTATGTCCAGCTGCCAAGTCATTCCATAGAGGTCTGCTCAGGAGTCCCTGTGGCATGGGGACAAACAGCACGCTGCCTGTGCTATGTCATATGGGGTGTACCGAGGAGCAGGAGTTATCACATGTCGGAGACTCTGACATGCATTTACTCATGCACGGGCCAGCATTGAGTAAGCCTTTTATCTAACTTTTTTATAGCACATGAAAAAATCTTTATGACACTTTACAATGCATCTTCTGATGCAGTGCCCATTGCTTTTGGAGGAGCAGCCAGCAGACATCACATACTTCAGGGACTTTGGGGAGCTTGCTGCTTGTTAGCATAAGACCATGTCTCAGTGCTGATTTAATCCAATAAGCACAACTACCATCACACCATTAGTTTGATGAATAGATATAGCGAAAGCCTTAGATGTGTTCAGCTCAGGAGTGGATCCATTAGGGAGTGAAGGTCATTCATTCCTGCTCATCCATATGTCAACTGCATCCAGCTCTGCTGTTTAGGGCACATTCAAGTTATATTTCTTTCAGCCCTAGGCTGTGTCTTCACTGGGAATGTAGGTGAGTTGTGCCAGAAAGATAAACACAGGAATTAACTTTCAGGGGATGTAACTAGTCAAGCATAACCTTAGGTCCACATCCTGTCATTAGATATTTACAGCTCTCCAGGAAGGTCTACTCAGGTCTGCTCAGTTCCAGCCTGTTGTCTCAGTCCTATGTGCCCACTCAATTTGGCCGCTTATAGGGACATAAGGGTGGTCTGGACAAGGCCATCCTTCGCCCTGACTCATTCAGTGATGTGCAAAATGTTGGAGAGGCTTCTAGCAAGAGAGAAGGAGAAGAGACTCTCCCACTCCCTCTCTCTCGGGGCAGCAAGAGGAACTCGGAACTCAAGCAATGCCATCAGCAGAGGAAGAGAAAAAAAAAAAGACAATGAGAGGTTGAGAGATGAAGCTGAGAATTTTAATTTGTAGAGGTGAATACACTGATTTTCTGACAGTCTTCCCTGCAGTAGCTCTACTATATCTACAGGCTGGCAAGGTAACCCCCACATCCCCAGACAGGACAATCAGCAACCAGCTGTCTCCTTGTTCCTTTTCAGTTTGCACCTAGTTTTCTTGGTTTCTTAGCTTCTTGGCAGAAATACCTGTCAGATACCAGCATTTTTAGCCACTGCTAATATCCCAACATTTCAGAAGTAATTTTTGTTTTAAATCAAATTTCAACATAAAATGCTCTTCCCTCTCCCTCCTCCAGAAATGTCTAATGAGAATAATCAAATTGGATGGTCTTGACTAGATCAAATCATTTTGTTTCAACAATACCTAAATTCTCCATTTCCGTAAGGTACACACATTTTGCTTCTATAATAACAAAGCATTATACCAGCAAACATTAAAAACATCACTGAAATATAATATTAAAATTAATATTTGATATTGTCCTAAAAGTTCAAGTGAAATTAATGGAAATGGTTGAGTTGAAAGAGGAATTTATTTGTTTTACTTCAGCAGGATGAGATGATTTGGTGTTATCAAGAGAAACTTAGCAGGAGTTTTTTCCAGTACTTTCCTTGTTCTAGTCTGTAATTTTATCAAGACTTACATACTTTTAAGAAAATGAAAGGGAAATGCCCTGTTCTGGAGGAAAACTGTTGTGCTGGAAAAGCTCCAATCAACAGTCCTTCTAAAACCTTCCTCAAAACCACCTCTTCCCCTGCCCTGTCCTCCCCACTCTCTTCTATAGCTGGTATTTGCATGACATCAAAAGCCCAGTGTCTGAGGGGCGATTCTACTGGGTGACCAGCGTGGCCTCTACCCAAGTCCATTTCCACCCCAGTTACCCTGGAGGAGGATGATGGGTTCAAGCCACTAGACACCCTTGTTAGAGGGCAGCCACCTCCTGTGGTGGGAGAGAAGCCATGAGGGAAGCAGAAGCCATGGGGGCGATGATGGTTTCCACCACCAGCAGCCTTTCACCCAGCTAAGGCTCTTCCTGACACACGGTGCTAGAGCGCGATGCTGTTCCGGACACCCCCGTCCAACAGACAGTCACGAGAAACTGGGGATCGCAGGCAGTTCGCAGAGTAGTGACGGTCCAGATCTTCTTTTAGCACCAGCCCACTGCCCAGTCCTTTCCTTTGCTGTACTGAAGTGTTACTCTTTCTGCAGCAATTTGAGCAGTTGTATGTGTGTCCACTTGTGGTCCATGTACTAGACCTTTGCAAGCCAGGATATGTTCACTCTGTTCCTCTATGTGAGAATTCCTATAACCTCCAATGAGGAGAGGAATATTGAATTTCAGTAATTATGAAGCTATTTAAGCAGAAAACCCATGACTCCAAAACACACAAAGACACTGACTAGGCTTCTCAATAATCCGTGGACCAGTAAGGGGCTGACAAGCAATGCATCATTCTTCCTACCCGGAATGAATTGATTCTGTCACCAGCAAACTAAATGCAATCAGGATCTTGACTTGAATCATAAATCGTACTTAAGTCACAGTTAGCAGTAAAGTGAAGTGAAGCAGATAAAGAAAGAAAGAAAAAAAAAAAAAGCCTGGCAAAAGGATGGACCAGCAAATAATCTTAAATAATGAACGGAAATTTGAATCTTTTATTTCAATATGTGGAATAGTTTCTAGTTTTCATAACTCCATGCAGCAGGAAAGTAGAGAGTTTCAGCACGTTAATATGATATATCCTGTCATCCTGTATTTTCCCATATAACCAGAGTGCCTGACTAAGTGATTATCAGGGTGTCCAGGTCCTGGAGGCCTGTCAGCCCTGATCTGCTGAGAAAAAGTCTCAGGTTTTTTTAGGAGACCAATCTGCTGGGCAGATAGACATTGAGACAAAAGTCCTTGCAAAACACCTCCGTGTGGGGAAATCTACAGAGCCAGGATCCTGCCATAGGGGGTGAGACAGACTGGACTTATGCAGCAGTTCACCTTACATGGATCTAATTGTCACTTCTACCGAAAACTGTCTGAAAAGATGTTAACGGGGAGCTTGTCCTGGAAAGCTGTGCAGAGAAGGGGCACAGTGTGGCTCTCTCAGCGGCAGCCAGCAGTGTGGCTCTCTATGCAATGGCATTAATGAAGATGGTCTTTGCAATGGGTCAAAGGATGGGAAACACTGGGTGACAGGAGAACAGGTTGGTGGAGAGAGATGGTTGCACTCAGGTGCACTGAGAAGCTGCATCAAGGCTTCCTCTGCTGGGAACTAGAGCAGAAAGGTGGGAAGCAGAGGGGCTTGTTTACTTTTAAGTAAAAGGAGTTTCTATCTGCGATTCAGGCTTGGGACAAAGGACGTACAGTGTGAAGCCATCCTTTGGTTAAAAGGAGCCAAAAGGAAAGCAGGAATGCAAAGCTGCATGTCAATTCAGATGGGATTTCACACGTTTCTGGTTCCTGGGGCAGCCAGCTGACCCCCTCCAAACCATCCCAGCAATTCAGTCCTTGCTCAGGGAGGTGGCACTGTGCTCGAGGCCACAGCACATCCTCTGCTAGTGATTAATTTCCATGCTGTGAGTTCCCATGAGCATTTCAATGCCTGGACTCTAAACCCAGTTTCTTAGGTGCTGAAGCAAGTCACCTTTTAAACTGATAGGTTTTTTTCCCCCTTTGCTATTAATCGGTACGCTGACACTGAGTTTGCTCTTTATTGCTTGGCAGAGGTGCAGACCTTGCTTGTGACTTGCAGTCTGCTGAGTCTCTCTTTGCTGCACTAGCTTAGCTGCTGGGAGGAGGATGTCACCTGGCAAGCAAGGATGGTCTGGGGAATCTCTGATAACAGGAGATGCCTTAAGCCTGGGGACTCAACCATGGTCCCTTCTGAGCAGATTCAACCAAGGGGCAATCCACGGAGACCTGCAGGGCAGCCAAGTCTTCCTCTGCTCCCTCCTCTGTCACTTTTTGGGCTCCCCTTCCAGCCGTAGACTGACTTTTTATCCTGGTTCTCATCCTACATCCTTGCGCACCAGGATAGTTCATCTGGTCTTTGGTGTCCTTCCAGCCATCAGCTTTCTTGAGACTTTGTTGACTGGAGCCAGTCTGCAGGCTGAAGAGAAGACAAATTGCTTTGGTCATGGCACACAATCTTCCCTTTGGGTGCAGGTTCCCTCTTTCCATCACCTCCAGCTCTTTCTCTGCCCCTCCCTTTCTCTTTACATGCAAAAGAAATCTGTAGCTCACAGCAGGTCACCGCCCGCCCACTCCTCACCAACAGCCAAGTGATTTGGTGTTTTAAAAACTGCCAGGGACCAACACAGCCTTGATCTGCTGGCAGGCAAACACTTCACTTGACTGAAGATCCGATTAGTCCCCCAGAGATCACTAGCAAAAGGATTTGGATGATGAACACCAGCAAGATGTGTCAATTAACACAAGCTGAGCGTTTGACCTAAAGGCTGTAATTTAACAAGAACTTTTTAAATTATTCATCTCATATCCAGACCTTGCAAGGTGGCAGGACAGCTGAGACTTTCTGTGACTGATCAGGCATTCAGATTTTATCACCAAGTATTGAAAGGATCTTCATTCACTTGATTCGTGCCATGTTCAAACATTTGCCAGTGTACCTCTGCTCTCAGCAAAGACAACAATGAAATCATCCAAGTTTATTTCCAAACAAGATCAGTTACGATTCCTGTGTTAAGTATTTTGAGATCCATAGAGATCAAACTTTTTCACAGCCAGGGAACAGCACGTAAACATACCAGACATCACAAGTGAAGGAAATACAAGCTATCTTGCTCACCCAAACTTTACAGAACAAAACAGAAAATGAAAAATATTGCATTATTCCTCAAATGAGTTAGTTAAAAAGTGTGTGACAGAACATACTTCTGCCACAAAATGCTGTTTCATCAAAATAGGCTACTTCTGAACGCATTAATTTCAAAGGAAGTTTGTTTTTGAAACAAAGCTGCAAGAAAAAAAATTTAAAGTCTTCCTTTCTGAACCTGTTATCTCTGAGACCTCCTGGGGCATGCCTGCAAGCCCACAGCAGTGGAGATGGTGCTTTTTTTGAAAGGAAACCCATCAGCCAAGCTACAATGCCCAGAATGACACTGACATCTACTCGTTTCTTACACAAATCCTTAATGAAGACTAATTGGAGGGGTAAAAGCAGTCAACTCCGATTCATCAAGAACGAGTCATGCCAGAACAACGTGATGGCATTTCTTTGCCTGGATAACCTGTTTGAGGGGGAAGGGGAAAGTGGTGGATATCAGGGAGGGTAACAGCTGACATGAGTGAGGTCTTCTGATGCTGCCACCAGCAAAGCAAGTTAATATATAGTGTGGGTTAAGTCACCAGGATGCACTAGCAGTGGTTGATTCTAATCAATAGGTTCACTACATACAGAAATGATTAACTGATGAAGTCTGAGAGTTTGGGGGTGACACTGAGGGGACAGAATTTTTTCAGGCTGGCTTGGGTGAATTAGGGAAATGGTCTGCAGTCCCTCCGGTGACATTTGTTAAAGATGCACTGGGTACAATGCACAGGGCAGGAGAACTCAGCAGCCTAAAAATGAGAATATGGATATGACACTGAGAAGCAGTTGACCGAGCATATGCATATGCATATGACACTGAGATGTTGGGTGTGGGGATGCAGAGGACAGACCATTGTGTGTGTGTGTGATGCTCTGGCAAAAAGACACATCTGATTTGGAGTAGGAGTGCAACCTGAAAGACATTGCTTTTTCTCTAGTCAACTCAGGGCTGGTGAGGTCCTTACTCAAGTGTCGTGCCTGATTTTGAAGCTGTGCTTCAAGAACTATGCAGAGGCACTGGGAAGAAGCCAGCGCAGAAGAGCAAGAAAGAGGGGGCATCTGTAATACACAGCACGTGAGGAAAGAACTGGTTATCCCAGGAAAGAAGAGATGGAGCAGAGACTTGCAACGTTTTTTTAGTAGGTAAAGGGTGGTAGTAAAGAGAAAAGAGGCTGATTTCTCTCTGCTTGTTGGGGCTAGTAGGAGAAAAACAGAAGAATCAGCAGAAACTTATCATTTTCTTAAGCACTTCTTGCGCTTTCTCGCAGCCTAACCAGCTGACCTCAAAGAGGAGTTTTGATTCCACCAAAGCAGGATACCTCTATCAACATGCAGTGATGCATTTCTGGTTTTGTTCCAGTGCACATTTCTGACGGGATGGTGTCGGAGCTGAGTGTGTTTCAGAGTGCCAGATCTTGCCACCTGAAGATGACGAGTTTGGCTCGGTCTGCCAGAAGGCAAGGGTGCTCTGTAATGGATGCATATCACCCTTTCATGAATTAGGGAGGTGCTGTGATGTACGAGTGAGGTTAGGATGCCTCAGAGGATTCAGTTTTTGTGGAACTCCGTGTTTCTTATTGCAAGAAGTGGTAAAACAACCTTGAAGAGAAATCTGCACACACAGCTCCCAGAGTGGGCAGTCTTTTTACAATGTCAGATGCTACCACATAACACTGGTGGGAACCTTAATTTGTCCTTGATGTTTGAGAAAGGAAACTACCTGAATTAACACCGTCTTGTTTTGTATTTCTCAGTGTAACACCAATTAATTTTCAATTAGAAGATTTATTCCAAATTTCATGGCATGCTTTGGTGGAAACAGGGCTTTGATTTTAAATTCCTAATACACCCATGCCAACTCATCTATGTGAGCCTCAGATCCACCATGACCCAGACCAGCTGGCAATTTCCCACAGTCAAAGGCAAAGTTTCCAAAATATGTAACTGTGGAAGATATTTTTTTCACAGTAAGATTACATCAATTCCACATATTCAGAAGCATATCAGGTACTCGTGTCTGGCAAACTTTCCTTTAAGATATGCATCTAATGAATTGTCCACAGCTTTAGTCTTCCCCCAAATTACCTTCTCTTTTGGAGACACCTAATGAATACAAATTACAAATTATATTACAAATTACAAATTATAATGAATACAATTACAAATTAACACTTCAGCTGATACTGCTAACCACTCACCTGGCTACCTGATGATAGCCCAGGCAGAGCCTGAAAGTCCTGTGCGCACGCCAAGGAGAAGTAAAGAAATAACAAAATGAGAAAGAAATCAAAAGTGGAAACAAGAAGACAATTCACTTCTCGTAGGTGTTGGAAGCTTACCTTGAAGTGCAGTAGCACTGCTGGTGCAGCAGAACAGCAGGAGGAAAAAAGGAGTTTCTGGCTTTCAGCCATGTATTAGAGCATACTAGCTCGAAAAGATCAAGGTGCTTAATGATCCAAAATGCTACAAGAACAGGGCTCGGCCAACTCTGGGTTCAATGGTGAACCTTTTAGCAAATTTGAACTGGTCCAGCACTGTCCCATCCATTACACCAGATGCAATGGGGTTCTCTCTGAAATGTGGTGATTTTAGTGTGTGTGTGTGCGTGTGGTTGAAAACATGCTCCTCCTTAGAAATCGCGATGATGCAATTACTTTCAAGTTAACACTTAGAATATTTACCTTAAGATTCTAAGCCATATTGATGAAAAAAGGTTGTGGTGGGCATATTAGACACTGTTTCTTTTTCGCTAAAATTAATATTTCCCTCCAAGTTAAAACACTTCATTTTCTGCCAGATATTATGTGTGATATATAGCCATGTGAATGAATAAAGAACCACCTCCCTCCAACCTAGCTTTTCCTGCTGAGTCTGATAATTAAATTTATTTTTCTTTGATATCCTCAATTAAAGTAAGATAGGAACTAAGAGTATGACTTCCATTATTCTTTGGACGACATGTATTTTCTTTGTGCTACACTTCATGGCGAAGTGCATGACCCTGTTTCACCTTGATCTCTTGAATCACATTGGTGTGCTGGGAATAAAGAAGAGAAATGAATCAGCATGGGCCAAAGCTTGCTGATGGAGCCAGCGAGGACCTTCCCATGAGTGTCAGCATGCTTTCATTCAGCTCCTTTCATAGCAGGTTTTCTGAAAGAGCTGAGTTCCCCTTTAGAGGCCAGATTTGCAAAAGAGCTGAGCAGGTGGGAGGCTGCCTGGGAAAATCTGTTGGTAAATGCTGAGCAGAAGCAGCAGGGAGCAGAGCTCTCTGGAGGAGCTGAGAGGAGATTTCCTGAGGCATGATTTCAGAGATCGGTTCCCACCTGCTTTCCTATTGAGCAGGCTGCCAAGTGGTAATGACCCCTGAGAGATGCTCTGCAGACTTGCTTTGGAGAATGGGTCCAGCAGAGATTTGTCTACCCTCGGCTCTGCTGAAACACTCCAATTACAGCCTCACTTAATTAATTACTCCAGCTCTAAACCACACAAGGTCTGGATTTACCTTCTGGCTCTACTTATTGCACATGCACAGTCTGGATCCCAGGGCAACACTGAAGCCCAGCAGGCAGCAGTGGTGTCCGCAGGACTCCTCATGTGCTTCCCAGGCCCTGCAGCATGGGAGTCTGAGGCTGCTTTATCTTCTCTGTCACTGCAGTGGTGACAGCAATCCTGAGCTTCTCCAGGATGAGCAGTGCAGTGCTGGAGTTAGCCTATTTCATGCTGGAAGAGTAAACTCAGCGTGCACATGTGTGGACTGAGCCTAAAAGCCACTGCAACATTATTCAGGCTTAAAGCCCCAGATGGACTGGTTTTTCCCATGGTGGAGTACACAGGATTTTGGAAACAAGCATGTTAGCAGCTCCAAGTAGGTGCAAGGCTCTGAGACCCGGGAGTCATGGTCCACCTTCCTGCAGAAGAGGGTCTGTTCATCACCTGCATATCCCAGACCAGTCACAGCACCCTGGTTTACTCCTCACCGCGGCTGCACTGAGCAAGACTGAAAGACTCATCAACCTGAAGACTTCTTGCAAATTGCAGAACTTACCTTGCACACTTAAAGAATATGTATTTCATCATTTGCCCGGACTCACCTCTAGGTTTTTTTTTCTCTGCCCATCTCTTCTTAGGTATCCTTCATTCCTCTTCATTTCCACTAAAAGCCAGATGTTCATCTCTCCCGGCTCTCTGGCTGCCTTTTTTTTCCATTTGCCAGCCACCTCTAAGGGCAGTGACCTTGTGGCACCTGCCATACCTCTGCAGCTAGAGGATGTGTTCTGCCTCACAGAGCTCGTCCCTGAGCACTGCTCTCCCTGCAGAAGGAAAAGGAGATTTATCCAGAACTGCCCTACTCACAGGCACCAGATTTGAGCCCACATTTCCCGGCTCTGGGTGCAGCAGCTTGCATGACGGCTTTGTGCAGAAGGACACATCAGTGCCTGGGAAGGCCCTTCTTTCCCTGACCTGTGGCTGCAGTACTGGTAACCATTTGTCTATGTGGGAGTCCAGCCCAATGCTGTAATTAGCAAAGTTGTTAATAATTAGGGAACTTAGCACCAGCCAGAGGATGGGAAACCACACATACCAATGCCAGAAAATTTACCTCCTGTGGAAAAAGGTGTGATTTGTGCAATGTTTTGTGAAAGGAGTTGCTTATTTGTTTATAATCATGGATTTCTTGGCCTGCAGCACCATCTTGGATCTCTCCTGGCCTGTGAAAAGTCCAAACCCAGAAAATTTAAGGAAAAAAAACCCAGAACTGAAGACTGACAAGGCTCCTAATCAAATGGAAAGAACTAGTGTTGCTGCCAGAGACAGCAGGGTAGTGGAGGCTCAGCAGCTCAGGGCTTGCTCTGGTGCCCTTCAGTGGTCTTTCTTGCTGGCTCATTAAGTAGAACCCTCACAAAAAAGTAAAAAAATGGTTTCCCTCAGAAAATCCGTTCAGCAAAATTATCCACCCACGAATAAGTGTCAAGACAAATCTTTTCACCTTGCCCTGCTTGTTCTGATAATGTCAAGCCAGTGTGTTTCAGTCCTCCTGATGATTTGTTCCAGCAACAGAAAATGCTGCTTCACAACTTTCTCTGTTAAATTCCATTTTGGCTTTACACAAACATATTAACATTCATTTTCATTTTAATGGACCTTGCCATTTGCAGCATTAGTGTTTTGGCTTCAACATTTTTAAAGCCAAATGTGTGCTGCCTACTTTGCTGTGGGTTGCTTTGGCATTCCTGGATGTAAACCTCAATCAACATTATCACGAAGTTTGGATTATGTGTTTGTCCAGCACTGGGCTGGGCTGAGAGTTTGGGAAAGAGGTGCTTTGCAGTAAAATCTTAACCTTTTTGACTCTTTGTTCTATTTATGAATTAACGCAGAATTTGGAAACACCAGAACCTGCAGTGTGGTAGAAGATCTATTTTTACTTCCCTTCAGTTACAAACACAGACACGTGCCAATGGTTTTGCATTCAAAGGTCTTCAATCAATTAGCATATTGACACTTATTTAAGAGGATTTCTGGCATGCACCTGTTCTGCTGCCTGAGCCTTCCTTTACCTCCTTCATCCTGATCTTCTCCTTAGCTCACTGCTTGTCCCTGCTGGTAAATTGTTTTCTACTGCCAGTAGCTTTTAGGGCTAGGAAGAGCCCAGCACGAGCATGACATATTTCCATGGGGAGTCTCCAGAATATGGGACTATGAAAGAAGTCATCTCCCAGCTGAGTGCTAGCCCCAGAGGCATGATTTCCTCAGCTGCTTAAGACTAGTGGGGTCACCTCCTTCCTCCTAACTCCCCTCGTCATATATGTCCTCTGCCCAGCTGGAAAGTGGCACATGGGAGATGTATGCTCATCTTGCTCCATGTCCTGGGTAGTAGGCAGTATCAGGGTATTCAGCCCAGTGAGTTATTTAGGTGAGAGCGTTTTTCCTTTCTTCCTTTTCTTCCCTTTTCCAACTCCTTTCCTCCTGCACTGGGTCACCTGCCAGGCATTATAAGTAAGGTTCCTCACAACCGAATCTTCAGATGCAAAGCTCTTCTGAATCACCAATTAAGGAGATGTCAGCCAGTGAGTACAGAAGGAAAGTTGCAACTTCACCCTTAGTCTTTTAAATACTCTACACCGGAAAACATTTCCTGTCCTTGTGGACTAGTTGGAAGAGAGGATTTCAGCGCTTCTCAATTTGCAGCCATTAATACTCTCCCAGGGGACCTGCAGTCCCATGTATGTCTGGAAACAAGGCCAGCACCTTCTACTTTCCTTTCCTGCACTCTCATGAAATCCTCGCTCTCAGACAGGGAGCGGGGAACAACTCTGACGGGATATGTCTATAAATAACAGCACTGGAGAAATATTTCTCCAAAAAGGAGGCCTGCAGAGGCACAACCCTTCACAGACCACTAATAAGAGGTCTGTTTCTCAAAACTGATGCTCTTGGGAAGCAGGGGAAGCTAATGCTTGTGTTTCAGATGGGCTGAGACATTCACTTCTGATAAGTACATGGGGGAAATATTAGATACCAATGCAAATTCTCTCTAGAAAGCAGCAATGTGGTCTTAATTAGCAAGATTTAACTATGTAAAAAAATGAAAAAAATTATCTTCCCTGCCCAGTGCTTACTGCATGGCTGGCTATGATAAGTTGCCTGCATTTTAAAGACTGTAGCAAATTAAGTTCTTTATATGAACCCCTCTTGGAAAATGCCTGTGCTGATGGCAGCAAGGCACTTCTTTCTCATTGAAGGCACCTGCTCCGCTCCCGCTAAGGGATGGGTGCAGAGGTCCAAACAAATGAGTTAATTTTGCACTTTCTGTGTACAAAAAAAACCCCAGATATGAGCTTGAAGAAGGCAAAACCATCCTTTGCCAAACCAAACCCCAGGGGCACGTGCTGAAAGCCCAACCTTGAACTGTCTGTACACTTGTTCAGCCCATCTGACTTGATGTCCCACCTATGGCTCCACCCTGGCCAGAGGGTGGACCATTTCTCTTGCTTCTTGACTGACCATCTAGGACAGTAAGAGATACAGATGGAAACACTATGATAGTCACCCAGGTGTGGGGTGAGGAGGGGAGATACATGTCAGATCCTTCCAGGAGTTGCAGATTTCCTTCTGGCCTCTTAAAAAAAGAGGGAAGTAGGGAAAGTAGTTTACATCAAAACCCATCTGTGGGACCAGCAGCCTGGTGGGGAGAGCTTTGGAGGTGAATCAGTTCCTAATTTGCTCCAGGCTATGATGAAAATTGTCACGTAAGCTCCAGGGTTTCAAGCTATTGCATGCTCTTTCTTGGTGAGTGCTGTTGGGTTTCTCTCTGGAACAAGTCAATGTTTGTCTTACACAAACATTTTCTGCAGAGGTTAATGCACAGTGCAGCTGGCTTGGTAATGCTGTTTTTGCTCCGATGCTTTGGTGAGACTTTTCTGAAGGTAAAATGTTAGATTAGCGAATATTTGAATATGTAAATTGGGAGATTTTAATCGAGAAACAATTTTCTCTTGTGTTCACATAAATAAATAAGTTTTCCCACATGGGTTCCTATTCACGTACCAATATATTTCCCCCTGGAAAAATCTAGTACTGGCTTTATGAGGCATGCCCTTTTGCTAAGCAAGCTAATTTTTCTCAGTATTTAACTTGGTGTTTTTTTAATGTAAATGCCTACTTACAGTTTTCAGCCTTCTCTGTATGTTTATTTTAAGAAACCTCAAATGAACAAACTTGTTGTGACATTCCCTACACTCATAATGAAAAGTACACCCACTGAACTAAAAGCAAGTGAGCTGGCGGAGGGGCTTTTGTTTTGCTTTTAAAAAACAATAAGTTTGCACAAAAAAAAAGAGTTTTAGGAGAAAAAAAATCTACTTATGAATTGACTTCAGCAGAAAATGTGGGAAAACATTTTAGATTGTGAAAACATTTCCATTTAACAGTATCATTTCAACTGCATCACATGCTGATCATTTCTGAATTGCATTTGTAGTTTAGAATCGTCTGCAGAGAGGAGGGGAGGGGGGAAGAACAGAGAAGAAATAGTCTGGGTTGAAAAGCTGTTAAGTAAGCCCAAAGCCAAGTGAAACCTTCCATTCGAGATTGAGCAAAATAAATTCAAGATAAGCTTAATTATTCTGTGCGTCTTTTGTTTCAGCCACTAAGCTGAATGTTTGTTATTCATCAAGGACAACTTCTTTGTTTAATTAAGCATAAGAAATAAGTCTGTATACAAGTTACTGACTTCTTGCTTGCCTGCAGTCTCATGTTCTCTGCAGCTGTTGGTATGTGTTGGAGTTGGACAACAAGAGTGAGACACAAAAATCATAAACATAATTTCTGGACAGAGGGACTAGTCTCCTGTTGTCCCTAGGCAGGATGAGCTCTGCCTCGTGTCCAGCTGGATGCACAGGGACTTCAGACCATCTGATGATGCAGGGCTATCTATCTCTGCAGGGCTATCTATCTCTGCAGGGCTACCTATCTATCTCTGCAGGGCTGGTGGAGCTGCCTGTGGAAGCACTCAGCCTCACATCCCAAATCCTCCCCAGAATTATCATCAGTAACCCCACATGGTGCTAGTAAGGCTGGAAGGGGGAGGACTGTAATGCAGGGATGCATTGGATGCATAGTTAGTGATGTGACATGATGGACTTTGACTTTACCATACCATCTCTGAAGCCGTATCCCAGCAACGCCTAGGACACTCAGAAGAGGTTAAAAAAAAGCAGGAAGAAGTCATGCGATGTGCCGGGCATGCCCTGTAGACTGTGATTTTGGGTGCTTCTCCTTTCCACTGCCCCAGTTGTGGTAGCTCTTGGTGAACCCAGCAAGAATGGGAAAACTGGTGAGGCACAGGCCAGATCTACGGGATGCAGCACGGCACCAGGCCAGGAGGTCCTGGGACTGCAGGGAGAGCTTGATGCTGGTCCCAGGAGGTGAAGCAAGAGGGTGACTGCACAACACCTCCCAGCTGGGCTGATCAGTCTTGGCAGAGCTCTGCATGCTCAATTCAGCTCTGCCAGGCTGAAGTGGGATCTCAGAGATGCTCTGACCGGTACACAGAAATGCCTTTCATTTTTGAGACTTGCAGCATGCGGCTGCTTCTTCTGGGCAGCAAGAAGTGTAATCTGGGGGTCATTTGAAGACAGGCTAAGGATACAGCAGCGTGACTGCTGGTAAGCACTGCTCCGCAAGTCCCATCTGCCTCCCACTGGGAGATGCCCTCTCTTCCCGAGCTACCTTGCAGCATGAACCATGGTCAGTCTTCCTGTCCAGGACTGTGGCACAGGCGAAGCTGCAAAGGCATCAGCCACCAGCTGCTAGCGCTGATCCTGCTGCCATCATGTGCTGCCGTCACATTGCATGGCTGAGGGTAAGGCCAACACGAACTGGCAGTGCCAGGGCTGTCTGATTGCATGGGCATCGAGGTGAGGGAAGCTTCACAGTGAAAATTATGGAGAGGGATTCAGGGCACAGAGGTCTGTCAAGGGCTTGTCTCCATGCTCATGTCTTCCAGAGGCATGCTTTCTCTGATGGGCACACCCACATTTAGGAATAAACACTGGGGGCTGCCAGCAAGACTACCCCAAGTGAGGCCCTTGTGTGAGCGGGGGTTTCCCTGTGCAGGCATGACCCTCGGATTTAGTGCCTTTGATTTCTCAGCTTCTGGCTTTTTCTCTTTCTGATCCTTACTTCACTTGAACACATATTCCAGGTAAGGAACACAGGGGGACAGTGGCAGCGGGATATGCAGGGATTTGAAGATACGAGTCCCATTAACACTAATAGCATTAATTACACTGCAAAATAAAGTATCCATGAAAACATATCCCACGGGATCTAAAGAAAAGATTTATTTGTTCAGGCCAAGTAACTGTTCTCAAAACTGCCTGCCAGGGACAGCACTCTGTGAATGGCAGCTGAAGAAAAATGTATTTATCCTGGCTGTGAGGGGCCATTACTCCTCTCAGAGTTGCCCGCCAAGGAGGGACAAAGAGACTGGAACTGCTGAAAGCATTAGCACTAGCGAGAGTATTAGGAAAGGAACTGGAAACATAAATGATCTTTGGTTTTGTATAATGTAGCTGTTTGACCAAATAGGAATTTTAGCATAATGCCAGATGATTAAGCAGTATGAGTCCCCAGGACATCAGTGACTGCAATTGGAATGCTAATAAAAGCAGAATTGCTGGACAGGATTGAAAAACTGCTCATAACCTTTTTGCTACTGGGAAGGCATGAGACCCCCTAGGAAATAGCAACCTGTCCAAAACAAAATTATTTCCTGACTTCCACCAACTAGTGGCTGCTCTAAAGCTGGAAGATGTGGATTTTTAACCTTTTCCAAAAGCTGCTATCTAAATTTTCACTGCTGCAACACAGCACCTTCTCCTCAGCCATAAAAGCAGCTAATGTGGGCTTGTCTCCTATTACATTCTTGGAATTAATAATATCTCCTGATGGCTAGTTTCACAGATTTTTTTGATGGGGGAGGGAGCAGGAAGAGAATTAAATGTCTAGTTTTCCTAAATTTGGGGCTGTTCTGCTTTGCTCTGATTGTCTAGTGATCGAATAGTCGGAAGTCTGGATTGGTCTTCTATAAAAAGGTCTCCTAGAGCTCCAGAAAACAACTGGCTCTGAAATCTCATGGCATCAAGGAGATCTCTGCAGCAAGCATCAGTCCTACAGGCAGGAGAAGCATCTCTGTGCCAAGCACCAGAAACGCCTGGGTCAGGATGCAGCCGCGGGGCTTGGGGAGCGGTTCCCCTGTCGCTTGATAGAGTGCTCTGGCATCCATGCCAATAGCTGAGCCCTCTCTCCCGGCCGCGTCACTCACGGCACCCCAGAAGTACCACTGACCTCAGCAGCTTCCCACCTAAGTGTGAAACTGCCCTCGCTGCACACAGACACCGGCTCTGCAGGGAAGAAGCAATCCAGGCTGCAGTTGTTTTCTCTGAGAGGAAAGCAGCAGCGGTGTCAGTCTCCATTGCCAAGTCCAACAACATCAGGCACAGGGCTCAGCCTGGGGCTTGAGAAGACAGCTCTGAACACTTTTTCTACGGTGCTTGAGATTAGGTGGAGAAGTCAGTTCTTTCCATGCCTCCACAGGCAATGGAACCAATGCAGTAACTTTCTTCTTCCAAAAAAAGAAAGAACTTTCTTCTCCCAAAAGAAGCTTGGCATGAGATAAAGTCAGTTTTCCTTGGCCCACATACAGAAGGCAGCAAAGCTGAAGGTGAAAAATGAACTAGAGCTTGGGTGGAGTGGAGTGGGCAGGGAGAGCTCTTCCAAAGCTATTTTTACTGCTTTGGCACCCACCTTTTCTTGGAATGCCACTGCTGCGAGTGCGGTTCTCTGCTCATCTTCCTTAGAGAAGGAAGCAGCACAAGGATGCTGGATATTTGCAAAGGGCTTGGAACAGCACCTCACTCCAAAAATACCCAAACAGGGTCCAGCTGAACAAGAGCCAGAGTGACAAATCCTTTGGCAAGTGAGGCAACGGGGAGGGAAGTGTCACTTGGTAATGTCATTGCTTTTTAAATGATGCCATCTATTTTCCAGTTGCCTGGTGGGATGGCTGTTGTTGAGGACCCTTATATATGTGACAAATACATTATAACAGATCCTGCTCAACAGCACGGGGGCATAAGTGAGCAGGTGGATGGATAGCTGCATGGGCAAAGACATGCTAACCTCAAAGGTAGTGCAGGTGTTTTATGAACAGAGACTGTTATCATCAGTGCCACAAAAGCAGTGAGTAGGTGTCGATGGAAAATGGATGGAAGTGGATCATGGACAGATTGAAGATGTTCCTTCATCCACAACTCAGTGGGTTTAGTGCCCAAGAAGTAACTTTAATCTACAACCCTAAACAGCAGCAAAACCAGGGTACGGTATACCTCGGCTGGGCAGAGCAGGTCAGTGGTTCCCACGCTAGCAGGGAGAGTGATGCCAGGCTCATGATGCAGAGGGCTGGTCTGTCAATGCCTGGGTTTCATCTTGCTGTTGAAATGGAAAGCAGCTGGACAACTTCCATCTGTCACTGGATGTCAGTCCAACTCCTTCCTCTGCCATAAAGCCTTTGTGCATGGTCCAGCATGCTGAAAGGTCACCTGGCACCCTGCAGAAGCTGGACGTGAAGGGTGAAAACCCTGTGGTGGAGCTAGGCTGTGATTCAGGGCTGAAGAGATTATGAGACCTAAAATCCACCCAAAACCCTGTGCTTCGTATTACCTGCGACTGGGTACTTGTCATGGCCTAGAAACAGCCAGGAGGAAACACAAGGCCTGTCACACTGATGGAAATTTGATGGCCTGAATGTGGGTCACCCATAAGTTGAGGTTGCTTACACTGCCACCCCTTGAAAGCATTTCTCAGAGGAGATTTGTAGGAGGTTGTGAGCTGCTCAGGCACTTGGGGAATGAGATGTATAAATGCATGAGACTGTTGGCTGAAGTCAAGTGAAAAACAAAAATAGCCCAGAGTCTTTACAAAACAAGCAGCCTTCGCTCAAGTGCACCATGTCATAAGGAAACCAGAGCACAGCTTTCTATGGCAGCTTGTGAACTCGATGGAAAGACGGTGACTGCCGGCCCTTACATCCAGGTCAGGGGCTGCAATATAGCTGAGTGCACACTTACACTATTTTATTTCTGAAGGTGTTCGCGGTGAGAAGAAGGCCTGCCACCTCTCGGCTAAAAGCCAATTGCCTGCTTTTTTGGTCTTAAGGCTGGAGCAAGTTTGCCAAGACACTGGAAACTTTCTCATAGGATAAACTGCTGGTGGGATCGTTAGATGAACTGGAGGAGTACTCAGAAAATTGAGCCTCAGTTTCCCTATTCAGAAGAGCTTCAAGCCTTGTTGGAGGTGCAATGGAAAGTAAAGTTGCGTCTGTTCTTTGTGTCAGCAATTTACTGTGTTTGTGCAAAGATGCAGAGAAGCTTGTCTGTCTAGGAAACCTGAAGTGCTGTGACAACAACTTACACTAATCATGTTCTTTGACATAATTTTGAACATGCACACGGCATAGATTATTCCATCTTCCCTTACTTAGCAACAATGACTAACGCCAGGTTTAGGTGATCTTTAAAACAAGGCTTTCGTATTGCTGTCCATGGCACTGAAACCACGGAGATTGATTGCAGATGCAGCAAGCAGCTTTGACAGATGAATGTTCCAAGTGTAAACATTTGGAAAGTCAATAAAGGTAATAAATCTGTGCAGCGTATGGGAAAAAAATAGCTGAATAAAGGCTTTTGGGGGTGTTTGGCCTGGGCACTGCAGAGCCCTGACAGTTCTGGAAACAGCTATCATTATTATACATTGCATTTGATTGCTTTATTTCATCACACAGACCCGTAGGCAAAGCACGATGTGCTGCAGTGTGCATCTGACTAGGAGATGGGAAGAATGTGAGGCTTTTTTGTTCTTCTGCTGCCTGTTTTATCTAGGAGAGAATGAAAGATTTCTGAAATGGGTCATTACACGTCCAAGTCCCATTTTAAGAACTGATCTACAAACAAACTCGCAAAGGTTTTATTGTGTAAATGCTTGAAGGTAGATGCAGGTAGATCTGCATCTTTAGGCATTTGAGATGCCCAGAAGAACCAGACACAGCCATTGGTATCTAATCTATGTGTGCCTTTTGGATCTCTCAGGAAGCTTTCCTGCATCTTGTAGCATTCTCAATGATCCAAAAATCATCTCTCTGGAACCTTAGCTAATTACTGAAAAGAGAGGTTTGACCAATCATACTCTCTGGATCTGATGGTAAAGTTGCTCTGCAAACCACAATTTCTACACAAAATGCAGAGATTCAAAAATGTGTATTTACAGTGCCAGGCCCTCTCATCCTTTCTCAGGGGCAGAAGTGTTCAGCTTCACAAATGTTCCCAACAGAGTCAAGGAAAGTGAAGTGATGTTGCACTTGGTACCAGACTCCATCCAGAATTTTAATAATGTTTATTCTTACGTGCATGTCAGAAAGTATAGGCTCCAGTCTGGAGCTCCTGAAGTCACCGGAGCGAGGACAATTAGCACTAAGCAGTCTCTATGAAGTACCTCATGAGTCCAACATCATATTAATAAAGTAGTCTCTGCCTCAGGATTTAGGGAGACTGCCTTACAGTCATGAGACAGCCCTCAGTGAGATAAGAAAATCTTCAAAGACAAATGACAACAAAAGGTATAGAATTATCCTACTTTGTTAGCTACTTATTCTAGTTTTTATTTTGCTTCTCTGTTTCTCCCTTGCCCCCTCCCTGTGCAAAGTGCATTAGTTTCCATAGGAACAAGATGTGCAGGATGGGTTCCTCCTTATCCTCGAGTGGGATTCAGCCAGCAGAAGATATTATCTTCTTAGATATGTTGTTGGTAAAAAAAAAAAAAAAACACAAAAAAAACCAACACACAAAAAAAAAGCACCTTCATCAAAAAGCAATGGGTTTCACCTGAGAAAAATACAAGCAAGCTGCCACCCTGTTCATGAAGCTGTTTGTTTTTTCCACCACAGCTCAGGAGGTGCTTACTCTTTTTTGTAAAACAAGATAGTGTGGGTACACACGCTTACTAACCTGTGCCCGCCTGTCGCAGGTAACGCTGCGTCGGGATGCACAGACCGTCGTGAAACAGCCGTGCTTGCCTTGGCCTGGGGGTGAATGCAGACACCCCTGCAGCAGCCAGGAGCCAGCGCGGGCAACTCGCCCTGGCAGGGCAATGCTGCAAAAACTCGGTAGAGCTTAAGATGAGAGAGTCCCGTTTCCCTAGAAATCTGTGCAGGGACTCGTCATGCAGGTGTTGCAGTGCTTGCAAGCTCTCACCTCCCATCCCTTCCGATAGCTCTTATCTGACACGTTTCTGAGTAGCTTGAGACAATGCACCAATTTTTCTTTTTATTAGATTGCGATAACTGCATTCGAGCTTGCATCTCAACCAAGAAACAAACCTGTAATATTTTAAGTCTTTGTGGAACAATTTAAAAAAATAATTTTAAAACAGGATCTTTTTCAAATATGGATGACTCTTGCCAAGAAATGATCTTTATGTTTAATGTCCACATGTCCAAAGAACTGAGGCCAATAGCCACCCTCCCAAATTCTTTGCTGCCTCTTTTCAAAGCCAACAAGGACTATATAGTTATTTTAAAAGCAGTGTTGATCAAGTTCAATCAATTCTGCTGTTTTATGATAAGGGGTATTATAAGTAACTCACACTTCCATTTCTTCCACCTCCATTTCCATTTTCTTAGATAATTGCCTTTTAAAATCATCAGCTAATTGCAGTGCACTGTCACATTAACCTCTGCAGACTTGAAGGCACCAGTTCATACATTGCAATACCTACAAAGCACAAAGGATTGCACTAAACAAAATTAATCATGTCATTCTGCCAATTATAGCCCATTTCAAAGCTAGAAACTCCAGCTTTCTGAGCAATGTCAAGAATACTTATAGGGCTTTGATTCTTCACCAGTTATCAATTACTATTATTTTCATATTTTTTGCTTGGTGCAGAAATAAGCCTGGTCTCTTTGCAGAATATTTACATACATGATAAATGGAAAGAGGAGGAAAAACCCAATTGATTCTGATTTGTGACTATACCTGGAGGTCATGAGCTTGCCAAAAGCCATCTAATAGCATTGCAAAAAAATAACCAACTCTTGAGTTGCAGTCTCTCCAGAGTCCTGACCCCACCTTTTGATTTTATTTTCTGAAATCCAATATATCCATTCCCAATTGACAGCCATCCAGCCATCCTCTTGGGGAATGACCCTGTTATCTCAGGGAAGCCCCAGGCATAAGGAATTCTAGAAGGCAGCTAAATTATCCACTGGAGCTGGACAGGGTTTTTTGCTAAATGATGAATAGTTCTCTCAGAGCTGCATTTCCCACTCTCCCTCCATGAGTACCTCCAGCTGCCTCCAACTACCTCCAGGTTTCTGCATGGTACTCTCCCAGACCTAATAAAGTAATCCAGCTATAAAAATCTCACGACATACTGAAGCAGTACTGTGACCGTCTTCAGCCACGGCTCCATGATGGTAGCCTTTTCCTCTAAGGGTATAAACCTCAACCATTACCCTCTGTATCACTCACACTGCAGGCATGGCTGCATCTCAGCAGTTTTTCTCCATTTCCCCCCCTCCCAGTGCTGTGTCTAGATGCAGATAACTGCTTCTTTCTTAGACAATTCACTATTTGGAGACCTTAATTTTATAAGCCACGTGTGTTTACAAACTGCAGGTAATTCCTCTTCCTCTGTACAGGAGGGTTGTACTATTAAGACGCCAGCATTTGGGTCTGGATTGACTGCTGCATGTTTAGCTAAAAACCAGCTGCAGATGAGAGATCTGTTCTGCATTTCCATCATCTCTGGGCCTTGCTGTGTGCCTGCCAGGCTACCTCCTTTGTTTGCGATGGACGGTTTGTCATGGCTCCGAGACGTGCAGGTCACCCCTTTCTGCTCAGAGATCACCCTCCTGCCTGCTGGTACGGTCTGTGACCCTTCAACCATTGTGCCTTGCTTTCCACAATGATTTCACTTGTAAAGGTTTTATCTCTCGAATATCCACTCTAATTTCAAATTTAATCTGCTGTAAATTTGCCAGGACACCTCATTCCCTTATAACATAATGATCTGGTAAAGCTGTGACAGGCATATTATCCAGAAGGAGCATCTGATTCCCAAGGAAGTTAATGAGCACTTCCACTTTTGCCACAGCAGCATAATGAAAAGTACACATCCCACTGTTAAATGAACTGAGATATCGCCATCCTGATAAGCCAACACTACAGAGGTGTTCAGCTCTCCTCAGTAATATCATAGCTAATGACCCAGTTCTTTATGTGGCTGGATTGATATAGGAACATTGAAGATACCACCATTTTTATTTACTCGAAACTGGACTTACCTCCATCCTTTGCCAAGAGATTTCATTCCAGTGGCAGGTTTAAGATCGAGCACATCTTTTATTTCCTATAACTGCTCCTGTTGGCCAGTGAATACTGTGATTAAAGACTATGAATACCTTCTTCCAGTGCTTTATGAAAGTCTTAAACTTTTATTTTACTGAGAAAACAGTATGCCAAGTTTCTTTTTCCAACTAAGTTGCCTACTCTGTTTCCTGTTTAAATGGCAAAAAACAGCTCAGTGTTTGCAGAGCTCCCAGCTTTGCCTTAGCTTGCTCCATGCAAGTGTTCTCTTCTGCGATCTTCCTCACACACCATCACCAGCAGTGCTGCTCTTTGCACTCACATCTGAGACCGTATTCATCAATGCCACCATCGCCAGACCTCATGCACATTTTACACTCTGTTCTCTGTGGTTGCCCCATTCCTGGTGCCTCATATCATTATCACTGCTTTTTACGCCTGTATGGTCAGTGCTTTTAACAGGCCAAGCAGTGATTTTGCACCTCTAATTGAATCAGTGCTGCTTTGCCTTTAGTTCCCATGTCGTCTCCTTCAATGGATTTCCTTTAAGGATGTTCTTGGCTTTGCAAGGAAGTCTGGCATCATTCTGTCCTCCATTCTGTGTTCATTTTATTTCCCAAGTAAGTGTTTCCTCCCTGTATAGGGATCATTTCTCTACCTCATCAATAACAGATTTTAGTTTCTTTCTTTCTTTTTTTTTTTTTTAATTTTTTTTTTTAATAGCAAAATCAGGTTATATTGTGGGCAGATGCAGCTTCTTTTGAAGCAAGTACTACTCTCTAGCACAAATGAAGACCTTCGGTCGGGAAGCTGATGCTTGTGCTCTTCTGAAGAACCGATGCCAGCATTTGGCTGTGTGTCTGGTGAAACGAAGACCTTAAGATGTATCTCGGCATCAACAAACCCATATCAGCTTTCCCTCTTTAAGTGACGCCCAAGGTTCAGTCTGAGAGACACTGCTTGGATTACAGCTTGCATAAAGCCTGCCTTCGGTTTGAACCAAGCTGTCAAACCTGCTCAGCTGGCAGGGTCTCCCTGCCCTGTCAGTTTTAAAGCACTATCAAAACCAGTCTGCTTTCCAAGCTAGCACAACAGCTTGTTCACAGCACTTTGGTTTTTAATTTCAATCAAGATTCCTTGAAACTAATTAAAGCAAATGTAATCATCCATGCTGCTCTTTAGATTGTCACTACTGATAGTTTATTCTCTGTTGGCGAGCAATGAAATATAGCCTGAACTTCTAACTCCAGCAGTCTAGGCAATTCCCATTCTTATCTATTTACTCTACACAATGAATACCATTTCTTCTAATTTGATTAAAGCACAGGAGATTTGTGAGGGTGCTTTGTTTTCTGTTATGGTGGTCTTAAAATCTGTCCAGAAACACAGTGTCAGAAAGGTACTTTTTTCTGGTGGTTTGGGTTTGTTTATTTTTTTTAAACCCTTTATCTTTAATCTATCATAAAAGTTTCCCCAAGTCCAGATGAAAATTCTTAACTCTCTACCAGCAATGCTGCTTGCACACAATTAAATCTTACCTAATATATTTCAGGGCTTTTAGAGTTTAGATACAAAAAGATCTTCTGTCATTCCCTTCTAAACGGATTGCATTTCCTCTCTCAGATAACAGAATTTGCTTGCTTTTTTTTTTTTTTTTTTTTTTTTTTTTAAATAAACATTTGTTTTTTTTTTTTTTTTTTTTTTTAACAAAATCCCTATTTGCTTTCATTACTTTCTGGCAGCTTTCCTGGAACAGTCAGCTGTAGTGTCTACAGTAAGTTAATTTCTTGGATAGGTTAAATCACAGCACTTCAGTCCTCTCTCCCACTAGTCTAACCATTACATTCCCAGTATATTCTACTGTTAATTTTTTTGCTATGGTCTAACAGCCACAAAAGGCTTGTCTGAATCCAGTGTTGGCTTTTCTTCCAGGAACCATACATTTTACTGTGCGCTTTTCCCATCTCCTGGCAGGTGAGCCCTGTATCAGTAGACAACTCCCAAAGATTTTCTAAAATGTTATAGTTTTATTGAGGGTCCATCTCAGGTTCCCTTAAGATGGGTTCCTGGTCCACACATGGTTTCTGTATATTTACTTACCCTGAAAGGATTTCTCATCCATTCACTTGCTTAGCCTCCCCTTGAAACCATGCAAGCACATGGCTGTTGCAACACCCTGCAGCTCAAGCCTCACCAACCAAGCACATGTTGGATGAGGCTCATGTCCTGCTAGCTTTTGAATCTGACTCATTTTAGCTTCATTTGTTGCCTCTTTTCTAATTTGAAAATTAAGGGAAAATCAGGTGATGCCTACTCATACTTTCATGACCATGTCTGTCACTCTCTGCTCCCATCCCCATGATGTTTCTTCCAGCCTGAAAAATCCTACATTACTTACTGATAATGAATGAAAATATTTTAGTGAGAAAGGCTCTGTTCTGGCTGAAGGGGTCTGACATCAGGGTGACACTACTGAGGTACAAGCTGAGGTGGGCTGTCTCCTGCTGCCAGGGAGCTTGAGGCCAACTAGAAAGTGGCTGTGGATGAAATCTTTTCTATCCCATCCCATTCCATCTGTCTTTCAATCTTTTATTGTTTGTCTTAGAGCAAACTTTTTTTTACTTCTTTTCCAGTTTCAGTTCTGAGATTTGAGTTACTCTGCAAAGACCTTTACACCCAATGTACAAAGCTCCGAGACCTCCCAGACCTCCATTGTCCCCAGCTCCATAACTCTCACCCTTTGCATCCTCTGGAGAAAAAATCTCAGACAAATCTTCATACACTCTCAAAAACTTTAAGCTGGTATGGAGTGTTCATAGCTGAATCTGGAAAGCACAGCAGGTACATTACCTGAATTTCAAAGCAACACTGCTTTGCTATCAATCTTCTTTCAAGAACCAACAGGGCAGTTCAGCTTTCTTAAACCAGAAATAAACTTCCATCCTTCTGTGGCTGAAAAGGAAAGCTCAAAAACAGGATTTCTGAAGACTCAAATCCTACAAGACAAGACGACAGACTCGACAGGTTGTCTATGAAAAACAAACATACTCCTCTATCCCCACTCTCCCCCCCGCCCCCCCGCCAAACTAGTGGTTTTTAGGCCAATCCTACAACCTTGGGATCTGATCTATGACTTTGAAATGTCTGGGAATATTTTAAGAGATGTCTGTACCCAGCACTATGCAGGATAATCTAGAGGATGTAGGCAAGAAAGGGGGTGTCACGCTCAGCAGATCTCCCTAGTGCTGCACAAGGGTGAAGGGTCAGGCCAAGATTGGGTACTTGAGTGACCATAGGAAGGTGCAGTCCCAGACTGCAGTGCAGAAGAGGTCTTCTGCTCAGTCCACACCCATAAGCAGTGGTTGACACAACTGAGTCTTCTTGGAGGATCTATCAGGGCAGAAGGGTACCATGGAACACCTTGGGAAACTTTGCTCAGCTGTCAGTCCTTCGGTGGGGTAGTCTCACCTGGAAATAAACAGTGGTAAATGTGTACCTAAGCCAGGGTGGAGAATGGGGCTTGGAACTTCTGAGACCTGTAACAGGCTTTAGGGCAGAGCTGACATAGAGGTTCAAGAAAGAAAAGGCTGGAGATCAGGGCTCCTGGATTTTCATCCAGAGTCCAGGTGAGAAGGCACACATTTTAAGATCTGCAATTACACCACTATTACTTAGAAGGCTTAGAAGCCTATTCCGCAGGTGGTAGAAGAAGAAACCAGAAAATCTGCTTGTCACCAGGGCAGGTCATGTTCTCTCAGTCTGTAATTTTGGGTTGAACTCCTCAGTGGGGATACTGTCGGGAAAGGAATCTGCCCAGGGTTTCATAAATGACCATAAACACACAGAATAATTCAGGTTAGAAGGGACCTCTAGTCCAACCACAGCTCAAAATAGGGTCAGTTTAGAACAAGTTGTTCTGGGCCTTGTTCAGATGAGTTTTGAATATCTACAAGGATGAGGATCCTACTCATCTCTTTACTCCCCTCCCCTAGTATTTGACTACTATCATGGTGAAATTTTTTCCCCTCATATCTAGTTGAATTTTCCCATGTTCCAGCTTGTGTCTCTGCATCTTCAAGAAGAGTCTGGCTCCACCCTCTCTATAAAATCCCATTAGGCAGTGGTAGAGAGCAACAAGTCCCCCCTTTGCCCCCGCCCTTCTCCAAGATGAACAAACCCACCTCCTTCAGCCTCTGTGCTCCAGACCCTGACCAGCTGGCTGCCCCTGCCCCACTCGCTCCAGTGTGTCCCTGCCTGTCTTGTACTGGGGAGCCCAAACTGGACACGGTGTCCAGATGTAGTCTCATCAGGGCTAAGTTGAGGGGAGGAATCTTTTCCCTCACCTGCTGGCTGCACCCATGCTAATACAGCCTGGGATGTGGCTGGCTTGCTTTGCTGCCAGGGCATACAGCTGATGCAAGTTCATCGCATTATCCACCAGGACCTACAGCGATTGTTCTGCAAAGCTGCTTTTTGACCAGCCAGTCCCAGCCTCCCCTGTTGCCTACAGTTATTCCATCCTGAGTGCAGGACTTTGCATTTGCCTCTGCTGAACTTGGTGAGGCTCCTGTCAGGCCACTTCTCCATCGTGTCAAGCTCCCTGTAAGACAGTATTTATTGCAGGTTTGGGCTATCAGTCACAGCTTTGTTTCCTCTGTGAAAAACAGAATAACAGAAAGAGAGCGCTGAGGTCCTAATTCCTGTCACCTCTTCTCAAGCCACCATATCTCACACTCTGCTCAAAAATAAAGAAAAAAACC
The DNA here is from genome assembly GCA_013400195.1 of Aramus guarauna. NCBI lineage: Eukaryota > Metazoa > Chordata > Aves > Gruiformes > Aramidae > Aramus > Aramus guarauna. The sequence goes on from VXBL01002585.1 coordinate 250,267, forward strand.
TTCCAGAGCCTGTAGTCTTCCTATTTCAGGAGACAAACAATGGAGTAGCAAGTCCCTGATGCACAGAGGCACAGCCCTAGGTTCCCTTCTATGGATGAGGCTATGGAAAATCAGTAGTGTATGCCCTGTTGAACGCAGATGGGAGATACCAAGTGTTGTGGACAGTCCAAAAAGTGAAGACAGTTGTGAACTGCAGTGGGTATGTCCACTTTTGTGGAGAAGGGGTTATGCCTAGGGGCCAGGGACAAAGATGAGGGGTCACTGATTAGCACAGAAGGGTCTGTGATGTGTGGGATAAAGAGAAAGAAGGTCAGATGAAATAGTAAATGTGATGGAAAGTTAGGGAACTGGAAGAAACTCCTGGGCCAGGAGAGGAGAAGAGGAGGTCAGGGGGACAGAGGACAATGAGAACAGCCCAATTCACAGGGATGAGTGACCTGAAGCTTCAGAGGAGGTGCCTGTAAGACACTGAAGTGGTTACCAGCCTGGACTAAAAAATACTCTTTGAGAAGCTTGTGATAGATCACCCAGCATCTCTGTGTTAACAGAGCTGCAAAGCATCCCCTTCTCTGGGTTGCTTGTCATGGGCCGTGGTACAGATCAAAATCTGGTCCTCCCACCTTCCTTAATTAATATATCCACACATCCTACTGCTGCCCCTGAATAGGGTAGCACATTTCTTTAGTCCTTTCAGAAACCTCTCACTGTATTTTTCCGAGGTTGAGAGAGCGCTGCATGTAGAGCCCTGGGCTTAGGGAAGCGGAGTAAGACAGTGTCCCCTGCACAAAGCACCCTGACAAGCACCCAGCTCCTCACACGGAGCTTACATTATGGAAATCCTGTGTAAGCCTCCGTGATTTTTTACTCTGCAAATGAAGATAAAGCAACAGCCTTCCCTGCTGCCTGGATTCCCACAGCACATCTCTTTTAGTGGAATGGCTCATTCTCTCTACCAGCCCAGATGTCCAGGAACAAGGCAGCAGTAAGAGGATGGTGTTGACACCCCAAAGCCTTTCCATCCCCTTTAAGAGGGATGCCTGAAACTTCATTTCTTGGTATATCTGCTGGGAAGTTGCCTAATCTGGCAGCCTGATAGAGACAAAGCTGCTGCAGCTCTGAACCCCCAGGCCCAGCTGTTGGTGAGGACAAGCGTCTATTACCAGCAGGCACACGCATGTGTACAGCACGCATATGCATATATACATGGCTGACCACACAGACAGAGATACTCAGCACCAATGTAAACACAAACAGAACCAATGGCCTGGACTCATTCCTCTCCACAGTCTCTCCAGCAGTTGGTGAGGACCCTCAGGTCCCTGTGACACCTAGCTCCTCCCATAGTCTCACCCCTGCAGACATAGACCCACATCAGGCTCCCAGGCCACCTCACCTACTCGCTGGCTGGTCTGGCTTGAACTTCACTAGGGATCACTCACTTGCACACCCACACTTGCTCCAGTTGCTGCACCACGGACACACTGATCCTCCAACCCATGGTCTGACTGTAGTTGCTGTACTCAGACCCCCATGCACACATGTGTACACAGAATAGGGAGCACCCCCTTGCTGCTAAAAATATCTATAAATTGAATTTAATGTCCATAATATGATCTTGTAACCTGCTCAGGTCAAAGGGTGCTCCAGATAGCTGCTGCCATGGACTCCCCAGGATGGGTATCGCCCCTGGACCATGTGGCTGAGGGTCTACCAGGACAGCCCTGGGAGGGGTCTGGACAGGGTGTTGCCTTCTCTGAGTCTGTAATTTGGATTTACTCCTGCCTTTGGGGCTCTATGCTCCACTAGGCTTGTGCAGATGGGCCTTTGATAGGCTGATGGCCCCTGGGATGGTCCCATGAGGAGCTGAGATGGGGTATTACTTGGGGTCCCCCTCCTGCCATTGCTGCCCTGTGCTCCCTTGTGGATGTGAAGACACAAAGCTTTTGATCACATAATCTAGAATTATCCACACAATCACAAAAGTTTAGCCAATTCCTGTTGAATTTTTAACAAAGAACCACCTCTGGTTCCTAGATCATATAGTCACAGGTGAATCAGGTGTGCTGGTTTCTCTTGGGGATCTTGTGATTCAGGATAAACCTCAATGATACACATAAAGAAGGTGACAGACTGAGTGGATGCCTTTTCCTGATTGTGTCTGGAGCTACTACCCACTGTGATCAGGACTGGAATGACTGTGCTGAAGTCCCTGCATGAATTTGATCATCCTTGGGATGCTCTGAGGCCCCATCTGCAATGAACAGTGGGGAAGGGAATGCATCCTGAAGTCCCCTTGCTCCTGTTATTTTTGTCCTTCAACTGCTTGGTCCACCTCTCTCCTTCCTTCTCTCCTGTAGTTGAACCTCTTTCTCTGTCAAAAAGACTTGAACAAAAGGGAAAGAGATCATTTACCTTGGACCAACTTCTGGCACTTGTGGCACTTCATGGACTGCAGATGGACTTACTGTTTCAATTTTACCAGATACTTTCAAGTCACGACCTGCCAATTCTCAAAGCTATTAAGGATTTCTCTGTTGTCCTATTTAGGATTAATATAAGGCCAGAGCTTTCCACTCCTCTGGGAAAAAAAAAAATATTGGATATTTTTTCCTGAGGAGAATACAGCAGAGGGAGTATAACCGTTTCCATGCTCACCTGATTCTTCCTGGGAATTTTCCTTTTGAGCTTCCCATCTCTCTACTTCCTCACATCAGTAACACATCAGTCCCATATTACCAAGCAGGGTCTGATCGTGTTAAGCCCCACAAAATCCTCAACCAAGGACATGACAGCTTCCTGACTTTCTAGACCATGCTCCCTCACTTATTCCTGCAGGTTATCTGGCAACATGGACAGGAACCACCTATCCATCCAAGCAGTGCAGACCCAAAGTATAGATCAAGGCCAGGGGACAAAGTTCTTGAGAAGCCATAGGCATGGCAATCTGTGCCATGGGTCCCGAAAAGCTGCTGTAGAGGAGGAGATGGAGTCATTCAGGCTTAGTGCTCCCTCAAGCATAGTGCTTTGAAGTAATTCTTGTACCATTTTTGGAGAATATTTTTTGCATGGGAAAGTTTCTTTCACTCCTTATAGATGTCCCGTTAGGCTCCTATGTCCATGAAAAAGCAGCAACTGGGAAAGCAACAGGTCAGCCAAGGAATTCTTCCCCAGGTAGGGCCTCCTATCTCATTGTTCCCCACAGGGTCATAGGTGGTCACAATGCTAAAGCAGGGGTCTGCAACACTCTGCCAGGGAAAGTGTGTTTGTGTAGTGTCCTCCCATTTTGCCTGGAGCCTCGGGGGACCCAGGGGTGTGCAAGGAAGGATGGTGAGACTCCGAAACATCATCAGATTACATTTGTTTACTGACACAGAACCAGAATGATGGTGGTGTTCACATTTATAGCATGTCTATTTCTCAGTCTGGGAAGCACAGCAAACAGATTAATTGAATTTCACTGCATCATTGGCATGTAATAAACTCATCTGATTGCTAGTCTCTCTCATAAAGACCCAGTCCCTGGAGTCAAGATATGACAGAACTAATTCAACTTTTGTTAACCAAATAATGTGTTTCCAGCCTTTGGCTAGGCAATCAGGCATGAAAAGGAGGTTCCCTGGATGCCACAAAACCAGAGGATGCATAAAACACTTCAGCTTTTCTATATATTTATTTTGCAATTCATAACCGGTTAAGTTAATCTCACTAGTAGAGAGGCTGTCATTATTATTGGCTTACAAGTACTCAGGGAAGCTTAGGAAAGCCCTATGCTTCTTTGGAGGGACCCATAAACAAACTGAAGCCATAAACAGAGTATATGCTGACACTAAAACCTGTCCAAAGCTCTGAAATAACCTGAAGGGTCTGGCCAAAACCAGAAGCTGCAATGACTCTTAAATCAAGACCTCCTGAGTGAGGATCTCAGGAAACATCCCAGACAGCACTGTGTACTTCAACGCCATGTTGCTCCGTTCTCCCTCCCAAGGGAGATGCTGTTATATGTATGCGGATCTGTAGTATATCAGGGAATTCCCCAAGAGGAAAAAAGGAAGGGGCACAAGGTCCAATTGCAGTTTCCATGGGTCACCACAATCCCACAGTCTTCAGCCAAAATAATCTAGATTTTTTTTTAACCAAAAGTTTTTCATTACAGTTATTTTAAAAGGGAACAGATACTCTTTATAAAAACATAAAAGAGAAGAAAATGGGACAGTCGAAGCAAATCATGGCTCCTGAGAGGCATTGCATTTGTCAGTGGTCTTAGCCAAAAATGTCACACAGATTTATCCCCTTAGAAAAGAAGTACATGTGCTATCTCGATAAAACATTTTAAACAGAAACCATGGAACCAGTCTTAAAGGAATGAAAGAAACCTCTAGTCTTTTGAGATTTCTGTGTCTGACAGAAAGCAGTAGCATTAAACTCCTTTCAATCCATCCCTACATCCACTCTTTACCAGGCAGCATTTCTCCAGCTAAGCAGCAGTCCAAAAGTAACAGAGCTCACCACGGGCAGCATGACCTGGGAGCCAGGACACATGGGTTCATCTCCTGTCTCATGGAAAAGACGGTTTGTGGAGACTGTGAGGCCTCAGTTCTCTACATTGATGGATGACAGGAAAGAGGGGAAGGACTTGGGGTCGGGATGCCTCAGTTCTCTGCCAGGCCCTGGCAAGGAAGCAGTGTGAGATGAGCAGGAAATATGTTTGTGCTTACAAACGACTTGCAGAAGATGCTAAAATCATTGTGAAAGAAGCATGCTGTGAGCACTGGAGCCTGCTCCCCACAGTGCCAACAGTCCAGACCGAAGGAGATGGAGAGGGCTGAGAGAGATGCTGATCACATAAGATGACCATGAAGGCTCTAAGATGACTGTAACTTCAAGTCACATTGTGGCACTCAAAAGCCATGAGTCTACTGGGATTCATTAGTCCCAAATTGTAGCTGCACTGCCAACCTGCAGGCTCTGCTCCAAACCAGAGTATCAAAGTCCCTGGAGAAGTGTGTGCACCACACACCCTACCAGGAGTCCTGAGCCAAGCCCTGGGCACGAGGTGAGCTGGAACTGCAGAGACAGGCTGGGGCAAGAGGGAGGGCCAGGGACTCTCTCCACAGCATCGAAGCAAAGGATCTGCTCACACCTAGGCCCTCAGCCGCTCTTTACCGGTCCTCATCAAAAATGTAGCACTGTCTTCAAACTACCCCATGGAAGAAATGCTGTTTACAGGGATCTTTGTCCCTGTTATCCAGAGCTCATCAACTCCTACCTCTCTAACCTCTCCACCGCCCCATGTTTGTCTTTGGTGACAGCAACAAAGGACAAGTACTGCTGTCCCAGCAGCATCAGTATGGATGCAGCCTTCAGCATCTTTGGAGAGGTGGCCATGGGGAGCAGGAGGAGGGCAAAGCTGTGGGTAGCACCTCTGGGTTATCCTGGATGGGGAAGAGAGGCAGCATGAAAAAGCAACTGGCTTGGCTGGTAGAACAGAGCTCAACAGTGGACCTAGGCAAATGAGCACCACGCTAACCACAGCTAAGTGTCAGCTGGTACCTGCACCTTCACCCCTGATGCATAGCTGAGTCTCCTGTGGCTGGGGCAGCTCAATAGTGGGGTGTGTAAACCATGTGCTGGCATCTGTGTCTAGTGGCCCCACTCATAGTCCCTCTTCTGATTCATTCCAGAGGTTTGTAGCACTGAGTCACAGCCAGGTAGCACAGAGGATGTACCTCTGACTAGCCCTCAGGTTTCACTACTGGTTTCAGCTGCAGCGCACCTTTTCTGAGGCTGCACGGCAAACCAGAAGCCAGGCAAGAGGCAGGCAGGAGGGGTGGAAAAGAGAGACGAGGAGCCTCTTGTTAATCCAAATTTGGAAGGACGTGAGAGTTCAAAGCAGGACCTGAATTGTCCTACTGTTTGCTTATCTACTGGTCTGCTAGAGGGACTGGGCCAGAATCTGAAAATAAGTGTTTACCCAGAGGGATCAGCAGAGAAACTGAAATTATTTATCTAGCTGGCTAGGTGATGAAAGTCTGCAGAGATCAGTACTGAACCTGAAATTGTCTGTCAGCTCATCTGTGCATCACCAGGACAGGGACCCAGAAGGATCAGTACAGAGTTCAACATTACGTGTCTATTCACGCTTCAGCCTATTTACTTTCCCAGGTATGAGATACGAAGCAGGCCAGCAGAAACATGAAGTACATCTCTCAGACTGAGGCCAGCCTTCTCTTGAGTGGTATAAAATGCTTCAAATTGTCAGAGCATCACTGCAGTTGTTGGAGACGTCACAATTTATAAGGGAATTGCTAAAACATACTGTTTCAACAACGGCCAGGACCACAACGTACTAAAAAAAGGTACCACATGGGCCCATTCCCTCAACTGCCTAAAGTGTTTGTCCTTTTTCACCCAGACACTCCCTCTGTCTGGTCCTATCACTATTTCCTCACATGTCTCCCTGTCCGGACTGCACAGAGGGAGTGGGGAGGAAGAGGGATTGGGTCTGGTGGTGAGCTTTTTAGTGTAAATAGGAGATCCTTTTTCCCCATGGGATATTAGTGGCTAAATCCCCAGAACCCTGTTTCCTGGGGCACCTCATCTACAAACACAGCACCACACTTTTTTGCTGGAAGAGAGGACAAGGAGTCCGGGTCCACAGCCCTGCAAGGGATGCAATGAACTGCTGTGATCCTGTCGTTTTCTTGGCACCTCTTTGTGAGACAGGGGTTTAAAGGTGTTCAGTGTCACAAAATGCCTTATTGACCAGGTGCTGACAGGTGAAAAGGATGGATGAGGAGGATTTGTGAGCTGCTCACACAGGATGGGCTGATGGCCACCTCCGTCATTTTGTTGCCTTAGTTTCACTGCATTTCCAAAGTGGTGGGACATCTCTCTTCGAGGAAAGCTACGGCTTATTGCAGTCACCCTCTATCAATCATGTCCAGAAAATAAAGCTGCATTTTTCTTGCAAAGTACTTATCAATGCCTATTTTCAACAATCTCAAGGAAAGCTAGGCATTCCTGCTCTATAAGCGTTTAAGCAGCAGATTGCTTGACAATAAGCAGGGAATTTGCTCTCCCAACGAGGTCCCTGGGACACTGAAGTGTGTAAGGAGCTGCCGATGCTCTTTCATGCCAACCAAAAATGTTTCGCCTAGTCAGTGCTGAAAACAAAAGCCATGATAATGTGTTGCTCTCCATGACAACTCTCTGCTCTCTCGGCTCTCCGTGACAACGGGCTGCTCTTCTGGAGCCAGCCCCTAAAAATGTGGAATTATGCACATACAGGGATATCGCTGAGATCAGGGACAGAAAGGACTGCAGGGCTTTAAGACACTTTTCTTTCTTATTGGAGAAAACTTTGATTGTGAGAAATGATTGAGCCCTCGGCAGCATCGAGCAGCTGTTTCAAGGCAAATTCGAATGCAATTTAAGGAGAATAGAAATGACTGCAGAACAGTTCAGCTTTTGTAAGATTCACAGTGAATCAAGTCTTTGACAGCAGACAGCTGCAAAATCTATTGATCAATGTTTTGAGCAAAAAAATAGGAAGTCATGGCTGTATCGATTGGCCATTTATCATATGAAATGCGTTTTAAAGAAAGCAGAGGAGACATGCGTGGCCTCAGCACTTGTGTCTGGGAAATGGACTCCCATGTCTCTGATGAACCCCAGTACTTGCAGGCAGAACAACTGACAGCACAGCCAGCTGTGCCAACAGCTGGGCAGAGCACTTCCATCCACATTTCTAGAATTCAACATTTTGATTCCTCTCCCCTGCCCCCAGC
>VXBL01002586.1:0-10219 GCA_013400195.1 Aramus guarauna
GGAGATGATGGGCACCAAGATGGATGGGCAGCAGAAGCAGGAGGAGATGACGGGTGCCAAGGGAGTTCGGCAGGACAACCAGGACAAGATGATGGGTGCCAAGGTGTGTCCATCAGGGCCAAGACGATGGATGCCAAGAGAGTTCGGCAGGAGAACCAGGAGGAGATGATGGGAATCAAGATGCGTCCATCAGGGCCAAGCAGAGATGATGGATGCCAGGATGGATCATGCAGGACCAGGAGGAGATGACGGGCACCAAGATGGGTTGGGCAGGAGCAGGAGGACATGGGCACCAAGATGGGTGCAGGAGGACCAAGAGGAGATAATGAGTGCCAAGATGGGTGCAGGAGAACCAGGAGATGATGGGTGCCAAAGTGGTTGGACAGGAGCAGGAGTAGATGATGGGTGCCAAGATGGGTGCAGGAGAACCAGGAGGAGATGATGGGTACCGATATGTGTCCATCAGGGCCAAGCAGAGATGATGGGCACCAAGATGGGATGGGCAGGAGCAGGAGGAGATGGCAGGTGCCAAGATGGTTGAGTAGGAGGAGATGATGGGTGCCAAGGTGTGTCCATCAGGGCCAAGCAGAGATGATGGGTGCCAAGACAAGTTTGGCAGGACCAGGAGGAGATGATGGGCATCAAGATGAGTCCAGGAGAAGGAGGAGACGATGGCTGCCAAGGTGGGTCCAGCAGGAGTACATAAGTGCCAAGATGCATCCATCAGGGTCAAGCAGAGATGATAGGCACTGAGTTGGGCAGGACCAGGAGGAGATGGGTGCCAAGATGGGTTGGTCAGGAGTAGGAGGAGATGATGGGCACCAAAAAGGGTGCAGAAGTAGGAGGAGATAATAGGTACCAAGATGTGCCCATCAGGGCCAAGCAGAGATGACAGGCACCAAGATAGATTGGGCAGGAGCAGGAGAATATGATGAGCACCAAGATGAGTCCAGGGGAAGCAGGAGGAGATGATGGGTGCCAAGATGTGTCCTTCAGGGCCAAGCAGAGACGATGGCTGCCAAGATGGTTCATGCAGGACCAGGAGGAGATGATGGGTACCGATATGTGTCCATCAGGGCCAAGCAGAGATGACAGGCACCAAGATAGATTGGGCAGGAGCAGGAGAATATGATGAGCACCAAGATGAGTCCAGGGGAAGCAGGAGGAGATGACGGGTGCCAAGATGTGTCCTTCAGGGCCAAGCAGAGATGACAGGCACCAAGATAGATTGGGCAGGAGCAGGAGAATATGATGAGCACCAAGATGAGTCCAGGGGAAGCAGGAGGAGATGACGGGTGCCAAGATGTGTCCTTCAGGGCCAAGCAGAGATGACAGGCACCAAGATAGATTGGGCAGGAGCAGGAGAATATGATGAGCACCAAGATGAGTCCAGGGGAAGCAGGAGGAGATGACGGGTGCCAAGATGTGTCCTTCAGGGCCAAGCAGAGATGACAGGCACCAAGATAGATTGGGCAGGAGCAGGAGAATATGATGAGCACCAAGATGAGTCCAGGGGAAGCAGGAGGAGATGACGGGTGCCAAGATGTGTCCTTCAGGGCCAAGCAGAGATGACAGGCACCAAGATAGATTGGGCAGGAGCAGGAGAATATGATGAGCACCAAGATGAGTCCAGGGGAAGCAGGAGGAGATGACGGGTGCCAAGATGTGTCCTTCAGGGCCAAGCAGAGATGACAGGCACCAAGATAGATTGGGCAGGAGCAGGAGAATATGATGAGCACCAAGATGAGTCCAGGGGAAGCAGGAGGAGATGACGGGTGCCAAGATGTGTCCTTCAGGGCCAAGCAGAGATGACAGGCACCAAGATAGATTGGGCAGGAGCAGGAGAATATGATGAGCACCAAGATGAGTCCAGGGGAAGCAGGAGGAGATGACGGGTGCCAAGATGTGTCCTTCAGGGCCAAGCAGAGATGACAGGCACCAAGATAGATTGGGCAGGAGCAGGAGAATATGATGAGCACCAAGATGAGTCCAGGGGAAGCAGGAGGAGATGACGGGTGCCAAGATGTGTCCTTCAGGGCCAAGCAGAGATGACAGGCACCAAGATAGATTGGGCAGGAGCAGGAGAATATGATGAGCACCAAGATGAGTCCAGGGGAAGCAGGAGGAGATGACGGGTGCCAAGATGTGTCCTTCAGGGCCAAGCAGAGATGACAGGCACCAAGATAGATTGGGCAGGAGCAGGAGAATATGATGAGCACCAAGATGAGTCCAGGGGAAGCAGGAGGAGATGACGGGTGCCAAGATGTGTCCTTCAGGGCCAAGCAGAGATGACAGGCACCAAGATAGATTGGGCAGGAGCAGGAGAATATGATGAGCACCAAGATGAGTCCAGGGGAAGCAGGAGGAGATGACGGGTGCCAAGATGTGTCCTTCAGGGCCAAGCAGAGATGACAGGCACCAAGATAGATTGGGCAGGAGCAGGAGAATATGATGAGCACCAAGATGAGTCCAGGGGAAGCAGGAGGAGATGACGGGTGCCAAGATGTGTCCTTCAGGGCCAAGCAGAGATGACAGGCACCAAGATAGATTGGGCAGGAGCAGGAGAATATGATGAGCACCAAGATGAGTCCAGGGGAAGCAGGAGGAGATGACGGGTGCCAAGATGTGTCCTTCAGGGCCAAGCAGAGATGACAGGCACCAAGATAGATTGGGCAGGAGCAGGAGAATATGATGAGCACCAAGATGAGTCCAGGGGAAGCAGGAGGAGATGATGGGCACCAAGATGGGTGCAGGAGAACCAGGAGGAGATGATGGGTACCGATATGTGTCCATCAGGGCCAAGCAGAGATGATGGGCACCAAGATGGGATGGGCAGGAGCAGGAGGAGATGGCAGGTGCCAAGATGGTTGAGTAGGAGGAGATGATGGGTGCCAAGGTGTGTCCATCAGGGCCAAGCAGAGATGATGGGTGCCAAGACAAGTTTGGCAGGACCAGGAGGAGATGATGGGCATCAAGATGAGTCCAGGAGAAGGAGGAGACGATGGCTGCCAAGGTGGGTCCAGCAGGAGTACATAAGTGCCAAGATGCATCCATCAGGGTCAAGCAGAGATGATAGGCACTGAGTTGGGCAGGACCAGGAGGAGATGGGTGCCAAGATGGGTTGGTCAGGAGTAGGAGGAGATGATGGGCACCAAAAAGGGTGCAGAAGTAGGAGGAGATAATAGGTACCAAGATGTGCCCATCAGGGCCAAGCAGAGATGACAGGCACCAAGATAGATTGGGCAGGAGCAGGAGAATATGATGAGCACCAAGATGAGTCCAGGGGAAGCAGGAGGAGATGATGGGTGCCAAGATGTGTCCTTCAGGGCCAAGCAGAGACGATGGCTGCCAAGATGGTTCATGCAGGACCAGGAGGAGATGATGGGCACCAAGGTGGGTCCAGGAGAACCAGTAGGACATGACAGATGCCAAGATGTGCCCAGCAGGGTCAAAAAGAGATGATGGGCACCAAGATAGGTCCAGCAGGAGCAGAAGGAGATGACGGGTGCCAAGATGGGTTCAGGAGAAGATGATGGGCACCAAGATGGATCCAGCGCAAGCAAGAGGAAGATGATGGGTACCAAGATGTTTTGTGCAGGACCAAGCAGAGATGATGGGGCATCAAGAGGATTCCAGGAGAACCGGGAGGACATGATGAGTGCTGAGACAGTTCCAGCAGGACCAGGAGGACATGACAGATGCCAAGATGAGTCCAGCAGGGCCAAGCAGAGACGACAGGATGCCAAGATGGATTGGGCAGGACCAGGAACAGATGATGGGTACCAAGATGGGTCCAGCAGGGCCAAGCAGACATGGTGGGTGCTGAGACAGGTCCTTTGGTGCCAACGTGTGGTAAGATGGGTCTGGTGTGGTGCTACGGATGGGCACCATGACATGCGCGGGCAGTGACCTGCCTGCCCAGCTCCTCCAGCACCCCAGGATGGGCGACCGGCCGCAATCAGCCACCCGGGGCATGGCAGCTCCCAAAGGGACCCCCAGCCCCCACCCCTGGGTGCACCCAGCTCCGCCACGAGATGCACCCCTGGTTGTGCCCGCGGTCTCCTTCCCTGTGGGCAGGGACTCTCCTGGCACCGGGACACCTGTCCCTCCGGTCCCCAAAGTGCCACGTTCTCCAGCTGCTCGATGCCTGCTCAGCTCAGCACCGGTGGCTTCTCCCCACCCTGGAGGTGCTCCCTGCCCCACAGCTGCCCCACGGCTCTGCTCTCAACCAGAGACCCAACCCCAACGGAGATGTGGGGGGGGACTCGTTTGACTCCCCCCACCCCCTACATGGTCACCCCAGGTCCCCGCTGCCACCCATGACCGCGTAGGACACCCGGTCTGGAAAGGTCACCCGTCCCCGTGGAGCCGGGATGCTCCTCGCCTGCTCCGTGGGTGCTGCAGCCCCTGGGGACCCCCAAACCGGCCGATCCCTCCAACCGGCGAAGAGGTGGGCAGTGAGATGGCCGGAGGGTCGGGATGGGCCATGGGGAGCAGTCCCGTGTCCTGCTGTAGGACGGGCAGGGGGGGATGGAGACAGGCAGGGTGGGGACGTGCCACCCAGCACCTTCCTTCTGTGGGGTCCGGCTTGTGCTCCTCGGGCGAGCGGGGTTGGAGGGGAGGGGGGTCGTGGTGGGGGGGACTTGGTGGCGGCTGCTATAGGACACCCTCCATGAAGCTGGTGTCGAGGTGCTGGATGAGCACCCGGATGAAGGACATCTCCTTGCGAGTGTTCTCGAAGATGATCCGTGGGTCGTCCGACTGGCAGCGCAGGCAGTTGGGGGCCATCACCATGGCCAGGTTATTGACGTCCATCTTGGTGACGGCCACGTTGGCCGGTTGCACGAACACCTGGAGCAGGGGAAGAAGGTGGTGCTGATGGGGTGGTGGGACCACGTAGACCTCCTGGTTCTTGGATGAGATGGAGGTCACCACGTGGGTAACCCCACATCAACTTGGGGAACTCGGAGCCACCTCAAGAGAGACAACCAGACTGGGAGGTGGCCTCAGGGGGGACATGGCGGAGGTCCCCTCCATACCTGTAGGAAGCGGATGAGGTAGCACAGCACCATTTTGTTGATCCTGGGCAGAGAGTGGACGACAGCGATGGCTGCCTCGGGGTTCTCGTAGTGGGTGATGCACTGCTCGTAAAACTCGTGGGGGATCAACGGCTCCTCCAGCTCCCGGTACCAAAGCTTCAGCAGAGAGGCTGGAGAATGAGGAGAAGATGAGGAGATTTGAGACCTGGTGGACGGCAGACTTGATTCTATACCCCCCCCACAGTGCCCCACAGTCCTACCGGGAACGTGGGGGTCCTCCAAGCCAGTGGGGATCTTCCACTGGTCCACCTGCAGCTTGAGGGCGTTGACCTCATCGATGTCACCAGGGACTCTGCAAGGGGAAGAGATGTCGGTCCCCAAGCAAGAGATGGGGACCCACCTGCCTAAGACCCACCCTGGGCTTTGGGGGTCCTCCCTGGGCGCATGTGGGGCTCAAGGAGAGACGAGGGGACATCAGCTGAGGATGCAGCCATTTTGGGACCTGGTTGCTGCCCACAGGGACGTGGCATCGTGCTGCGATGTGGGGTCGAGGAATTGTGTGCAGACCCCAAGACCCTGATGTGACTCTGGTGGGCATCAGAGAACAGGCGTGAACCTGCTGTGAAGAAATCCTCATGGCCTTGGAGCAAGGAGAAGTTGGGGGGGGCCGCTCTCTGCCCCATGGGAGGAGAAAGACACCTACAGGGATGTGGGGAGGAGGGCTGCTGCCCCACAACGAGGTGACTCATTATGGCTTCCCCCATGAGAAGGTCTGGGTTGCTACCATCCTGGGGGTCTCCCCACAGCCATGGGTGGCTTTACCTGAAGATGCCCTCGGTCTGGTCCCCGTTGAGTGCCAGCACCTCCTCGGAGAGGCGGGTCTGCACCCAGGGCAGCTGCCGATCGGGGTACCGCTCCTTCTGCATGTTGATGATGTCCTGCAGGGAGCTGCCAAACATGGAAGGGTTGAAGACGGCATTCTTGGCATGACGGATCTCCTCAATATTTGGCTTCTTCAGACCCTGTGAGAGACAAGAGAGGCCATCGGCACCGTCAGGAGGTGTGGCTGGCCTCCCCACAGCCGGGACGGGCGTGTGGGGTCCTGCTCAACCCCAGCACCTCATGACCGAGCTCCAGAGCTGGTTGCAACATGTCCAGAGCTCAAGCCCATCACATGATGGGGACAGCAGATGGAGACATGGATGAACTCCAGCTGCACCATGTGCCAGAAGCTCAGCACCAAAATGCAGCCAGTGGGCAGGTGCCTCCACCCACTGTCTTGATCCGAAAGCAAATCCAGCCCTGGGGACTCTCCTCACGGTGCTTGGTGGGACCCACAGTCTCTGCGATGGGGCCACCACCTGGTGGGCTGGTGGTTCTGTCACAGGAGGGTACTGCTGTCCTTTCTGCTGCACAGGAGATGTGTGCAGCCATGGCAAGATGCAGAAGGGATGGATGTTTGTGGTGGGATGCGGAAGAGGAGATGGATGCAGTGACTGTGCCTGTGGTGGGATGAAGGGATGGATGTAGCCAACGTGTGTGTGGTGGATGCAGAAGAGATGGACGCAATGAAGGTGTCCGTGGTGGGATGCAGAAGAGGAGATGGAGACAGTGGCCACATGGATGGTGGGACGCAGAAGGGATGCAGTGGATGTGCGCGTGGTGGGATGAAAGGATGAATGCAGCCAACGTGTGCATGGTGGATACAGGAGAGGAGATGGATGGAGCAGATGTGTGCATGGTGAGAAGCAAAAGGGATAGACACCATGACCATGTGCATGGTGGGATGCAGAAAGGGAGATGGATGCAATGGATGTGTGCATGGTGGGATGCAGAAGAAGACATGGATGCAGTGGATGTGTGCATTTGTCCCTGCCCATGGCAGGGTGGGTTGGAACTAGATGATCTTTGAGGTCACTTCCAACCCAAACCATTCTGTGATTCTACGGTGGGATGAAGGGATGGATGCAGCCAATATGTGTATGGTGGATGTAGAAGAGGAGATGGACGCAATGGAGGTGCGTGTGGTGGGATGCAGAAGAGATGGACGCAATGGAGATGAGCGTGGTGGGATGCAGAAGAGGAGATGGACGCAGTGGCCACATGGATGATGGGCTGCACAGGGGATGGACACAGTGGCCATGTGCGTGGTGGGCTGTAGAAGATGAGATGGACAAAACTCCCCAACAGCTGGATCTGGCCAAGTGTCCCCCCTCCAGACAGAGCCAATGACAGAAGAAGCTGCAGGGTCTGGGTCCTCCACCGCTCCCGTCTTTGCCTTCAAAGGTCAGCAGGACACGGCCATTGATGAGCCCTTGGTGAAGCCCGGCGACTGACACATTCCCCCACCGCTGGACTTTGTCTCGGCAGCCGTTGCTGGGAGGACCCAAGCTGCTGCAGAGGAGAGGTCCCACCGTGTCTTCTCTATCCCCAATGAAATGAGGAGGGGGAAACTGAGGCAGCCGTGGTGGGGCCATGAAGAACACCCCAGGCTGTAAATTAATCCTTATCCGGGGTGTTTTATTAAAAAATCAGTCGCTGCTGTGACATCAGTGATGGCCCTGGGGGTGGATCCGGCTCAGCGAGCTGCCGTGGTGATGGAGAAAGCTGGTGAGATGGGAGCTGCTGGAGCATCCTTTTCAATCCTCAGCACGCTTTTCCACCGGAGTTTTGCTTCCAGGATCATTTCCTTAATCCCTGCTCCGTGCCTTGGTGCCAGGGAGGTTTGGGAAGGACCTGCTGGACCCCAGAAGGTCCCCAGAGGAGATGCAGTGATGGGCAAACCACGCTGGAGATGCCCAGAGCATCCTCACCACGCGTCTGGCGCAAGCTGCTGTGCCGTTCCCATTACTCTCCAGCTTCATCCCTTCTCCTCCTCCTCCTCCAGACCCCATCCCCAAACCCCGGCAGCCCCCTCGGTGGTCCCGGCCGGGGGTGGCTGCCCACCGCTGCCCTCCCCATGCCCAACGGTTGGACGATACCTTCTTGGCTCCCGTCAGAGCTGCCTTCTGCAGCTTGTTGTAGCAGTACTTGGCGTAAGTGCTTATTGCCACCCCTGGAAGAGAAAACAGAGTCGGGGGGTCAGCTCCGGGTGATGGGGGGGAGTCATGGGGTGGCCTGTCCCCTGCCAGGGGGGTGAAGCTCATCCCGGCTCCAGGAGGGTGTCAGCATCGCCCCAGGATGTTGGGCAGCGCCGGTGCTGCTCCATCACCACACCTGGGGGACGGTTTGAGGAGGAGATCCCTCCCTACCCCAGACAGCAGCCACCCCACCTTGCAGGGGGTGTCCCCATAACTCAACCTGCTCCCCAAGAGTCTCAGACCTTGGAGAAGCCACGTCCTTGGTACCCACCTAACGTGGAGCCTCCTCGGCTCCATCCTCTGCCTCTCAGGGTTGATTTTTCACCCTGAAGCCATCACTTCCACTGTCACCCCCCTACACCATCCATCCTCTCCTCCTGATGCCATCGCTTCCACCCTCATCCCTCTCCACACCATCCATCCCCTCCTCCTGATGTTCTTCAACAAGGAGTGGCACCCTCAACCCTTGGAGCATCCCCGAGCTGCTGATGGGATCATCCCAAGGGAGATGCTCCAGCATCCCGCAGCTGAGAGCCCCTGGGGACCTGGTGGTACCTTTTGGACCACCCCAGAAGATACTGGCAGCCTCATAAATTCTTCCAAGAGCCTAAAAATACGTAAATTGAACAACAAAAAAATCCGTCATCTGGGACCTTCTCTCCTTTGGTAGCTTTGAAACCACGGCGCCAGCACCGCTCCTGCGGTGGTGCAGCTTTTGGACCGTGGGAGCCACGTGTCCTGGCGGCATCCCAAACCTGCCACGCCGGTAAGCACCATCCAGGAGTGAAAAATGTGGCTTTTCTATTTTATATTGGTGCAAAAAAGGGGAAAAAAAGGCTTCTGGAGAGGAGCCAGTGATGGGGTTGGTTAAAAACTTGGTTAAACTGAAATTTGGGGAATTGGGATCATCTACTCTTCCCTCCGTCCCAGATGCCGTTGTCTTCAAAGGGTTTCTCTGATTTTTTTTTTGTGGTCCCCTCTGTGGAGGGGCTGATGGATGCATGGGGGCGTCTGAAGCTACCCCGAAGGATGTCCAGGACCAAGTGGACCCCAAATCTGGTGCCCATCCTTTTCTATGTGCTGGAGTCATCAAAACATCGAATAGTTTGGGTTGGAAGGGACCTCTGAAGGTCAACTAGACCAGGCTGATCTTTGGCTGTGGCCCAGGACATGGTTGAGACATTGCCGGCTCATGTCCCATTCCTCACCCACCAGCGTCTCCCAGTCCTTCTCCACTGTCCATCCCTGTATGGGATACTGGGGGTTGTCCCCACCCAGCTGAAGGACCTTGCCCTTGGCCTGGTTGAACCTCATGAGGTTCACATGGACCCACTCCTCCAGCTTGTCCAGGTCTCTTTGGATTGACATCCCTTCCCTCAGGAGTATCAACCCCACCACTCAGCTTGGAGTCATCTCCAAACCCATCACACTTGATCTCATTGTCTGTTATCGATGAAGATATTCAAGAGCAACCTTAATTCAGGGATGCTGCTAAAGCCATTTCTTGGGGTGCCTCCACCCCTCCCCAGCTCCGGGTCCCAGCCCCACCATCGCTGGAGCTTCAGGTTGACATCCCTCATCTTGTGCTGGGAACCTCTTGGCTTCATCTGGGATGCTGAGCCGTCACCGGCATCCCGCTCCCACCGGTGGGTTCCCGGCAAACCCCCCCCAACACCCAGAGGGACGCCGGGAGACGGGGCTCATCCCGCGCGTCCCCCACCCCACCGGTGATGACCGCTGCACCAAGGATCCTCGTGCCCACCTCGGGGTCATCCAGCAGCATCTTCTAAGTGCCTCCGCTTAATTAAATCCCTACCTTCCCCCCTTGTTAATCGCTGTTAAATTTTTGCACTTATATGTAATAGATTCATAGATAATATTATATATAACATTACAAATTGATATAGAATATTATATATAACATTATAAATTGATCTAGAATTACATATTATATATTGATGTATGACATCGTATGTAACATATAGTGATATATAACATTATATATAACATATAGATATATGACGTTATATATAACATTATATATTTATCATATATTGATATAACATATAACATATAACATTATATACTTATATCAATATA
>VXBL01002586.1:10331-74575 GCA_013400195.1 Aramus guarauna
ATTAATACTATATTTTTATATAGCATGATAATATGGTAAGTGCCTATCAGTATTATTGATATCGATTGATTGATTATAGACTATATTAAACAGTCCATCAAATATGGATGTATAACATTACATATGATATTATATATTTAAATATAACATCATATATAACATAAACATACCATTATAGATAATACTCCATATTCACGTATTTTATTTCTATTTATCGACTCCCTGATCACGCCCTCTACTTCCTTCTACGGACAGGAAATCCTACGGGCAACCTCGTCCCGGGGTTGTCCCCTCCTCCCCGCGCCCCCCACCCCGCCGAGCGTCCGGGCAGGGAGCAGAGCCGAGGGGAGCGGGGGGACGAAAAGCCGGGAGGAAGGAGGTCGGCTGCTGGGGCCGAGAGAAAGAAGCCCCCAGCGAGCGGCGAGACGGCCCCTACCGTCGTGCTCTTCGATATAGGGCTTGGGTTTCTTTCTCAATTTGGATTTCTTCTTATTGGTCCTTTCCAGGATTTCTTTAATGTGCTGGGTCACTGGGAAACAAACAAAGCGATGAAGACAAGGGAATGGAACGGAAGGGGAAAACGAAAATAGAAATGATTTTTTTTTTTTTCAAAATAATAATAATAATAATAATAATAAAAAAGGATGTGAAAAATGAAAATAAAAAGAAGGAAAAATAATTCAAAAATTGAAATGAAAAATGAAAATAAGAAAGAAAACTAAATAAAGAAGGGAAATGAAAATAAAAAAGAATGAAAACTAAAAAAAAAAGGAAATGAAAACAAGAATGAAAAATAAATAAAAAAGGAAATGAAAACAAGAATGAAAAATAAGAAAGGAAATGAAAATAAAAAAGAATGAAAAATAATAAAAGGAAATGAAGAATGAAAATAAGAAGGAATGAAAAATGAAAATAAAAGAATAATGAAAATGAAATTAAACTGAAAATGAAACTGAAAATAGAAATGGAATAATATAAAAATAAATTAGAATAAAAATAAAAAAATAGAAATGAAAATGAAGAGAAAAATAAATTAAATGAAAATGAAAAGAAAAATGAAAAATAAAATGAAAGTAAACAAAAAGTAAAAATAAAATGAAAAACGAATACAATGAAAATAAAACTCAAAAAAGAAAATAAAAATAAATGAAAATGAAAATAAAAATCAGTGTAAACAAAAAATTTTAAATGAAAAATTAGTAAAATGAAAAAATAAAATAAAAATATAAATTAAATAAAATGAAAATGAAACAAAAAATAAAATAGAAATTAAAATAAAAAAATAAAAAAATGAAAATGAAAACAAACCAGGAAGTAATAAAAATTGAATATAAATGAAAATTAAAATGAGCAATAAATAAAACAGAAATGAAAATGGGAATTTAAAAAAAAAAGAAAACGGAAATCAAAATGCGAATGGAGAACACAACCCAGACTGGCGACGGCTGAGGGCTGGGCGGCAGAGCACGGCTGGAGCAGAGCTGAGCGCGGGCACGCTGCTGAGGGGGGGCGTAGTGGGGGGGACCCTCTCCCGGTGAAGCGCCGGCTTTCACCGCCGGTGCGCCAAATCCAGCGTGAGCACGGCGACGGCGGTGAAATGAACTTGACACCTCTGCTGCGGGCAGGCTGGGGGCGGGGGACGGACACGGGCAGCCCCCAGCCCCGGCTGCGCCGCGATGGGGTGTGTGTGTGGGGGTCTTCTCCAGCCGGTGGTACCTACCCGTGTGCCGGCCCCAACCCGGCACTCCGGCACGCCGGCACCGGAGCCTTCTCAACCACCCCATGGCTTTCCCTGTGGCCACCTCGGCTGGGTTCATCTCCCCTCGTCCCCAAGCTGGGCAGATCCACCACGGCTCCATGTGTCCCCCAGACGTCCCTGCCCATCCCGAAAACACCGGGAGCAGTTTGGGCACCATCTCCCCAGGCTGCCTGGCCAACGGCAAAAAACGGGGACCTCCCGGACCCCCCACCTCTGCCTCATCAGTGACTCACTGTGAGATGGCACCAACCCATGGGACACGGGGATGCCCAACCCTCCGGCTGTGCCGTGGGTAGCCAGCAGGCAGCATCCCCTCCTGCCAGACTCACGGCAGGCACCGATGATCTCCGCGCCCCTGCCAGACCANAACTCAAAAAAGAAAATAAAAATAAATGAAAATGAAAATAAAAATCAGTGTAAACAAAAAATTTTAAATGAAAAATTAGTAAAATGAAAAAATAAAATAAAAATATAAATTAAATAAAATGAAAATGAAACAAAAAATAAAATAGAAATTAAAATAAAAAAATAAAAAAATGAAAATGAAAACAAACCAGGAAGTAATAAAAATTGAATATAAATGAAAATTAAAATGAGCAATAAATAAAACAGAAATGAAAATGGGAATTTAAAAAAAAAAGAAAACGGAAATCAAAATGCGAATGGAGAACACAACCCAGACTGGCGACGGCTGAGGGCTGGGCGGCAGAGCACGGCTGGAGCAGAGCTGAGCGCGGGCACGCTGCTGAGGGGGGGCGTAGTGGGGGGGACCCTCTCCCGGTGAAGCGCCGGCTTTCACCGCCGGTGCGCCAAATCCAGCGTGAGCACGGCGACGGCGGTGAAATGAACTTGACACCTCTGCTGCGGGCAGGCTGGGGGCGGGGGACGGACACGGGCAGCCCCCAGCCCCGGCTGCGCCGCGATGGGGTGTGTGTGTGGGGGTCTTCTCCAGCCGGTGGTACCTACCCGTGTGCCGGCCCCAACCCGGCACTCCGGCACGCCGGCACCGGAGCCTTCTCAACCACCCCATGGCTTTCCCTGTGGCCACCTCGGCTGGGTTCATCTCCCCTCGTCCCCAAGCTGGGCAGATCCACCACGGCTCCATGTGTCCCCCAGACGTCCCTGCCCATCCCGAAAACACCGGGAGCAATTTGGGCTCCATCTCCCCAGGCTGCCTGGACAACGGCAAAAAACGGGGACCTCCCGGACCCCCCACCTCTGCCTCATCAGTGACTCACTGTGAGATGGCACCAACCCATGGGACACGGGGATGCCCAACCCTCCGGCTGTGCCGTGGGTAGCCAGCAGGCAGCATCCCCTCCTGCCAGACTCACGGCAGGCACCGATGATCTCCGCGCCCCTGCCAGACCACAACCCATGAGACAGCGCCAGTGGTGAAGGAGTGGGGAGGGCTGAGCCCAGGACTGGAGAGGGACTCCTACAATTCCCACCTGTTTGGGGTCAAATAGCCAAAATTTATGTCTCTTCTATCTGCCATGACCAAAAACCACCTCAGGAGCTGGGAATCAAGCTGGGTCCCCTTCCAGCATGGGTGTTTTTCGGTCTGAAGCTATTCTAGAAGCCAGAAGAAGCATCTGGAGATGGAGATGGTGAAATCCCAGAATCATAGAATGGCTTGGGTTGGAAGTGACCTTTCAAGGAGTCCTCACGGGCCAGGAGAAGTCCTGGGAACTCTCGCTTATGGCCACCCCCAGTGGAGGTGACACTGAGCCTGCAGCAAAGGTGTCAAGGCTCATTTCGTGTTGGGTCTCATGCTGGATTTCTGTGCGCCGGGGAGGAAAGGACGGCGGTAAAGGCACCACCGCGCTTGCTGCACCTCCGGGAGGGCTGTTGGATGAGTTCCTTGCCCACCTTTCAACAAGGAGACTCATGAATGCGAAGGGGAAAGGAAGACAATGATAATAAATAAATGGATCACAACGTCAGCAGGGGCAAAAGCCACCGGGCAGCGGTTTCTCTCTTACCTTTAGTGTCATTCACCGGATCCATGTGCCTGTAAATATATCCTTCTAGGTAGGAATGAAATTTGGGTGTGGGTGGGAAAAAGGCCAAACAAATGGCCATGAGCTCCCAGCCCCGGGCCAGGCTCTCGTAACGGAAGTTCTCGGTGGTCTGCCGGCACAGCTGGATGTAGAGCTCGTCTCTCAGACCCTGCATGCTCCAGCCTTTGGTGGCGATCTCCAAGGCCACGTTGAGCTGGTCCGTCTTGGCCCGCCGGTCCCCCATGTACATCTGAATCAGTTTAAATATCTCGCACGCCTCTTTCTTGACATTGCGGTCGTTGGTCATGATCATGGGTTTCTTGATGGATTCGCTGCTCCAGGCCAGCATGTTGGCGATGGACACCTTCCTGCGGAAGAGTCCTTGGGTGTGCTTGTTGAAGTGCTTGGAGGCCCAGTTCTCAATGTCCGTCTCCGAGGAGGGCTTCCGCAGGTTGAAGGTGGGGAAGACACAGCTGGCACTAGGCATCATGTTCCTGGTCTGCCTGCTGCTCTCAAACTGGGCGCAGGCACCGAGATCCTCTGACTAGGAGACAACAGCCAGACAAGTCAATGTTACTAACAGCATGGCCACACCACCAGACCAACCAACCAACGAACCAACTAACCAACCAGTCAACAAATCAACCAACCAACCAACTAACAAACCAACCAACTTACCAACCAACCAACTAACCAACTAACAAAACAAACAACCAACAAACCAACCAACCAACCAGTCAACCAACCAACAAACCAACCAATCATTGCAGCATCAAGAGGTCACCCCATGTCCATGCTGAAAGCTACATCCTCTCCAAGGAGCTACTCCTCAATCCCATCATGGGCAAGTAGAGCCATCCCAGTGCCAGTGGCCAAGGCAGCTTGTGGCACCGGTTGGCATTGGGAAGGAGGGGACCAGTGGGAGGATAAGTGAAGCCACCCGAAAGGTGACGTGCTGGACTTTCTTCACATCTGGCATTCTGGTCACTGAGGCTTTGCAGTCATCGACAGGAGAAGCTGCTGGCTATTAATAATGTGGGGGAAGCAAAGGGCAAGTAGCTTTGGGCTCCACTGGTCCTTTGGGCACTGGGGAGGGGACACACTCACCTGTAAACAGCCCTCTGAATAAACTCTTCTCCCTAGGAGCCATGTTCAAGCATGGTTCTCCAGCAGTCACACGCCCAGGAGGACACTGATGGCTCCTCCAAACCACAATCAAAATGGATGTTGTTTCTTTATATCCCATGAGCAGAGGGACGCAAGCTTTCCAGGATCTAACCTCACCTGAAGAGCACCCAGCCTGGAAGGATCTCCACAGAGCAAAGGGCCCTGCAGACCAGTGTCCTTTTGCTACTGGAACCAGCACAGCTTATGGATATCACCCCAGGAGGTAGAGGGACACCCAAACAGCTGATGACCAGCATGGAGAAAGGCAAACGAGGACACTTGGGATGGACTGCTCCCTGGTCTTGCAGTCAGCCAATGTGGCTTCATTGTCCGTCAGCTCCCTCTTCTGCAAGTGCAACAGCCGGGCCAGCGTCACCTGGGCTTGGTGGTCCTGGGGACGTGACCCATGGGCAGGTGGGAGGTAAGGCCTTCCCTTGGTAGCGAAGGACATGCCACACCATCCAGAGGTGACGTTGTTGTCCCCACTACATACAGGGGAACCGTGTTGGTGGCCCTGAGCAGGGACCGTGTGTAAGGTGACTGCAGTGGTGCCTCGGGGATGGGCTTTAGTTGAGGAACAGAAGAAAAGCAAGAAGCGGAACCAAGGCAGAAAGAGCCAGGGCCACGTGTGGATGGCAAGTCCAGGAGGGGATAAGGAAACTACCAAAGAACCACCAGAGCTGCTGGAAGATGGCCGAGCCTCTGCTTCTTCAAACAAGTCAGAGTTTCTTGTCTCCTCACTCAAACAGCTCATTCTTTCCCAGTGTTGAGGTTTCCTCTTTCCATTGACGTTGCTCAGCTCCCATCTTGCACCGCGGTGACGATGGCAGGGAACTGGCCGTGGGGACATGGAAGCTTCACCCCCTGAGGGACCCAACCCTACCATTCCTATGGTGGCTACATCACCTGTAAGGTCTTCCAACCTGCTGGTCAGCTGAAGGCCTGTGGGGCTTTCTGGGTGGAAAGAGATGCAACATTTGCTCCAAGGCTTCTCGCCCTGCAGCCATCGCTGCCGTGGCTCTTCCAAAAGCTGGTCCATGACCTGGGCCACCCCCACACTGCTCATTCAGGGCACCCAGGGAAAAGCAAAGGACCACGTTGGCTGGGGACATCAGCCTTCTCCAGCCAAGTCCACTCCAGTGGACAGCATGGTCAGGCTGGAGAGTGACGCAGGCAGCAAAACATGATGGGTCCTCTGCTGCTAGTGCCAATATATAATTAGCTTCAGCCCTAATTAGCAGAGTCCTAAATGAACTTGGGGGAAGTCTAGAGTGACAACAAGGGGGTAAGCTATCCGATGTCAATGGCAGCTGGCCGTGGCCTCCTGGCAGGGGATGACCCTCCTTTTGGCTTGGGGATTAGGGGAACGCTCAAACCCAAAAGCAAACTCAAGTGCACTGTTGGAGGTCCTGGTGCCACGTGGATGGGGCTTGGATGCACCCTGGTGCAGGGCCAACACTGGGACATGCCGTCAGTGACATTGGGCACATGCCTGTTGCTTGGGCTACTCTGTCAAATCTCCTGCATGCTCTGCTCCTTGCCAGGTCTCTCCATCTTCCTGCACATCATCCCCAGCGCTGTTTTGGTCCCGTTTTCTTCTCCGTTTCTGGCACATCTTGCTGTTATGGGCAGTGTGGTAACTTTCCACACAAAGCTCCTTGCCAGGGCTGGCCGCAGGTCTGCAGAGGCTTCCGCTTCAACCAGTGTTGAAGGTTCTCAGCTGATGGGGGTGTAGGAAACCAAGTTAAAAACCACGTGACAATCTTAGATGTGATCATCAAATGGTCTGGGTTGGGAGGGACATTCAAAAACCATTTAGTCCAACCCCTCACCATGGGCAGAGACATCTCCCACTAGACCAGGTTGCCCAAAGCCCCATCCAACCTGGCGTTAAACAATTCCAAGGATGGGACATCCACAGCTTCTCTGGGCAACATGGTCCAGTGTCTCACCACCCTCATGGTGAAAAATTTCTTCCC
Source organism: Aramus guarauna (assembly GCA_013400195.1). Lineage (NCBI taxonomy): Eukaryota > Metazoa > Chordata > Aves > Gruiformes > Aramidae > Aramus > Aramus guarauna. The sequence goes on from VXBL01002586.1 coordinate 17,240, forward strand.
CATGTTCATGGAGAAAGGCTGTGCGCTGAGTCCAGCGTAGGCATGGGGTGAGTTTATGAAGTCATACAGGTAAATAAACACACTCCCATGGATGAGGTGGACTCCCAAGTCCCGAGATACCAGGCTGGTGAATCCCAGCACTGGGAAAAATTCATGAGGAGCAAAGCAGCTGCCAAGAGCCAGTTCCCAGCATGGATGAAGATCTGCTCTTACTGGAACAGGCATCCCTCAGCTTGAGGACAACATCAGACAGGTCAACCAGACAGGAATGCCTGGGCAGCAAAGGAGAGTCCCACCACACCCTGAGCTCCTCGCACAAGGCACAGGATCACTAATGTTGGCAGCTGTTCCTCCTGGCCAACGTGAGCATCCAAAGTGGATTTGGAGCTCACCCAGTTTTGGGTTTGAACCGCCTTGTGCTTGAGAAACCACTGAGTGCTTGGAGACATTTGTGCACAGGGAAGTTTCTTCTGCTGCTTTTGGATGCAACACCCCATCAGCGTTCCCATGGGCAAATAAGAATTTTCCAGATTATTTGGTGTTTTCCAGGTCTATGTCCAGGGTCTCTCTCCTCCTTGCTGATACCAAGCTCCATCTTCCAGGCAGTTTTCGAGGTCACATTGCCCCCCACGCAGCATCTTCATCCATTTTTAAAAAGCCGTTATAGCCTGTCCTAGCGTCCTTACATCAATCCTCGATGCATCCAAAAGCAAATCAAGTGGTCTTCCTCTGGAAACCTTGTCTTCACCTCCCCACCTCCGCAACCCATCTCTGGGCTCCTCTGGCCGTGGGGACACAGGCGGCGTCACTGTCCTTGCCCAGAGTGGGGCACTACGAGTCAGAGGGGCAGATTTTGGGTGTTGGATGCGGGTGTGGAAAGGACACGAGAGCTGAACGCCAGGACCTGCTGATGGGAAACATCTGATGGGCTGGAAGATGGACACAGGTGATGAGCCAGCTCCAACAGGTCCAGGGCAGAGCCCATGGGGCACTATCAGCAGCTGGAGGGCTACACCATCACAAGAATGGTCTATGACAGCCCCAGGAGCTCCTCTGAGTTGGGAGCTTGGGGCAGGACGGGTCTCCAGGACTGGGGCAGCTCCATCTCAGGGAGGGAACAGGCAGCTCAGAGCCCTGGGATGCAGATCCTGAAAAGCTGCTGTGCTTGTGGCTGTTTCATCCCAAGGTTTTGAGGGACCAGCTCGCTAAGTAGCAACTCCTTTGAGGAACCAGCGTGCTAAGGATCAACTTTGAGGGACCAATTTGCTAAGGACCAACTTCTTTGAGGGACTAGGTCACTAAGGACCAACTTTGAGGGACCAATTTGCTAAGGACCAACTTCTTTGAGGGACTAGGTCACTAAGGACCAACTTTGAGGGACCAGCTTGCCAACACCTGACTTCTTTGAGAGACCACCTTGCTAAGGAGAAAGTTCTTTGAGGGACCAGCTTGCCAAGGACCAACTTTGAGGGACCAGCTTGTTAAGGACCAGCTTCTGTGAGAAAGCAAATCTGGCAGCCAGGTCATCACCACTGTCGATCCCACTGTGCCAGGGAAGAGACCGAGGCAGGACCTCTGTGGTGTGCTGCCTGCGATCAGACAGGGCAGTTTGCACCAGAGGGACGAAGCTCCTCAACTTACTTTCAGTTCTCACTGGGAAAAACTCCTGCTGTAACTGGAAATTGCCTCAGAATTACTGGTGGGTCTACTGATGGGTTCAGCGACTACTTGGATGGCTGGAGCTGGGGTGGTGGGTCAAGACCCCAACTCAAATGTGGCAGTGCACGTTCCTGCTGACCACAAAAGCCAAGGGCCAGCGGTGCTGCTCCAGCACTTTGAACCGCTATGGCTGGGAACAACCAGGTGAGCAAACCCTCATTTCTGGCAGAGGACCCCTTTGAAAATGGAAGCAGGTGGAGAGCAGAAAGGGGTTGATTTTCTCAACGACATTTACACACCCCAGCCGTCTCCCCTTGCTCTGCAGAAGAGATATCCCTGCTCACGTGTCTCCTCCAGCTGGATGGGGACCAGAGAAGACATTTTGGGTGTCCCCAGAACCCAGCACTCTTGGAGGATGCTACGAAGCCCGGGCTGAGCCATTGTGGGATCTCCTGCACTGCCGTCCTCTGACTGTGCCATGACAAGGAACAAAAGGAGATGAGTTACTGCCAAGCACATGAGCCTCGTGCGTGTGCCAGGAGCACCGAGCAGCGACGGGGACGGGTGCTTGGGGCTCCCCTGGGAGCCAGGTGGGTGCTCAGGGTCCAGGAGCTGGCTCCCACCGAGCAGCAGCCAGACCAAGGGAGGAGAAGCAGCGCCTGAAGCCACGGCGCAGGGCTGAGGCTGCCACGGTGCAGATGTGCCGGTGCCGGCACTTGGTGGCTATGAAGATGTGGGATCGCCTGGGGACCATCCCGCTGGATCTGTGGCAGAGGCAGGGATTTAAACCAGCTTTACAAGAAGAAGGAGGTTTCGCCAGGAGGGTGGTGGGGATGCCGCGCTGCCGTGTGGTATGGTCTGCCCAACCTGGTGTGACACCTGAGGAGGTGCTGCACATTGGGCAATGGTTGGCAGCACAGGGCACGTGGTGAAGCCCCCCCCAACGCCGGGGACATCCCCGAGGATGGATGGATTACCTGAGATGGATGCAAGTAGGGCTCGGGGGAGGCCAGGTTGGTTTGCACGGAGACACTCTTCTCCAGCAGGATCTGGGGGAAGCCCAGCTTCTCAAAGGTGTTCCTCTTCCAGTGCTTGTTCTCCTGCTGCGCCAACGCCTCATCCTCGCTGAAGGCTCGCACCACCGGACCCGGCATGGGCAAAGGGAGGGCACCGTCACTCTCATAGCCCGAACCGTCCTTTTGGGAATCCCAGCTGCTCCGTTGTTTCATGTGGTAGTGGGCTTGCTGGGCTTCCCAAGCCAAGCGTGCCTGTGCCAGGAAGGGCTCGGGGAAGCCCCGTGCTGCCTCTGCCTCCACCGCCTTGCTCTCTGTACGGTTCATCGGTGACCTGTTGGGTCCTGGGGTGGCTCGTTCCTCACCTAGCATCTGCTCGCCCAACACCTCCCGGTCCCCCGAGCCGTCCGTGGAGGAGGTGTTGGGGTCGTGGGATAGGGAAGGCTTTCGGCTTTTCCTCTTCCTGGTGGAGGGCGAGTAGCCGGTGGAGGACAAGGTGTCCTGTTGGCTGGACCACGACATGGAGTCCTCGCCCTGGGCCACTTGGCCACCCGTTGGGCCAGGGCAGAAGTCGGGTCCCTCCATGCTGCTGTAGTCACCTGATTTGATCTCCAAGCGTTGGTCTCGGACCAGACAGGGGCTGTGCTGCAGCGAGTAGGAGCCACCAATGGGGTTAGGGGAATATTTGTGCCTCAAACCCGTCTTCATCTTGGGGCTGGAGCCTGACTGCTCAACGTAGACCAGTTGCCTGACATACTCCTTGCCGGCGGGGCTGTACTCCAGGCTCATGAACCGGTCGGGACACTTCTGTTTGGTTAGCACCAACTGCTGGTAGGGTGAGTTGGAGCCTTGTTTGGGTGACTGTAGGAAGGGATGAGGTTTACGGATGGGCGATTTCTGCGGCGAGCCAGCTTTGTAGCTCCCGCTGGCTTCGTACTGCATGTCCACGGGGGGTTCATCATAGATGGGAGCCTGGTACTCCATGGGGGGTTCCTCGTAGAGGGGGGGCTCATAGGCGTAGCGGGGCGAGGAGGGTTGCGACTCGCTGGAGTGCTTGCGGTGCTGGGCTTGGAGCGGGGAGCAGAAGGAGTCCCCCCGGCCGAGCAGTGGCGAGCAGCTGCCAACGTGCTCAGCCCTCTTCAAGAAGGGCGACTGCTTCCTCTCTGGGAAGAAAACAGAGTTGTCGGTGTCGGGGGCGAAGGTTTGTAGGTTGGGCGACTGTTGGCCCCCCGAGGGTCGCCGTGAACGGGTGCCCGGTTGGTTTTCGGGCGCGTAGCCGTTGCCTTGGTGCATGAGGAAGCTGGGCTCGCGGTCGGTCACTTTGATCAGCATCCGCTCCTTGGTGCCGGCGTTCCATCGCAGGGATGATGTCCTGCAGGGAGAAACACAGCGCTGTCATCAGCGAGCGAAGCCCCCCATGCCCACAGGCAGACAGACGTCCCCATATTGCTGCCCTGGGACCCCTTCAGACCCTTGGCTGCAGCAGAGCCCAAAGGATGGACATGCCCAAGTGCCCCAAGCCTCTCCTACCAGGTGAAGAGCACATTGGTGCTGGAGAGACCAGGGCATTGCCACCACCGCAAATGCAATGGCACCAGTCCGCACCCCTCCCTGGCTCCCACAGACCTCAGCAATCCCCAGGGTGCACGAAGGACACACAGGCTGGAAAGCCAAGCCCTGAAAAGCGATGACACCCCTTGGAGCACATCTCTAGGAGACAGCCCTGAATCAGCCCTCCCCGCTCACGCCTCAGTGCTTCTTGGAGCCAAACGGCGACAGAGGAGTGAGTACGGCCACCCGCTGGGGACAAGCCTTGGGGCAGATGTACATTTGGGGACAGTTTCATGGGTGTTTGGGAATGCAGCCTTTGCAAGGAGTGGGGAATGACCTCACCACGGTCCCCACCTGGGACTGGCCCCTTGCGGGAATCTCCAGTCCCAGGATGAGAGGGAGAGCTGCCCGCGCAGAGCCCCATCTCTCCCACCTCTTCTTGCTCTCCATTCCTCACAGCAGCCAGGATTAACCCATCTCGCCCTCTCCGTCCAGCCCCCTGTCCAGGATTAACACCCTCCTCTGGTTCTCAGTGAGAGCTGGGTTACATTAAAACCAGGAAAAAATAATAATCCCAAGCATGGTTTAAAAAGAAGTTGAAAGCAAAAGCCTTGAAAACACAACTCCAACCTGCACAGAGATGTTCCAGCCCCATAAAATGTGAACCCCCGTTGCCTTGTACCCCAAGTCTACTTCTAGCATCACTGAAGCAGAGTACTAATATGCTGGGGCAGAGAGGGGAGGGACAGCTTAACCAACCACCTAAGCTTGCATGATGCGTGGACACCTGAGTCTCCAAAGGGATGGAGCAGAAGCAACGCTGGAGGTGAAAGCAGCAGCTGCCCTCCATCCCCTTCATTGCCCAAAAACCCCCTCGGGCCAGCCCCAGATGGGATAAGCATCTCAACACAGCTGCGAGGATGTGTGCGATGCCCACGGAGAGGCAAATGGGAGCCGGAGCGGTGCTGGCGGATGCCCACGTCTTCCTTTTATCGATGCTCAAGCTCACTGCATCCCTCAGCCACTTTGCATCTCATGCAACGATGCCCTGTAGACTTCCACTGAACATCTTTCAACGTGGAGCATCCTACAGCATCGTGCTGTTGCGTGACTCGTAGAGACTGTACCTGCATGCCCCAAACCCATGTGGTATCAGGCTGGAAACTGGCTGGTGAAGCCTGTTTTTGTACATATAACATGCATGTGCGAACAAGTGCCAAGGGGGATCTTAATTCTGCGATGTGAATTATCATCCCCAAATCTCCACCCAACAGGCAGCTTCTGCGGCAGTCCTGGTGCAAGCAGGGGTGAAAGCTTGCTGGATGATGCGCTGAGCACACCTGGAGCTCACCCGAGCAGGGCTCAGTGGAGACCAACTCATCCACAAATGAAAAAATCCCGGAGCCTCCAAGCAGAGCCAGGAGATCTCCTTCACCTCTACCTGAAATCCACCTTCTCGTTAAGGCATTTGATAGTCCTGATGGGTAACATCTCCTCCAAATGACGAAGCATCCCACAAAGCCATCAGCAATGCTCCAGCAGCACGTCTGCAGGTTCTCCCTTTCATCCCTAATTGCAATTTGCAATGAATCAAAGAGGGCTTATTTGCTCTTTATTAATAATTCACATGCAGAAATAATTATAATCTCAGGATAATCTCAGCCCTGCAGGATTAACTCCTTGGGACTGGGTTGCAGGGAGCTGTGTGATCTGGGAAAGGCTGGCTGGGCTCCATTTGGGCTGGTTAAACCTTCCCCTCAGGGCTGCTCAGTGTCCTGTGATGAGCAAGAAAGCCCAAGGGGTGGGAGCAACTCAACGCTTCTTAAATGAATCCACCTCTCCTGGGGCAGCTCCGAGCTGGCAGATCATCCACCACGGAAAAACTGCCCCTGTACAGAAGGGTGGACATCAAGGCTTGGATCAACTTACTACCTCAAATTACCACCTCCTCACAAAATGACATATCAAATACTCGGAGGAGCAAAACTTCAGCCAAGCTGACATATCTACGCTGCTCCAGCCTCAAAGGCAACTATCACTTTGTTTGGGATGTTGCCCACCACCTTGCCAGTGTGCTGCTGTCAGATGGGGAGTAGGAGAAAATAATTTCATAACATCATCATAAACTTGGGCAAGAGGCAGGGAAAAAGTTTCCCAGATGTAGGTTGTGATGTTGGAGCTGGATGTAGATGCCTCCATCCTGCAGACACACTGGGGATGTGGTTTGCACCTTGTTCTCCCCAAAAAGTTGAGTGACCTCTGGGGACCAACCCTTCTGCTGTGCTCCGTGCAGCCCATTGGTGGGAAATGTGCCAGTCGGGAAGGGCAGGAGCCGGAGACCACTGGCTGCAGCCTTGCCACCCAACTCAGGTTCATTCGTGTCCCAACCCATGTCATCTCTGATGAAGGACAGTGATCTCATATCCTGAAGAGTTGGCCCAAGAGGTGGCTCATGCTTCTGCTCCTGTCCACATGAAGTAGTCAACAGTACAAGACTCTGAGTTACTGCCAACTCCATGCTAGATCTCTTGAACCTGGTGACCCACAGCTTTCATCGATTACAGGTCACTGGCGCCTCTTCTCACGCTGAAATCCCAGAGATGCTGGGAGTGCCCAGCAGAAGATGGACTTCCCACTCCTTTTTTGGCAGCATGCACCACCTCCAGAAGCCCCACCACCAGCACAGCTCTCAGAGGTCCTACTGAGCAGCCCACCAGCCTTGGCTCCAGATCTGGTGCCAAATCTGACATCTTGCCCAATGCACGCTTCTCACAACCCGCCTCTCTCAGTGGATCTCACGGATCCCGAGAGCTCGAAGCTGCTCTCCTTATGCCAAGTTACCACATTAATTAAGAATTAAACCTTCTCCCCTGCTTTTGTGGAAGCATGGTTAAAGGGAGATCTTCTGCACCATGTCCTGAAGGTTGAACATGGCTCCTTGTTCCTCTGACAGGGCAGATGAGCCATGAGCTCCGGCCACCTCACGCTGCCTTCCCCACTTCTATCTCCTTAAAACCATGCTTTGGTTTTCCTCTTTGCTGCCCCTGTTGCTCTCTAGTTGTTTCCACCTTTTCCAAAAGATTTCATGGCCACTGGTGGGGGGCGGGGGGGGGAGTTCTGCAAGAAAAGGCTCTTCTGCCCCTGTACAACCAGAGCAGGGTGGGTGGCACATGGATCACCCCAACTAGAAGAGGGTTTTCATCCACTAAATCCATGTTTAAAGGCATTGGGAGATGCCATCCAGGCAGGGGACACTCAGGAGGAAGAGTAGAGGTGGTTTTATGGAGATGCTGAAAGCATCGCCTGTCTCGCAGGAGGGATCTGAGCTGGAGTTTGCTGCTGTGTCCAAAGCACCAGGAAGCACGTCGTGTTATCAATTCTTTGCCGAGTCCCATGCTGGCACAGAAGATACCAGAGGCGCCGTCTGTGCCATGTCTGGGAGCACAGGCTGCTCTCCCAGTTCATTCCTCTCTCATTCTCCGTTATTTTTTCACAGCCACTTGTCCTTTCTGTCCTTCAGAAAAAGGTGGAGTGAGTCCAATTACCGAGTTTTGCAGAAAAATGCCCACAAAGAGGCATACATAAATATCTCCCTGCATGAGGCTCCACCATCTCCTGGCACCCTGCTCGTTGCTTGCCCACGACTTTGTCCTCACTGCAGGGGACGTGCGGAACAATTTCTTCTTTCCCTTTCTGTAGCAGCTTTTTGAGCTCTTCTAGACTTGAGTCTCCTGCCAGCTTCTTGCCATTGAGGACCTGGATGAGTTTGGGTTCCTCCTGGTCTCTCCAGACTGGTTGTTGGATCTCAACCACTCATCGAGCCCTTCCAAACTCTGAAAACTCCCTCCACAACCCTAGAAGCGTGTCCTGAACAACATAAACTATTGGGGTATGGTGACGGGGGAAAGCCTTGCTAGATCGGAAACACCAAGAAACGCTTGGCTGCATCGCCCAGCATCAACAGGCTAAAATGATGGGTGAGGTGAGAGGATAGATCCACCACGGAAAGCACCAAGAATTGATTTCATCCCCCTCCTGCTGCATCATTAACGGGCAGATTTCCCACCGAGTCCACAGGCAGCACGATGCCAGCAAGTGAGAAGGGTTTACGATCCCACCAGCAACAAATGGTTGTTTCCTGCTGCCACATGGATGCTAACCAAGGTCTCCTCTTCCTTCATCAATTATCCGACCGCAGAGGACACTCATTTATTCTCACCATGGTTACTAACTGCTGTAATTACAGCCTGGGTCACTGCCTTGCCCTTAATATTCTTCAGCAACCGCTGCTGGCTGCGTGCCACCTCCATGGACATCATCCTGGTTCTGCCACCAAATTAGCGAGCTCAAGGTCTGGTTTTCAGGTCGAGAAGCCCAAGGTGCTCTTGCAAGGACGGAGTTGGCTGCATAACCCACCCTGTGGTATCCAGCACATCCTCATCACCTCCCTTCCAGCTCACGCCACTTAGCCAGTGGACCACAGTCAAGCAGCCACCAGGACAGACGGGGATTTGCATCTTGAGGATGATGAACTAGAAGAAGAGATGGATAATTGGTCCAAGGCTGGGCAGGAATCAGGGAAATCAGATCTGGAGCGATGCAATGGAGCTGCTGGGCTAGGACACTCCTCCTCATCCCATGGGGGCTGTGGGGCACCCGTCCTGGTTTCCTCACGTGCTTTTTGATGCTTTCAGTGCTGGCTTTCCATTACGCATAGGCATATATGAGACTGGTGGGTGGGCTCTGTGTTTTGGAGCAACTCGAGCATCTTCTCTCAGTCCCTGCACTCTGCTTTTATCACATCCAATTTCTTTAGCCTTCAGACTACCAAAGCTAAAACCCTGCAAGCTTGATTTCCAACTACTGTAAATGGAAAGCAGCTTCTCGCTCTGCTCCTGCACATGCTGCTTTTCCTGCCTGGACCACATGCAAGGGTCTTGGCCAAGGGTCTTGGCCAACCTGGCATTAGCTGAGGCTTTTGAGGAGGAACTGGGGCAGCATGGCCAAGGCAGAGTACCAGCCCTGGGATACATCGTGTTGCTGCTCCGATGGTTAATGCACACGGATGCTGCTGCTCACTGATGATGATCTAATGGACCCTGTAAACGCAAGAGCAGAAACCCAAGGAGATGGTGGCACTCCACAATCTGGAGTGACTGCAGGAGGCTGTGTTGTCTGCAGGAGGCCTTAGATCTCCCTAAAATCACCTCAAACCCCACAAAATCCATCGAGGCAGACATTGGCTTCATTCTTCACGTAAACAAATGAAGAAAAAAACCCCTCCGCTGCTGTAGGTAGTGAGTACAGGAACATACGTGCTTCTGATAGTTAAAAGGGCTGAAATGACATTTTTGAGATTTTTAAGTAGAATCACAAATTCTATCAAGAGTTTAGTTGTAATTCAGCTTTATACATGCAATTCCTTGGCTGCAGGATGCAGCTTCTGCAGGGCTCTCCTCTCCTAAAAGGGCTCCATGTTCCCTCTGCTCTTAAGCCTTCTGCCCAACTGAAGGTCGTTAATGTCCATTAATAAGCTGCTTTTTACATACCGACCCCGCAGCTTTCAAGGCAAGAAAGCAGAAGAGCCAGTGAGGACTGCCAGCAGAGTCAGGCAACGTGTCCCACCTGGAGCTGCCGTGAGCACCACCTGTCTTTGGGTTTCTCAATCATTTGCAAACAATGTTCATGACCCATGGCAGAAGCTCTTTGAGTTGCCAAGTGATGCACCATGTCTTCTGCTCGTTAATGTGGGGTCGGCATCCACCACTGCTTGCACAGTCCAGCTTTGGCACCATCAAAGCGGTGGAAATACCCAGTACGGTGGAAATTATCAACAGGTTTTCTGCATCCTTCAGGCTGGATCTTGCACCATCACCTGTTGGGTGACATGTTGGGTGACATAAACCACATCTGTGCCAGACTTGTCCCCCGAGAGCAGAGGACACTGCCCACAGGCATCTCCGAGCACTTTGCATCCCTAGATCAAATCTCACAGCTTCTCTCGGCATCTCCTTACATCCTCCATTTGCTTTCAATGGCAAGACTCGTCCCACGAGGGAAGGATAAGCAACATTATGAAGTTGTGGTGGGATGGGACAAAGCAAATTCTTCTCCTGGTAGCTAGTTCCTTCTCTGCAGCATGTAAAGAAATTGTTTCTGGTCTTGAGTGTGACCACAAGCCACGACCATCATCACCCACCTCCCACTACTGCTCAGAAATAGGTTTCCCCAATTAATTCTCTAATCTGGGACGAGACCGTCCTGGCTCAGTGATTTGCAGCACATCACAGAGGAAGGGGAGATTCCGGGTGCCTCCTTGGGGTCCCCCAAACCTCATGGGTGGACGACCGGGAGCCAAGGTCTTCACTGTCTGCTCCAATGCCACCCGAGAGCCAAGGTCTTCACTACCTCTCTCCTTTCTGATACTCTTTTCCCCACGTTGCTAATATTTTTCTGTTACACACAGATGACTAATTTAAACTCCAGACGTCCATGGGAGCTTTGTTTTTGGAGATGAGGTTGAGTGATTAATAGCCATCGCCCTAAAAATATCAGCAACCTTGGAAAGCCTCTGTGACACACGGCCCTGACAATACTCGGCGAAGCGACGCTGCCAGAGCAGCACAAGCTGCCAGTCAAAGTGTCACCTTGGTGTCATCAAGCCCCATCTCCTCCTGCCTCTGTGGGTGATTCTGACATTGCTATGGTTAGAAAGGGCAGGACATGCAGAAGGTGTCCCCAAAGTCCCCCAGATGCACCAAGGTGAGACCAGCTGGACCACAAAGGCCAGAGGACGATGGGGATGCACAGCCGCTCTCCCGCATCGTCAGTTATTTGCAAAAGAGCAAGACATCTCCAAAGCTATGGGAGATCAACCTGCTGGCGTTTCTCTGCCTCTTCAGCTAAAACGAGGGGACACCAGCACATAAGTAAGGAGACAAAACCAGGGAAATCTGGGGGGACATCTTCCCCCCCTCACCCTGAAATGTGGTGTTCCCCTCACACCATCCGGGTCACATCTGTGGTCTGGGTGACAGCGGGACCCGTGCAGTGGCCGGAGCAGAGTCCCGACCACGCTCCAGGATGCAGCAACACGGCCAAGCGCGGCGCAAGGCACCAGTGGCCGCGCGGTTGGGGTTAGCCCTGCCTCGCAGGCAGCGACACCTCGCTGGGAGCAGGCAGGGAGATGCGGCGGGGATGGCAGAGCTTTTCCTTCCCCGCGTGCAGAGCCTGGACCTGCAGCCACAGGCACTTCATCCGCACAGATGGAGGAGGTTTTGCAGCAATGCCGTTATGTTTTCCAATGACTCCTCTTCTTGCACGGACATTCAGCCCGTCCTGCCATCACCCGTGGGTTTTTGGCCAGCTCCGCGGGTATCCCTGCGTGCAGATCTGGCAGCAGAGGAGCACCGGGGAGAAGGACGGAGAGCTGCAAGTCAAGAGCAGCTCCGTAAGGACGAGCTGCCCAGTCTGATGCCCCTTTCCCACCCCAACAGCAAGCCAGACCTAACCTCCAACCTCAAAACCCGGGTACCACAAAGCAGTAGGAGATAGGCACCAAGTAATGCTCTGCACACCCCCCCATGCTTCAGCTCTTCCACCGTACCCAAACAGACAGGAATCCATCCTAAGGTCAGGTGTTTCAACTCAAACCCGGTGAAAGAACCTTTTAATTCCTGGATTTGCAGCTTGCATTAATATTTCAGACAGCAGCCTGCATCTGGCAGCAGCGGATACGAATAAAAATCCCTGCGAAGCAACTCTGCCCATCAAATCATCTAGCCAAGGTAGAGCTTTCAATCAAAATATTAAGTAACAGCAACCAATAAACCTGAAAGCTCCATCGTACTGCCCCAGATTATTGCTAAACACTAGAAAGCATTGCTACAGACTAAATTGAATTTTCTGCCTGCAAATGGAATATTGTGAGAGGCCTTTTTGCGGCTAAATTGCTGCATTCTCCATGCCCATGCTCAGTTATTCCAATAAATGAAAAGCAATGCTGCTAGAGAGGAGACCGAGCCACGCCGAGGCTTACCACCCTCCTGGCACAGGAGCTCCTCCAGAAATTCAAAGTATTTCTGTTATCTCTGGCTTGGCACCGGGTTCCCTTTGCTATTTTCTCCTTGTAGGGAAGGCCAGATTTTACTTACGACTCTGAGTACATTTCCGTGACAAACTACTTCCCAAATCCATCTGATCTTCTATCGGCAAAATCAATTTCTTTGCAAATTTGCATAATTTCAGCCGACTGAAACATTTCATTTATTTAGGGGAGGATTTTTCCAAAGCGACTCAAGCGACTTACGCTCTTAAATCTCCCTGCCTACTCAAACGCCCCTCTCCCTGATCTTCTTCCAGCCTTTGGAAAGTCAACAGCAGAGGTGAGAGCAGAAATCTCCGGCGCTGGGCTCCATGCATGCTCCTTGCACGCTCCCCGGCTCCCTCACCCAGGAATTGCTTTGCTTCCAGTTGCTTTTGCTGGAGAGACACAAACAATCCTCACCCTGCACCGTGTCTTTGCTGCAGGCAGGTAGACACCATCCCAGGCACTTAAATATAATTATGTTGATAATTGAGACCATCCGCAGCTCTATTTACCTTAAAAACAGTCATGACAACCAAAATTATTTTTTTATGTTCATGATTTCTACCACGATGCCTTTAATGCAGTTGATTGGCAGCTACATTAAATCAATGCAGGACTAGTGAATAAATCACAGGTCACAGCTGGGCTTAAGTGCAATTATTTTAACAGCACCATTCTGGCTTTTAAATGAATGATACCGCAACGCTTCTCCAAAGGAGATTTAAAAGCAAGAATATTCACAAAACCTACCTAAATGCATACATTTTTTCAAGATGCTTTTGCTTGTGCCAGTGCTATTCAGACTTTGAAGAAGAAGACTATAATTTAGCGCTAGGATTAAATGGGTTTTCCTCTCTCAGGGGAGAAAAAAGCCCTTAATTTGAATGATTAATTCAAATAGATTGGTTTCCAATGTCCTGTGGATGTATCGGGGCTCGCATCCACTGGAAAAGCACAGGATCCCCCGGGCACCCCACCACCACCCCACCACGCAACCGTGTCCAGGCGCCGTCCCCAAGCTGTCCCCACCGTCCCCTTGCCCTCGCTCTTCCTCACCTTCCTCCCCCGGCCGTGGGAGCTGGGTACATCTCCTCCCCGTGACTTTTCACCACCCTCCTGAGCTTAACGCCTTTAAGATCCCCTGTCCGGTGTTAAACTGGACCGACTGCAATTCCCTGGGGATGGGGGATGAGGGATGAAGCGCAGCCCCCCCTCTTCTTCCCAGCTGGGTACCGCCGGGGATGGGCGGCCGCCGCGCCAAGCGCATCCCGCTGTGAAACCCGGGGTCAGTGATGAGCCGACAGCAGAAAACCTCCCTGTACCTGGCACGCTGCCCGACGCCACTCCGGCAGCGCAAATATCTTCCTGCAAGTACAGGGAAAAGGTGGGCAGCGGGGAAGAGCCTGCCCGCTCTCCACAGCAAGCCTAGAAGATGTCTGAGCTTCATACCGAAGCCTCCGATGAACCCTCTTAAATTTTCCAGCTAGGAAACTGTCCTTAGGACAGCCATCTACCCTCTCTAAGTGTGCAAAAACCACCAGAAAACTCAAATTTTTTTTACTAATTTATAACTAAATTAGTGGATAGGAAGATGGGTTAAAATCCGCCATCCCTAAGGCTTCATTGGTCTTCACCTGCAAGCATTGCTGTTCCCCAAAATTTGTACGTACAGAATTACACGTTTACAGCATATATAAATATCCTGGAGCTCAGATTGTACCTGAAATCTTAAATTCTTGCTCAAGCGCTCCTTGCTTACAGCTTTTTTTGAGATTAGGGATCACTGCAGGTGTGCCTGAAACCCCACTGGGGTTTCTCCAACCCTTCTTCTACACTTGCAATCCCTGTTCCCATCTTTAGCTACATACCTGGAATCAGAGAATCATAGAAAGGTTTGGGTTGGAAGGGACCTCAAAGCCCATCTAGTTCCAACCCCCTGTGATGGGCAGGGACACCCTCCACTAGCCCAGGTTGCCCAAAGCCCCATCCAACCTGACCTTGAACACTGCCAGGTATAAGGCTTCCACAACCTCTCTGGGCAACCTGTTCCAGTGCCTCACCACTCTAACAGCAGAGAATTTTTTCTAACATCTAGTCTAAATTGATCTTCCTTCAGCTTAAACCCATTACCCCTTGTCCTATCACTACAAAATCTCATGTCTTCCTTGGACTTCATTTTTTAAGAAACCTGCAGATATGGTGAAAAACAATTCCTACAGAAACTAGTGTGAGCGAGATGAAATCTGCGTCGTTTGGGCAATAATTTGGTTATTTGGAGAGAAGTCTAAGTGCTGGGATCAAGTTTCCCAACCCCTGCACCAACCTCAGTGATGCTAAACTGGTTTCTGTGGTCAAATCCAGACTGGGCCATTTCCTAGCAATGGTCTGAATGGGGCAGCACAGATCTGAGCTCTCCTGGTTAGGCTGCACCTGGTACCCAAAGCTGGTGTAAAACCAACCTGGCACAGCAGAGAACACCCTTAGGTTTGTGTTTCGTTGTGTGTTTCTCATCCTTCAAGTTTCTCCTTTCCTCCTTGCTTTCGCTTACTGCGAAGGGTCTCCATGGGTCTCCCTGTCTCATCCTTCTTTGGCTTTGGTTGGGATGGGTTGACACATCTCTCTGACGTGGAAAACCCAAGAGAAACTGCAATGAGAACAGGTTTTATGCTTGTCAGGATCAGGCGGAGATGGACTGATGTTGCTGTTTGTATTCATGGACACCAGGCGTCATCCACTGCTCCTGGTGGGACAATGGGGGGCTGACAGCTCCAGATGGAGCTGCATGGCAGGAGACCAGCTCCACGACCTGCCAACCTCTTCCCAGGATGATCCAGGACTCGATCTTTGCTCTGGGCAGGATCACCCATCTGTGGAGGAACCATGGAGAAGGTGCAGCATTACCACCAACTGTATGGCATCACAGCTGCCCTCTGCTTTCTGTCTCCTACTAAATACCAGTGGTGAGTTCACAAGGACCATTTGACGGATGCAACAAGAGCCATGGGATGTTCTGGAAGCGGAACATCAAGCTCGGTCTTGTTGGGGGAATGGGAAGGTTCAAGCCCAACCTTCAGCCCATCTCTGTTGACTGCAAAGCTTGGTTTGAAGGGTGTCTAAGGTCTCACAAGCCTCCTCTGCGCATGATGATTTCATGCTCCAACTAAAATATTACTGAAGGATTGATACCTGTGACCAAGGCATGGAAAAGCCACTCTGTCAAAATACCATTTAATTTTTTTTTAAATTTCTATTTTTTTTTAATGAAAGGAGAAGGCTACAAAGTTCAGGGATTGTCCAATCCCTTGTCTCCGGACGGCGCTATCAGATCGCTTTTAGCTTCAGGCCTGCAACACCAAATCTCTGCATGAAATATCTCCCACGTTTTCTGCCTGAGCGCTGCTAACTCCTCCTCTCTCAGAAAAGCTGCTCCCATGGCATCTGCTCTAATTAGCAGCAGCGGAAGCTGAATCAAGACAAGAGGGAGATAACGAGCCTTCCTGTCCCTCCCCCCCCCCTTCCACCGCGCAGAATNNNNCCTCCCGCCCCCCCCCCCCCCCCATTCAACAGTGCAGAATTCTTCAGCCACCCTTTTTGCAGCAGTGAGGGGGAAAGCAGGGCTCTGAGACACCGCTGAGATGATGAAACCCTCCGTTTTCTGGTGAAATTGCAGCAGTTTCTGAACAACACGTTGAGTGGAGCACGGTGTGGTGGACGTGTCTGCAGCCCACTCTGCAGACTCCATGTTGGAGGCCATGAATCCACAGCAAAGGGATTTTGTGGGGTGTAGCTAACCAGGAAACACTGAAACGAGCTTGGACGGCTGTCCCTGGTGAGCTCTGGGTTGGTAGCTCATTGCTGAAGGCCAGGTTGACCTCCCTGCAGGTCTGCGTTAGCTTCAGTTACCCATCATACCTGGCCACAGCACTCTCCTTGTCCTCTTAGTTTGTGATCAGCAAGCTCTCAAGCTACAAGGGGACAAGCCATGGTGGATGGCGGGTCTCCAGTGAGCCTCCTGGGATCAGTCTCATTAGGAACTGACCAGGAGCAAGCACAAGATTGGGGTCTGCCAGGTTGGCAGATCCTCAATGCAACCCGTCCTGGCATCTGAGGCATGGCAGCAACCGTGCATGGAGGGCATGGACGTCTTCGGGAAGTCAAAGGCCAGCTCCCCAGGAGGCCATCAGGGCTGCTCTCCCCATCTCAGATGTATGATTAAACCAATCACCCAAAATAGCCTGTTTTCTGAAACCCAAATGTCACTGAAACAAGACGAGATTTTTCTTTTTTTTTGAGAGGGAGGAGGGAACAGGGAGAAGGGAGCACAGAGACGCCTTTATCTTTAAGAGGAATTAGCTGCAAAATACAAAGAGACCAGAAGTGACATTTCCTTAAATAGCAGATCAATAGGGGATCTGCTTCCTTTGTCTCCGTAAGCATGACAACAAGTTCCGACAATGGCGATTTTTAGCTCCTGCCTACCCGGAGCAGATTTCATATGCCCCGGAGCACAGCCCGTCCCTTCGCTAAGCTGAAGCCCATCACCCTCTTAGTGTTTCCAACCTGAATCATTCATCCCTACTACAAACAACCCCGGGCTCAGTCCGCAGCTTGGTGCCACCTCCCCCCGCTCTTCTCCACCAGATCTCTCCTGCCTTTTTGATCAGGCTCTGGGACACGATCGGCCACTTACCAACGACTACAACAAGACTCCAAGCCCGGACGCTGGGTGCTAGGGTGATCTGCCAGACCTTTCCTCCTCCCATGGACTCACCTCCACCCATCCCAGGAGATGAGTGACTTTGAAGCTGCTGACTGCTACCACGGCTGTGGCAAGGCTGATTGAGTAGCTTCTTCTCTTAGAGAAGAGCTTTCGGTGATAGAGTGAAGCTAGACCTGCTGCCCTGGCTTGTGTGCAAGCCAGTGGATATGGCCATCAGCAGCACATTGGCTTTGAAGAACAGGTCCTGGAAGCTGGACCTTGTCTGTTTGCTGGATGTCCTTCAGCAGGAAGGGTTCCTCTTGGCTCAGAGGGACACTACAGGTCCATCACTTGGGTACTACACATACATTTGAGATGTTACTGGGCACATGTTGAAGGATCAGGACGGTAGTTCACTTTTCAAAGCAAGACTACAGTTCAGTGTTTGGCTGAGCATGGAAAAAGCGCAAGGCTGTGGCAAAGAGCACGGAGGAAACTGCCCCCAGCTCCACAGCCCAGGCTCCAAGTTATATTTGAGAAGGAAACACCAGCTGTTTCCTTCTGGAGGGGAAGGGAGAGACTGGGATTGCCTCCCTTCTGCCCCATGGAGACTTGGAGAACTCGGGGCAGAAGTCCCAGCCCAGGAGGTTATATCACAGTGGTATATCTGAGAACAGTGATGAACCCTCCAAGCCACTCTTCAATTTTGCTCTAAATCATGGGATTTTACTCTCATGGTTCTCCAAGGAATCACTGGTCTGTGCCTCCTCATTACTCATTAATGTTGATAACACACCGACATTTTGGTTGTTACTAGGCAATGTTTACACCAAGTCAAGGACTTTTCAGTTTCTCACACTGCCCACCAGTGAGGAGAGTGGGGGTACACAAGAAGTTGGGAGGGGACACAGCCAGGACAGCTGACCCCAACTGGGCAAAGGGATATTCCATACCACATGATGTCATGCTCAGCATAGAACTTGGGTGAAGCTGGCTGGGGGTTTAGAGCACAGCTCAGGAACTAGCTGGACATTGGTGGTCTGCGGGTGGTGAGCAACTGTGCTGTGCATCCCTTGTTTTGTATATTCTTTTATCATTATTATTATTATTATTATTCTCTTCTTTTTCAGTCATATTAAACCGTCTTTATCTCAACCCATGAGTTTTACTTTTTTTTCCCTGACTCTCTCCCTCATCCCACCGTCGGGGGGGACTGAGCAAACAGCTGTGTGGTTGTTTCAGCTGCCGTCCGGGTTAA
Source organism: Aramus guarauna (assembly GCA_013400195.1). Lineage (NCBI taxonomy): Eukaryota > Metazoa > Chordata > Aves > Gruiformes > Aramidae > Aramus > Aramus guarauna. Next base: position 35,509 of record VXBL01002586.1, read on the forward strand.
AGCACGACAAGCTGGCAGCAGCACGTGTACCCGCGTGGGACAGCTGGGACAGCCACTGTGCTGCTTCTGCTGGGCAGGTGTCTCCTTGGCCAACAAATGTCCGTGGGCACGCTTGAGCCATGCATCTTTGTCATTGTTGGAAGAGGAATGCAGCCTCACAGCTGCCTTGGCTAAAATTGACACCAGCAGCGAAAGGGAGCTTCAGCCCGGAGATGCTGAGCTCTCATACACAGGATGACTCTGGGGTATGGGCTTCCTCGGGAAGCTTGGATGAATTCAGAGGTTGTAACCAGAAGGGGTTGGAGACCTTCATCTTCCTGGTGTCATGGCTGTATTTGTTCCCACACATCCAGTGCACAGCCAGCTGGCAGGAGCTGCATTCAAAGTCTGGTGTGGTGGCTCCTCACCTCCGCCCCAGGCTTCTTCCAAGCTCCTGCAAGTCTCCTCCTCAATTTGGTACCCGGCTTCACACACCTCTTTGCCAACAGTGCAAACTAAATGCATCCATGTGAAGGCACTAGGGCACCAACAACCAGCTGTGCCCAGCTGGAGAAGGGCTGAATGTGGTCAGTGCGAGAGCTGGACAGTGAACACTCCCGTGGCTGCAGAATGAATCTAGCAACATCCGGAGCACACAACCCTTGTGAGAGCCAAGAAATGGAGAAAACCGTAGAAAGTTGGCAAACTGCAATCATGTCTTAAAACAGAGGTCGCCCAGGACCGACACACCACCATCTCCTAAACTTCAGGTGGCTGATGGGCCACACATGGCTCTGTAGAGCTATTCATGTAATGGTGCCAGGTCTTTTGGAAGCCAACCCCAATTTTCTCCTCTGTTCCATACTTGCTTTGCTAGACAGTAAGCTATGAAGTGTCTCCTGCTGACATGAGATGTGGAAAATCATGAGAAGATCAAAGACATCTTTAAAATCTCCTGGCTGAGAAAGTCTAGGACAAATTGGGGAAGATTGTGTCAAGAGCATTACAAGGATCCTCTGCTGATGAAGTCCTGCTCTCCCATGATGTCCCCAGCAAGAACAGGACACATTGCTCCCTGCTCATGGGTTGGACATCCCATCACTGTACCAGAGACAGAGCCAAGGTGATACAGCCAGACACAGACATGAGTTGTAGTGGGTGGCCACAGCTTCTCTAGCTCTGAAGCACAGAATGGGGGTTTCTCCATGGCTTTGAAGCATGCACGTTGCCATCACTGCAGGTGGGAGCAGAAAGAAGGGGTGGACAGGCAGGGGCTCACAGGGCAGCAGCAAGCCCAGGCCCTGAGGAGCTATTCCAGCTGCTCCACTGCTGGGGGACAGTCCACTGATCATCTCTGCTTCCATGTCTGACCTAAGAGTTACAGAACAAACAGAGCAGTCAGGCCAAACTGGAGGCATCCCTAAGAGTTGGACACTGCATACTCAAGTGAGCAGATTTCTCACCTTCTCCCAGAGCAGAGGAGCCTACAACTGGGACTGGGGTACATTTTTAGGTCAGGTTCTTCTGTTCTTGACAAGTCCCCAAGTAATGAATCTCCTGTTTCCCAGGGAGCAGAAGAGGGTCATTTACGCATCGCTGCTGTCCTCCATGTCTGACACACTGCGTTTCTCTCAACCAGGAAGCTCCAGCATCTTCCTGGTGGTCACAAAGCCCTGACCACCTGCATGTGGTACACGACATCCACCTGACCAGCAGTATGGAACAAAGAGGGTGACAGGAGCAGAGCAGCTGTGTGCTGGGAGAGGAGACAAATTCAGACGAGCAAGTTGAAGGTCTCTGATCTGAAAAACAGCTCTAGGAGCCTTGGACCCTCCATCCATTGACTGGCCAACACAAGCATGGGACAACAACGGAGACCTGGGATTTGTCCCACAAAAATACAGACTTCTTGGCAAAAAAACCCACTGCATGGATTAGCAACAAGTTCAGCCCTCTCAATAGGACCATGGTAGGAAATATGAGGACATTAAGCAACTGGGCTCCAGGGACCACAAATCAGAAGGAATAAAGAGGAGAGGGTTAAGAACAGTTATCGTAATTGCCTGTCTTGATGGGATTTGCATCCAAGGGCTTTCCTACAAATGCCTTCTAGACAGAGCAAGATGTCATCCTCTTAATGACACCCACTAATCTTCATTATATTAGAAAATCTCTCACAGCAATTGTTGGCCGGGACCACCGAGCCAGTGCTGTCAAGGAAGCGGAAGAATCCTTGCCTGCTCCTGAGGATGTGACCCAGGTGGCTGAACCCCAAAGCTGCACTTGAGGATGACGATGCCATGGATAAGGGTGGCCTCCCAGCTGAACCCCACAGGTCCTCTCCCCCATTAGCCAGACTCTTGCTTCTCCATCTGCCTGTACCCAGCCCTCAGGTGAGGACAACTGTCCCCTCACAAGCCACCTTGCTCCCATACTTTGTCCAAACATCTCTAAGTCCTCCTGTTTCTCCCTTCTCAACTAGAGGGAAGGAGGTGATGGAAGCAAATGGACACATGCCCAGAAGGGAGCTAACGGCAGCCTGGGTCTCACCAAGCTTCCTCAGCCACCAGAGACCTACAGACGCATTGTGTAACTCCATCCTCTGTCCCTCTGCCAAGTATGCTGTCTGCCCACCTCTTATCTTGGCCTTCAAAGGAGAAAATGTGCACTTACAGCGGCTTTTGAGAACAACCTGTGGGACTAATGCAAGACTTGGTGAGGAAGAGAGGGTTGGAAGGACCTGTGAAGGCTGTTGGGATGGAGACCTGATCTCCCACCCAACTGTGAAGCCTTCAGGATCATTTCATGAATGGCATTTGGAAGCAGCTGGATCCCAGGGCTGGATCAGGATGAGCTGGTGCAGCATCCCTCTGGCGGAAGCACTCAAGGGCTCAGCCCACTCCACGATGGAGTCCTTAAAGCTCTGGCTGGGTGCCAGCCTGTTTCACAATCACCACCTCAGTGCTGCCATGAGCCTGCAGGAAGACCCCCATCCCTTTGCAACCTGGCCAAGGGTGCTGGAGCACCAGCCTTTCCCAAAAATGTGTCCCTGAGGTATCTGGACTGCGGTCCCCCCACCCAGGTCTTGGTCACTTCAGGTAGAGGTACCTCAAGGGTCTTCCCGTTCGCACAAAGGGCCACACGCACATCCCTCGGAGCCATCCAGAGGTAGACGCCAACGTTGGGCTTTCCAGATGGCCTCCCCTGTGCCATGAGTGCTGCCCACCATCACCGCCCCAGCAATGCCCTTTGCACCTTCTGGGATCTGTCCAGCCTTGGTCCGTCCAAAGAAGAGCTGCCAGCTAAGCTTTGGAGAAGCTGAAACCAAGATGCCTTTATGCAGGGTGATTTTCAGAACGTGCCATGCACGCTTCTCCTTAAAATTAACCCCATTAACGTTAAATCATCCCTGCCACCACGAGGTAGGATCAGTGAGCTTTGATTTCAGCTTTCACGAGTGCCAGAGCAGCGTGCGTGTGGCACTCACACGGTTAAAAAAAAATGCACCCCAGGCTGCGTCGGCTCCTCTCTCCATCTCGACTGGCAGCCCCCAGACAGAGGGCACTTGAGACCTGTTCTTCCAGAAGGAAGTCCACTCTCAGCTAATTAAGCAAAGCTGCTAATTAGCTTCCTGGCTGGAATTGACTGGGGGGAGGGTGGCGGGGGCTGTCCGTGGGTTTTTGCAGGCGGTGAAGCCGGGGTCGGGAAGATGGAGGCATCTCCTGCAGCAAAGCACATGCTGATGCAAACAGGTCATGTGTGCTAACCGCAGTGAAATTTAATCTTTTAATTGCTTGGGCGGCCACGGGCATCAGCCAGCTGGCGGGTGGGGACTGTGGTCCCCAGAACCCGCATCGTCCCTTCTCTCCGATCGCAGCTTGTATCCGGCACTGCCACCCAGCTGGTGGCGGGTCAGAACCGATCAGTGCCGAATCACTAACCCTGTTTGCAGAATAAAACCGCTCAGGATAGAGAGTGGCGTGTCTCTGTCACTGCTCCATGTCCCCGTCACCGGTCCATCTCGCTCGGCTGCGTCCCTGGCTGCAGGCAAAGCTTCCGCTGCCAACTCTGACCGAAGCACGCTCGGTGCCTAACAGCAGAGCAGAGGAGGCACCTGCAAACCCTGTTTCCAAACCAAACAGCGGATCCAGACCTGCCAAATCACACTCCTTTCCACTCTTCCTCACTTCTCCTGCCTACAGACAGGGAATTGCATCCACCCAGAACGCAGAAGGGATCCTTCGGAGTAAAGCTGTCCGTGGGCAGGTCACTCTCAGCTCACCTGATGCTCAAGGAGAGCATTCTGCTGGTGAGGATAAACACCAGATACCATTACCCTGTTTGTTTCCCCTCCTAGAAAGCTCATTTTTCTTCCTCTTGCTTAAATGGCAATTAATTCCAACGCTCCTGGGAGGTCACTGCAGAAGCAGAAAACTACAGGGCAGGCAGGGTGGCACACGGCCAGCGCTGCCGCATGATTTTCCACTCGCGCGTGTCTTGAACCGGGACGGAGATTGCTGCAAACCGTACCGCCAAGGACCGGCTCGCCAGCCCGTGCTGTCACCGAGCAGCAGGGAAGGGAACACAGAGCATCGTGCCGCGGAAGGGAACGCAGAACATCACACCCTCCCGCTCCCCACTGTGAGCACGAAAGCAAAGCGAGAACTAGAGGTGCTTCAACTCCAAAAAAAGCACAGAGACTGAGGGTATTTGTCAAATCTCAGAGTAACCAGGCAGGCATCAACTCCAAAGCCCCCAAAATTTGACTGTAGTCTGTAGACCTGCTGTCTTAAAGGTAGGAATTGGGATGAATGTGGTGTTACAGACACAGGCCACCACTTGCTTGCAGGTCTGTATCAGTAAAACCATCCAGTGCCGGTGTTTACCCTCCCTCTTCCCATCTGATTTGACCTGGATGAGGCCATCAGGTACCACACAACCCTACCTGTACAGGCTGGGGTGGGCTCAGGGTGAGACGGGTCTGTCTGGGTCCATGGGGAGGTCCCAGAGGTTGCAAAGCCTCACCACCACCTCCATCCTGGCAGGTGGTGACCAAGAGGGACATCTCCCAAATGCTCTGGGGCAGGACAAGGTGGGTCAGCTAAGAAAAGGTGGCCAAGGAGCCATCTGGGCTGTATCAAGAGCAATTTCTCAGCCCCCCCTAAATCCATCCCTCCTGACAGTAATTTGGGTTTTGAAGGCAAAAAGCTTGTTTTGAAAGAGTCAATGCAGGTGCTGGGATAGGCTCCAGAAGCCCAGCACATGATTGTTCCCCCCCTCTGATCATCTACTCAGACATACTCAATTCTGGTGATTTTTTGCCCATGTCCAAGGCATTAGTCCACATCAGCACTAGCAAGAAACCACGGCATCCATATCACCTTCTGCAAACTCTAAAAGAGGGGCATTTTGAGCTGTAACAAAGACAAACACCACACACAAAACACCATAAATCCATGAAAGATGGAGATGGTCATTTGCTCTAGCACTTGAAATTCTGATCTGAGCAAGAGAAAGCTCATATCTGTCTTACCAACAGACTCTGAAAAGCATTTGGACCCACAGGCTGGAAGAGATGGCTTCATTTCTCAGGAGGCTTTTCCACCTCCAAGGGCTCTATGGAGACGGCACACCGTATCAGCCAGGTTCGTTGTGGTGATGGATTAATAAATCCATACCCGGGCAAACCTGCTTATATTTGATTAAAAAATCCTAGAAAAGAGCCTAGAAACCAGTTCCACTGTGGAAAGATGTTCAAGCCACCACCCCACCGTGATGGCAGGCGTTTATAGTGGACCAGCAACACCAGCTGAGACCTGCCCCTTCCCAAACTAATGATGGAGCCTAATGAAACCCCACGGACCAGGAGCTCACCCTGAGGTGCGACCCCATGACTGGACAGCCCTGTTGCTCCTCCTGTCCTGCTCCAGTTTTTGGTCATGGGTAGGAGCCACTCAAACAAGAACTACCGCATAAAGAGGATGGATGGTCCCTGCTCCAAAGAACCATCAAAATATATCTTAAGGTTTATTTAAGGGTGGTAGTAAAGCTGAAAACTGCAGGATGTGAAGGGAAGGAGGATCAGAAGAGCACAAAGAAAACACCGGTGTTACTGCCCTGTCCCCATGGGACAGCTGGTGTGTTACCGGCTGTCCCCCACCCCCACCTCGACGCCGAGGCCACACTGCAGACCCCAATCCCAGTACCAGAGGGAAATTTTGGCTACCTGTAGTGGAGGAGTTGACCTTCTGCACTGTAATCCCGATAAATGTCATATTCTTTCTCAAACACTCCGGAAGGCGACGAACTGCAATACAGTAATAGTGAACAAGGAGTTACCAACGGTGACTGTGACGCGCGTGTGCCTTTATTAAGTCTCCTTCACTTTAGGATTAATGAAGATGCATCCACAGAGATCAGTTCCTGGTCCCCACCAGTCTGGGTGCTGCACTTGGGACCTACACCCACGTCCTCACATCAAGCTTTTGAGTCATTAATCTGAGCTGTTTAGCAGATGATGACCAAGTCCTCCATGGCTATGGTCTCCAGCTTAATTTCAAACCCTGCAAACACCACAATCTCCCTTAAACTATGCTTATTTGTGAAGAACGGCTGTAGACATGCCTGGACAGATCCTAAACATCTCATAGCTTTGTCTCATGGTCCTTTCCAAGTGAAGCCCTTTCTCATGCCTTGTGTATTGCTCTCGCTCCTCACTCATCTCAGATGGGCAGAGCCATCACGGGCAGATAGCGAGCCCCAGCAAAGCCCTTTTTGGCACATTTTCACCTACCACATTGCAGTTGGTTACATCTGAGCCCACAGAGCTCTCGCTCCCAGAAGACAGAGAAGGTCACAGCACCAACAGCTACCAATCTATTCCAAGAGACACCTTACCTGAGTTGGAAAAACACAGAAAATAGCACCTGGAGGTGCAGGACAGCATTTACATGCTACTTTTTGAACTAGCACCAGCATCTCCTAGAAGAGCAAACCCACTCTTGCTCCACATTCCCTTTGGCTTCATGCTTGCGCAGCAGCCTAGCATCCACACCGAGACCCTCCAACACCTCCCAGTGAGGCATATGACCAGGTATTAGTCTTTGTCTAAGGGCAACGCTTTCCCATATTGTTTGTACTCGTTGCCAATATTTGCTCAATGAACACAGGAAAGGTCTTTTTTTGCCTTAACAGTCCTTCACTGTGGGGATGTGCAAATAATCAGGCTCGTTCAGAAAACACATGGTGCTGAGCAAATTATTAGACATTTGCTCCACATCAAAACATAACAGCAAACATCTGGAGAAATAACTTCACTTGGAGCAGTTTTCGAAAAAACAGCGTTAACCCCCCCCCATGTACACATTAAGTTGCTTATGTTAATAAAATTCAGATCAGATGTTGGTTTTAGAAAAAGCAAAGCGAAAAGCAACAAATCTTCTTAATAGGATAGACCTCAAAAAATTTATTCAAGCAAGTGGCAATAAAATTAAACTTCTTTCAAAGCTAATTTTAATGAGACTTCTGAGCCCTGAAATTATGACTCTGTTGAATTGCTTAATCCCTTTTTCCTCTCGAGTGCACGTGAATGAGTGCTCCTCCTCCTCCTCAACGCCCAGCATCTTCTCAAGAGAAAAGCATCAGCTATGACGCCCAGTGCTGCACCCAGATCCATGGCTCCAGGATCTCCGCCCCAACAGGCAAATCCTTGGACAGAAGCGAATTAATGCTCAGGAAGCTTCCTAACAAAGAGGCCTGCTGCTGAAAGAGGACGTACCTAACCTTTACCGAAGAGGAAGGCAATGGGTGTTGGGAGAAGACCCCAAGCAAAGTCTCCTTCGGGCAAGTTCTTGTGATCAAAGGTGAGCAAGGGAAAGATCCTCATGGTAAACAGGTTTCTCTTCTTGTAGTAGCACCCCTGCCCAACCATGGCCTGGAGAATCTTCAAGGACTATGTCATTGAGGCAAATCCCTGGTGCTGTGGAACTAAAAGGGAGACTCTCCTCTTCTCCAGGTTTCCCCAGGAACCAAAGAATTCAGGACCACCTTAGCCTCCCTACACAAAATCTGTCCATTTGCCCTACTTCATGGACCTTTTGGAAAGATCTGCAAAGTAAGAAATGTCCTCCTGGGTCAGAGCTATGGTGTCTCCAGCCCAGTACTCTGCTTCAAACCATAGCAGCAAGAGATGCTGTTTATGGAGAGCTCATGACCCCGGCCACTGCCCATGGTCCATGCCCTCGTGCCCTGTGGCACCCAGTCCCTCTATTAGGGGTGACAGCAGGGAGGTGTCCTCCAAGGCACCCACTTCAGAGATGTTTATGGACTGGTTGTCCTGAATTTCTTTAATCCCTTCCTGAACATGCAGCAATATCAGCCTCCACAGCTTCCCACTGCAACAAATTCCAGAAGTTTTCTACCTGCCGTGCACCTCACTTCTTCCCCTCCTCTCAAAAAAAACCCCCAAAAACCAAAAACCAAACCAAAAAAACCCCCTAAAAATTCACCTGATCATCAGCTGTTCCTTCTGGTCTCATATTTTTCAAAACACAAGTAAGGGCACCCAGCACATCTGCTTGCATCTGAAGGCAAACCTTCCTTGCTAAAGGCAATGGAATCTGGGAGCAAAGTGGGGATGAAGTCTCCTCTGGGCTCTGGCTTCCAAAATCTCTGTCTCTTCTCAAGCTTACCTGACAGAGAGGATCTGAGGAGCACACAGCAGCACCACGAGCATCTGGCCAGCCAATTAGCAGAAAATGAGCTGACTGTAAATTCCCAGTAACTACGTCGGCTGCTTCTCGGCCAACGTGCAGCTGCTGGAATTTCAGATGCTTTCATACAAAGGTTCTTCCAAACACAGCAAAGGCTGTTGAAGCAGCCACAGAGTTATGTGGCTTTTAATATTCTGGCCCGTGCCAGCTGGATGCATGAGGCGAGGGATGTGTGAGCTCATAGGTGAATGGAGGTTATTCACATCTGTCTTCAAAACTTGGATGAAATATTTAAGGAGGGAGATTCTCCTCCCAGTTTGGTATTTCTTGCAGCAGATGGTACAGTACAACCCTTGTCTTAACGCAACTCCTTCTGCACTTTCTATCCCACTATGAATTTGAAACTGGAGCTCCAAAACATGCCCACGAGCAGGGGCAGCCCATGAGGCTGGTGGGATGAAACAGCTTAACACGGTTTGCTCTTGAACACACATGCTGACTTGACATATATTAACACCTCGTAATCTTTAAAGGAAGTTTCCTTAGGCTGCCACCTCCTCCTCTTGAGATAAATTGATTAAAACCTCAGGTCTTGTTGACATACGATCCATGCGTGGTCCAGACAAAGTGGTCAGATCAAGATCGACTGGGGAGCTTCAAATCCATCCCACCAGCTGAGCCAGATCAGGAGTAAAATCGCTGCCGGCACACTGTGGGTGGCATTGCTCCTCAATCAGGTACTGATGAGTCAGACTTGGCTTCGTTATTGTCGCAATCAGCTCTTACCAGTGAAGCTGCAAATGAGATTGATGGCAAGGACTGGCGTCCATCTGCAACACCATGAGCTGCAAGCTTCAAGGTCAGGATGAACACAGCAACACCTGGAACATCCTCTCCGCTCTTCTGCGTCTTACAGGAGATGAACTTGCCCCTCCACTGCCACTGCGAATGTCCCACTCGTTATTTTCAGGGTGATTTTAGCAAGTTCTGAACAAAAAGATGCCATGAGGTCACAGCACGTAGACTGCCAAGACTGAAAAAAGACCTGGCTAGCTGACCTGTGTCCCTAAAACTGAAAGTCTGGCTCGCGTTGGAAATAAGTATCACACCACGAGCAGGAGCAATCACGGAACTGGTGACAATCTTCCACCAGATAACCTGTTCTGGAGGTCAAAGGTGCTGAGGGATGCTGAAGTTCACAGAAATCAAATTATGATGCTTTGTTTCATCTTTGATAATTGGAAGACATTTTGCAGACCCATGTTTGGTTCTGGCTCTCAAGGTTACTGATGTTTGAGATGCAGAGATCTGCTCCATTTCTACCAGGAGCCACGGTCAGGATGGACCAGGCATCTCCACACCTCCTGTGTTGAACCCAGCAGGCAGGTAGGGTCCCTTCACCTTCAAGGGGAAATTTCAGGGGTGGGAAGGGATTTAAAAGAAACTTTCCAGAACAAAAAGCCATCTCCAAGGTATTACAGCATGCACCGTCCTAGTTTGTCTTGAGGTCAGGAGGTGAAGCAGCTGGTGCATGTGGTGCCCAGACTAGACCCTGCCTGGAAACATGGAAGCTCAATGTGATGGTGGTCAGGGAGCTCCCAAAGGCTACACTGCATTAATTGTGGAAATGATGAAGCATGAAGGTGAGCATGACAAGTGTGTAGTCATCAAAAGCACGGAGACGACAGGCTGTGACATTGCATGTCATTTTACGTTTGCTGAAGGTGCCTCTCCCTGAAGCTGTGATGTCTCGAGGGAGACAAGGATCAAAGATGCCACCACCCTGCCTGGGACAAGGTGATGGAGGGGATTGCTTCTGCAGCGAGGGTCCATGTCCCCAGGAGGTGGAAGAGGGACAGATCAAGGAGAACTTCCCCAGCCTGGTTGGACTTAACACACTAAGCCTCAGCTTGTAGGGTCAAGATTTAATCCTTGGTCTTACCAATAAATAAAACTGGTCTCCTTTGCCTGTTTGTTTTCCTGCTGAAACCTGGAGCTTGGTGTGGAGAAGGACCTCTGCAAGAAGCTGAGGGTGCTGCCTGGAGCAGGCTGGATGATGCCTCTGCAGACAAAGGTCCTCCTGGTGACCTAGACTCGGATGTGCCATCAGCTATGGCATGAAAGCCCCATGAGCATGATATGGCAGATGAAGAATGGCACAGATCACTACCCAGGATTTGCTTAGGACTTGCTTTAACCCCATCAAATCATCATTTCAGTCTAATCCTGGGAAATCCTTACTGGTGTGGAGCCTGGAAAAGCCCAGCTTGAAGGTACAAACCCTGCAGCCCTGGTTCAGAGGCATGGCACGCCGGACAGGGCGCAGGCAGACCAATGCTCTCGGGAGGTGAAGAGGCTGTTTGCCTTTTCAGTGCAACTAAGGACCTTTGATCATCCCGCCAACTTCAGCAAGACCAACAGAAAAAGCCACCCTACAACTGACACCTGTGCACGCTGTGCTGCATTCAAACACAGGTTGAATTTGTGCTGGGATGCAAAGTCCCGCCAGCAAAACCCTTTTGCGGCTTCATTCCCGCAACTGCTTGTGCATAGAAGAGCACAGGTCAGCTCTGCCCCACCATCTCCATTTAGCAGCCCTAAGTCACTGGATAGAGACAAGTATTGCAGAAAGCACCTTAATCATAGAATCATCGAATGGTTTGGGTTGGAAAGGACCTTTAAAGGTCACTTGTCGCCTGCGGGAGGCGTGTGGCGACCGTCACCTAGTTCAATCCCCCTGCAATGAGCAGGGACATCTTCAAGTAGATTAGGTTGGACGGGGCTATGAGCAACCTGACCTTGAATGTTTCCAGGGATGGGGCATCTACCACCTCTCTGGGCAACTTGTGCCCGTGCCTCACCACTCTCATGGTAACAAATTTCTTCCTTTTAATCCAGTGGCTCCATTAGTCTGACCTTTGTCAAGCACAATTCTTAAAGTGGTGGCTTAAAAACCTTGAAAAACCAGCTTAGTGGAGGGGCAGGCAAGAGGTAGGGGACAAATGCTCCATTACATCGCTGCCCATGGGAAGCCGGGCTAGTAGGAATCTAACAATGCTGCTGCTTAAATATTGAATAGCTGGCAAGCCTGCCCCCGGCTCTCCAGCAAGCTTCACGCCTGCTGCTATTCATTTATGCTGAAATCTCAGTGAGTGACTTTTAATGACCCCCTGAAATTCAGCTTGGCTTGCAGAAGCAAGTGCAGCCAGCTTGGCCACCACTGGGTTTGTGCAACCACCGCCCTGTCCTCCCGCAGATCCCCGTGGAGATCCCCCGCTTGGCTCCCACCATGCTGCCTCTGGGCATCGGCATCGGCTCCAGCTCAAATCTTTGGTCTCTCTGCATCTCGATGGGCGTTCGGCGAGGTGGACTCGCTCAGCCGTCAACTCCATCTGCACAGAAACCTCATTGGAGACAGTCCAGATGTGCCAGAGGATGCTGAGTTAGTGTGGATGGAGATAACTACTGCTGATGGGAAATGAAACCCATTTGATTCAAGATGAAGGAAGGTTATGAAATGGATGTTGGATGGGAGGGGGGGCTGCTGCTCTCCCCAGCTGTGCTCACCTCCTCCCATGAGCCGGCGTGATGCTGGGCATGGTGGATGTGTCACAAGGGAGAGATGCGGATGCCTCAGCCCATGCTCTTCACATGGAAAACAAACTGATCCCGTGCTCATCTGCCCTATCAATGGAAAAAAATTTGGGGAGAAAGGGTGATGGAAAGAGTCTTGCAAGTACCTGGGGGCCTGCCAGCAGAAAAACATCTCTGCCCAGTGACCTGGCCGCAAGAGAGCTGGAAGCATCTGTGAAAGCTCTTCTGGGTCATCCCACTTATGCCCAAGTACCCTACAGGAACATCTTTAAACAGCTCATCACATCTAAACATGGGCTGAGATCAGCACTAACACCCAATGGCTTGAAGCTCACCACTTTGGTTTTTTAGCAGAGGAGAAAATGACCCTAAATGTCAGAAGAGAGATCACCACTCCATTCCCACAGCATCCACCCAAGGTATTTTTGCGTATATCCCACTGCAGGTGGGGCAAAACAAGAACCAAGAGTCTGCCCCATCCCTGGAAGTGTTCAAGGTCATGTTGGATGGGGCTCTGAGCAACCTGGACTAGTGGAGGGTGTCCCTGCCCATGGCATAGGGGTTGGAGTAGATGGTCTTTAAATGTTCCTTCCAACCCAAGCCATTCGATGATTCAATGAAAATGCACATTTTTCTGAGTTTAAAATACCTTTCTTCTATTGAGGGATCCTCCTGATGCCATCTCTGCTGGATGCCAGCATCTCCAGCACTCCTCGTGGCGGTGGGGTCAGACAGACAGACCACACTGATTATTTTTTTGGGAGAAAAAGCATGTTCCAAATCTTTATGTTAAGCCCAACCTGGGAAACAAGGCTCTGTAAGGCCAGATGTGAACCTGGGTGCAGTTTGGCAGAGGTCGGTGCTGCCTGCTGAGCCATAGCTGGTCCTGCAAAGCCTTCTGCTCGCAGCAGCATCCGAGCACGAGGAAGGACGATAGGAAACCAAGCGATGGCTCTGCCTGGAGCAAACCTCCAGGCACGTGGTGAGACAAGGGGGAAGGTCAGAAATAGCATGGGGGAGGACAAATGCCACATTTGCACAAGCGGCACAAAACGCACATGCTTCGAGAAAGACTCAGGGAAATAATAAGCCACACAACTGCTGTGAATCCGCTGTCCCCAGCAGGACTGAACGCAGGGTTTTTATGGGCAAAGCCGACAACTATTTATCGTTTCACCAGCTCCCCGGGCTCCGAGCGGAGCTCAGCATCAGACCGGTGTCAGGAGCTGATTGGAGACTGTTTTTGGCAAGATCTCTGTAGCAACAGCTCCATCAGCTGCGGCTGCAAACAGCTCTCGGGTGCTTTTTCGCCCGGCACGGGCGCATTGCCAAAACCACCCGTCCTCAGAGTCTGCCAAAATAACCGAAGGGATGGAGCAGCATCCGAAAGGGGCACGTGGAGCTTAATCCTGGCACTTGGAACAGAGGGAACGAGCTGGCAGCAATTGCCACCTGACGGTTTCAGCTTCTTTGGTGTTTGATGGGACTAAGGGGGTGTTTGGGGATGGTGCAAGAGGGAGGGGGGTGCTTCAGTGGGGCTGGGGGTCCCTGAGCGGCAATCTGCTGATGCACACCCCTTCCCTCCCTCTCTCTGCTCCGCTGATGTCCCGATCACAGCTCTGCTGATGCTGCAAGTACGAATCCTCCCCTAGCAGAGCATCGCGCCTGCTTGCCGCGAACCAGGAGGCTGGAAACCATTGAGCATCCCTGGAGGGTACCTGCTCGCTCCCAGAGCAGAGGCTGAGCACACCATGGCATCACGTGGAAATGCTGCTGCTGCCAGAGATTTTTTTTTTTGCTGTCATATTCACCCTCTCCCAGGTGACCTGACGTATTCCCAGAGCTCCCTGGGTGCAGGAACAGCCAGACCAAAGGGCAGGACTACCCGCATACCCACGCCTGGCCCAGAAAGGTTCTCCAAGCACCCCTGCCTTTGCTACTTTAAAAACTATAAGCACAGTCTCCTGAAATGTTACCCCTTGAATAAACCCTGAGCGTGGGAGCATACTCCTTACCAGGAGATAAATCAGAAGATTAAAACCTTTTCTTCTTTCTATTTCTGCCCCGATGCCAGCAGTGCCCTGCCCTGGGCAGAAATAAGCGGTACCTTCCATCTTGGGGGGTTAAGGATGTGCAGAAAATATTACGGGCACTGGCTTTAGCAGTCCCAAAGCCCAGGACAGGCAGCAGTCTCACACTTGTGTCTTCACAGCAGGTTTACTCCAAGGATTTCAGCTGCAATAGAGTTTGCATCGAAGAGATCAAAGCCCTCAGAGCAATTTTGTCAGGCTTCAAGGAGCTGACCTGCTGCTCCCTGTACTCCTTCCAGCCTCACCTTCTCTGCAGAAGGAAAATTGGCATTGCTACAGCCCGGTGGCATTGAAAAGACTTTTGCAGAGAAGGAAACAATCCTGTTAGTTTGTCATTACCATTGCCTGCCTTTATGCTGCACAAATGGGATGTAAACAGCTTTTTTTTCACAGCAAAAAGCCCCTACACATGTCTGCACTTGCCCCGGCTTATCAGAAGATAAGGCTCTGCGCTGATTTTGGGAAGAGGACAAGCGTTTCTCCAATCTCGCCTTCAGAGCTACGGCATCTGCTCCAGCTGTCACAGAGTTTGCCAGGCTGTGGTTTTCCAAGGAGATGGTCTTCTCCTTGGTTTATAGCCCCTCCATGCACAGGAACAGCCTCTTCTGCGGTGGCAGGACGTTGTAGAGATGTACAGCAGCATCCCCGGGGAAAGTCCAGTAGAAACATAGGAGCTTCCTTCTAAAAACTCAGCTGGAGTCAGGTCACTGCCAAAACGGGACCATTAAACCCAATGAGTGAAATCTGAATTCCCTGTGTGATGGACAGCTTCTTCCACTCCCATCAGCAAGGTCTACACACCTCCAGAAGTTGAGTCTCACTCCTCCAGATCCCAGGTTTCACGGATATAGATGGTTTTCAGCTCTATGTGGCTCTCCAGGACTCAGGGTCACAGGACCAATGCGCATTGTGCCCCAAATCCAGATACCGGGTTGCTGCCACAACAGCCTCACCAGACCTGGACCACACATGTCCCAGCTTTGAACAAATCCTCAGCTATTTTTTACAGCTGATATCCACCAAGCAATCCACAGCTGTGCAAAACAGATGAAGAAATGCTTGGTTGGCCAGCGTAGGGTAGTGCATAGCTGATAAACCAAAGCGAGTGTCTGTGAAGACACGGTCTGAAGATGCAAGACTGAGATCTCTTCTGAGATGAGAAGAACTGCAATGGCAACCTTGGAGCAAAGTCTCTTCCCTCCACTGCTTCCAACAACAACAATGAGAAAGTGAGAGCACACAAAAAGCAAGACTTTGTTGGGCCACCACAATAGGCACTCAACCCCCAAAATGACATAACCAATGGGATGTGTGATGTTCAAGCCACCATCAAGACAGCCAGTACCGGCACAACTAGCTGATCTCATTCAGAGGAACTTCTCCAACATCTCCATGCTCACTCCAGTGATTTTTCCAAGAAAATAACTTTGGGAACTAGACACTTGGAGGCTGCTACCTTGACCAGAAAAGAAACAGAAGGTGGCCCTTGCTGCAGATTTTAGCATCTGGATCTACACAGGATGCCAGCAGCAGGGAAGTGAAATGATGGTAATGAAGTTGCTGCATTGCCTGGAGAAGCCATAGATATCTTGACAGGGTCCTATTGTTCTGCTTAAAGGAGCCTGAATCAACAATCGGTCAGTTTGAGTGAAAATTGAAGCAAGGCACTCAAAGAAAAACTCACCTTCACAGGTGGGTTTCCTGTGATGTTTCTACCAGACTTCCCCGAGGCTGGCTGAGAACTTCAACCAACCTCAGGTAGGTACAAACCACCACCATGGGTTTCCCATGAATGTCCACAGAAGTGCTACAAAAGCAACACCTTAAACAACTCCTGAACTCTGCTGGTATGGAGATAATCTAGAAAACTCAACCCAAATTAGTTTCTGAAGTGGAGGAGAGGGATGGCAATTAAAGGCTTCCACAGACATGGGTCTACAGGAACTGAATCGCATGCCAGAAGTCCTGGTGGGTAAAATCACACCCAGAAATTTTTGGAAAGCAAAACCCGTTCTAACCAAAAGGGCGACTGGTTCTGCTATGGCAGTGCTGCAATCGTGCTGCTTCGGTATTGAAAGGGTGCCCTGAGGTCTCTCCCAAAACCTTCTCTTCTCCAGACAAAGTTCGCCCAGCTCCCTCATCTTCTCCTCACATGTCATGTGCCCCAGCCCCTGACCATCCTGGTGGGTTTCCACTGGACTCACTCAAGTTGATCAAGTTTTTCTTGTCCCGGAAAGCCCAAAACTACATGCAGTTGCCCAGCTGTGGTCTAATGAAGAATAATTACTTCCCTTAATCTACCAGCTATGGGTCTGGTCCTACAGCCCAGGATGCTACCAGCCTCCCTTGCTACCAGTGCATACTGCTCACCTTCATTTAGCATAGAGCTGCCCAGTTTTATGGATCCTCAGCAGAGCTGTCACCCAGCCAGCCACTGCCCAAAGAGGGTTAATCCATCCCGGCTGCTACATCTGGCCTTGCTGAGCTTCAGGAGGTTCTTACCAGCCTGTCCTCACTCCTCCAGCCTGTCTGGATCCCTCTGAACATCAGCCCTGTGCTCAAACAGAGCAGTTTTTCTGCAGACTTGATGAGGGTGACTTCTGTCTCCTCTGCAGGTCATTGATAAGTATATGGAACAGGATACGTCCCAGGATGGGCCTGGGAGGAGCTCCCTTTGCGGCCAACCATCAGGTTGGGTACGAACTATTAACCACCACCCTCTGAGCCTGATGATCCAGTTTTTTACGCATCTAGTAGTGTCCCTGTGTAAACTCTAATGTCCCAACTTGGACACAAGAACACCATGTGAGATACATCAAAAACCTTGCTAGAGACAAGGCAGATGCTCCCATCATCCAGATACATAGTCACATCATCACAGATGGCAATCAGGTTGGTGAAATATGATTCACCCTTGGTAAATCCATGCTGGCCATTTCCAACCACATTTGCGTCATCCATCTCTACAGAAATGGCTTCCAAGAGGACTCGCTCCACAATCAAGGTAATGCTGACCAACCTTTAATTCTCTAGGGCTGTGGGAAGGTTGGTTGCAGATGCCACCATACTACTGCTAATACCACCCTCAGCATGGCACTCCCTTGAGTAGCCTCTTCCTTCCCAACCCAGTCATTTCTACACCCTCACTTGCCTTCTGATGACATGGCCAAAGCCTGCACCTCTGCAAGAACCAAGCTGAACACCAAAAGAGGCATTGGGAGTCATATTTAAATCAAGACGAGCACTAGTTTGTCACAACTTGAGACAACTGGCAAGACTACATGGAGCCCATCTCTCCACAGCAGCAAGGTTGTGCATCGTCTCTACCAGAAAAACACACTACATCTTCCTCCATGTGCTCTTCCTTCCATGAAAAGAAGACAAAACCACAGTGGGGCTGGTGCAACCATAACTTTAGCATTATCCCTTTCTTTTTTGTAGGTGGACAGCCAGCTGAAGCAAAGTTCCTCCTCAAGACAGTGTGTTTTAAGTGCTTTCAATGTATTTCCCTTTCCTCCAGCTTCTGTTGGGAGGCCAAGCAGGACTAAGACTCTGGACCCAAATCCCAGTCCTGTTTAAGTTGTACGATATGATGTACTTAAGTCAATATACATAGCATTCCAGGCCCATTTATTTTACCAGAAGAAACCTAACCTTCCTCTAAAATTAAAAATGGCTGTAGCTCAGGTTCTCAATTTGCCCCTAAAGTCAGTGCAACTAAATCAAACTAAGAGCCCTTCAATTCTGGATAGCAGCAGGCAAGCAGGTGTTTAATGTCATCCAACCAATGCACCAAAAATGAATTAATTCTGCTCAGCAGAACCTGCCCGTGCACACGTCACCCCACCAGGTACCCTTAATATGGTGAATTCTAGGGCTTTGCCACATTTAGAGACAGCAGTACTGCTGTACAGGAGCACTGCGTCCAGCTCTGCAGTCCTCAGGATGGGAAAGGCATGGACATGTTGAGTGGGTCCGGAGGAGGCCACGAAGATGATGCGAGGGCTGGAGAACCTCTGCTATGGAGACAGGCTGAGAGAGTTGGGCTTGTTCAGCCTGGAGAAGAGAAGGCTCTGGGGAGATCTTACAGTACCTTCCAGTACCTAAAGGGGCTACAGAAAAGCTGGAGAGGGGCTGGTGACAAGGGCATGGAGTGATAGGACAAGGGCGTATAGCCTGAAGCTGAAAGAGGGGAGATTTAGATCAGATGTTACCAAGAAATTGTTTATGCTGAGGGTGGTGAGTCCCTGGCACAGGTTTCCCAGAGAGGTGGTAGATGCCCCATCCCTGGAAACATTCAAGGTCAGGTTGGACGGGGCTCTGAGCAACCTGATCTGGTTGAAGATGTCCCAGCTCATTGCAGGGGGGTTGGACTAGATGACCTTTAAAGGTCCCTCCCTACCCAAACCATGTGATGATTCGATGATTCTATGATTTGCATTAGACTAAGATGCAACAAAAAAGCTATATGCGTTACACTAAATGCAAACAAAATGGTTATTCCTCAACAAATGTCAATCTGAATGTTTATTCCAGAAAAAGGAGGCCTTGTAACACATTAGTCTATTTTGAGACAAAATAAACATCAACACAGTCATCTTACTGCAATGGGAAGAGATCTTCCCGCTAACCCCAGGTCCCTGTGGCTCTTCAAGGAAGCCTGAGGCTGCAGCTCAGAAATCTTGACTTTCAGATGCTGGAGTTGTTCCAGAACAACCCTGTGCACGAGAAGCCTGACACTTGTACCAGAACAGACTCTAAAAGAACATGTTGAGCTCTTGCACCTCCAGCCCATGTTGTCCGCACCAGGTGCATGATGCAGCTGCACCTTCACCGGGTATGTCAGGAGCTGGAGGGTGCTCACAGCCTGACAGTTAGTCCTGAGCCCCACACTGCCCTGACCGAGGGAATTAAGACAGCTTAATAAGGGGGGGAAAAATAAAATCAAATTAAAATGCCCATCCTCCTGCACCAACCCCCACATCACCTGCCCAAACGCAGTTGGGACTCAGGACTCTGGGCTAATCCTCTATTTGACTAATGGGATTTTGTATGAGCCTAATTATGGGGGAGCCAGATTCCAAAACCAATTGCCAAATGTCTTTTATGACAATCGCTAAGTCAGATGCCTGGGCGAGGTTTTCAACGTGCTACCGAGATACAACAGATGCTGCTAAAAGCTCCCAACATTTGCTGTCCGGTGAGGCTGGCACTGCTTCATCTCAGCACACGCAGAGCACGTACACTGCAAGGTCCATCGGCTCCGGTGCTTCCAGCGCCCACGTTTTCCTGGTGTGATGCTGATGCAACCCTCGGTGGGCACAAAAAGGAGCGACGAACCTCGCAACCGCAGCGAGCATCAGGAACAGGAGCACCGACACCACCCCTGGAGCATGAAACGCCAGTTGCTGCTTCTGTACGGCAGTGACGTACGAAAAGGAACGGCACATCTGGAGGAGCGGCACATCTGGTGGAGCGGCACATCTGGAGCTGCCTCTCACCTCCCGCCTCGCTCGGAGCCGGCAGCGTTTGCAAAAGGCAGCTCTGCATTTTTTTTCCCGGTGGGAGCTGTGTCCTGGCATGGACCTTCGCCCAGCTGGGGTGGAGGACACTTTGAAGGTGATTTTCCATTAATATCCTAAACTGTGGACTGCAAAAGCACCAGTATAGACACAAGTTTGCATCTGGCAGTTTTAGCATGGGAACCTCTGACAGAACACCAAACATCTAATAAATTAAAAAAAAAAAAAAATTACAATTAAGCATTTTTTTTTTACCCTAGAACAGGAAGTGGCACCATTTCACAGCGGCTCGGAGAGCAGCATTGCTTTTATTTTTAAAATAAGGGAAAGTGACTTGACTGAAATAGCAGAGCTCGATGTCAAAGCCAGGAATAGAAATGAAATCCCAGCGCCTAATCCTCTGTTCTAATCATTGGCCTGCAAGGCTTCATACTCTTAATTACAGCCCCTGCTTCTAATAAAAGTTAAAAGATGGTTTTCTTTGCAGTTATGTAAACTGTATTTTGGGTCTGACGATCTACGTAAGCACTTGGCTGCATTAGACAAATATCCGTCTAATCCGAAGTCCTGTTTGGCAGCGGAGAATTCAAGGAGAGGATATTAAAAAGAAACAGGACTGAGCGTTTTGTCCCCGACTTCATCTTCCACCCTGGCTTGGAGCAAGAAACGTAAGATATGAACATTTTTCTCTGAAATATTTGAGAATGGTATGAGGAAGGGGAGTTAGATCTTGAGATGCTGTTAGCTTTATACTGGAAATGCATTTTCCACTCGACCTCATCTCCAAATACCCGTGTACTTTTTCAGATGGTTCAACACCCAAGAGCTTGGCTCGCATCGTTATCATTTTGACTGCAATAAGCGTGCAGGACTGGAGCACGGTGAAAATGGAATGGAAATTAATGAAGGAGTCTGTGGCACCCGTTGAGCCCAGAAGATGGGTTTCTGAACAGCATCATGTTAAACCTTTCCTCTGGTGCAAAACCCACCTGGCCAGGTGGGGTGAGACCTGGCATGGCCGGCATCTGAGTGGCTGCGGCACTGGCAAGGGGGAAGGAAAACTGAAGCCAAAAGAAGTCGAGTGAGACAGTCTCCCAGCCTGCGGAGAGACAAAATGGGGACCCTGAGAGATCACAGCTGGAAGAAGGGGTATGTCTGCAAAGATGTCGGTCATGCTCCGGCTGATCTAGGGCATTGCTGCACCCTGCCGGGCAATGCTCCATCCCTGGAAACATTCAAGGTCAGGCTGGATCAGGTTCTGAGCAACCTGATCTGGTTGAAGACATCCCTGCTTGTTGTAGGGGGACTGGACTATATGACCTTCAAAGGTCCCTTCCAATCCAAATAATTCTATGATTAAATCTTCTCTCGATACTTAACAGAAGGCAGCAATTGTTGGTGACCTAGAGTAGCTGATCACAAGAGGTGACTCACCTACAGGGACTCAAGACCCAACATCCACATGGATACCCAGCAGCAGAAACACAGGTTGACGCAATTGCCTCCCGTGATCCTCATGACCTGCTTAGAGGCGTGATAAGAAACGTAAATAAAGGCATGAACAGAATAGAATATTTCTGTTGGAAGGGACCTAGAACAATCATCTAGTTCATCTGAGTTGCTCTTTGACCAACTATGCTCATTAGGAGAAATCCACAGTGATGCCAAGCATCATCAGATGAATCTCACTTGCAGAGCAAGAGTGCTGGGCGTCTGTTGTGATAAGGGTGGGAATGACTTTGGCTAAGTCAATAACAGAGATAAAACAAGACAAAAAGACGTTGGAAGACAGTGAATTTGGGAGCTCGGCTTTGTGTGCAGCCTCCGTGCAACGTGCAATCTGCTTGCAGCACGTGAAAGCAATGGAGAAAGATGCATGACCTGGAAAGTGATTTCCTGCAGAGAGCTCTTGGGTTTAATTACAGTGCAGATCCCACCCTGCCTCCCATGCTGCAGATGAAGCTGCCTGTCTCCCTCCCAACCCCGATGGTTCCAATCAGCATCCTCCCCAACACCATGCCTGATGAACTTTGTGAGATTAAGGATCTCCTGGAACCAGCAGAAGGGTATGAAGCTGAGGGGGGCTGTGTGGTAATCATTAAACCAAAAACCTTCACAGCAATCCAGCTGTGATGGATTCAGCTGTTTGAAATGCATTCCCTGAACCATCCTCACCCGGATGCTGGACTATCCCATGTCCTGAGGACATGAATCCTTTTATTGATCAAGGTGTGTCCAACAGAAGGTGAAAACAGGAAGCGAGAGGAATCAGGAGAGCGAAGCAAACATGTGCTGCACCTCCTAGCAAAACGATATCGACCTTCTTCCACAATATGTTGTGGAGGCCAAAGCAACATCAGTTTGGAGCAGGTCTATGTAAAAACTCTCGAGGTGGACCTGGAAGCCCATGCCTGGTCTTGTGGTACGCCCCCGGCAGCAGGTCAAGGTTGTGGTCAAAGCGGCATCCGTTGAAGGTCACGGCCTTGGATCTTGCTGGGTTTTGTTCGATAAGGTGGAATCTCATGTCTGCTGAAAAATAACCCAGTGACCTCCTCTGCAAGGCTTACAGGGAGGAGGGAAGAAATGAGCGCGGCGAGGGAAACAGGAGGGATGTGGCTGTTCTATGACAGGCAGCAAATAAAGAAGAAGGAAAAAAAAGAATCTCCATTTCAATAATATCTACAATTTCCTCAAACGTTCCCTTCCGCAGGCTGGCAGCATCCCTGTAGCAGTGAGCAGGACTCCTTGGAGCCTGTTCCAAGGGCAGGCAGAGCTTGTGCTGGATCTCTTGGCCACCGGAGCCCTGGGGGACCTCTGTCCTCTGACCTCCTGCTCTGCCTGCTGCCTGTACGCACAAACTCTCGCACATAACACCCCGCGGATAAAACACCAGGAAGAAAAGGATTTGCAGGGGTATGCTGTGGCCTGGGGATGGGATGATGTCCCCGCAGTGCTGGGGACCAGCAGGGTAGAGGGCTTCCGCACCAACCTCTTCACCCTTCAGTGATGGGAGGGACGATGCAGCTATTTAGGGCTGATCTAGATCAGTGTAACACAGACTATCCGATGTGGTAACAGCAGCTGGGGAGCAGACTCCAGGCTTCAACAAATTCCTCCTATTTTTTTGTTCCTGTAGTGGAGCAAAAACTTCATCGAATCATCGAATGGTTTGGGTTAGAAGGGACCTTAAAGACCATCTAGTTCCACCCCCCTGCCATGGCCAGGGACACCCTCCACTAGCCCAGGTTGCCCAAAGCCCCATCCAACCTGGCCTTGAACACTGCCAGGGAGCCAGGGGCAGCCACAGCTTCTCTGGGCACCCTGGGCCACGGCCTCAGCACCCTCCTCATACAAAATTTCCTCCTTATGTCCCATCTAAACCTCCTCTCTTTCAGTTTAAGACAGTTGTCCCTTGTCCTGCTAAAATGTCTCTCTTGATCTTTCTTCAAAGCCTCCTTTAAGTACTGAAAGGCCACAATAAGGTCTCCCCGCAGCCTTCTCTTCTCCAGGCTGAACAACCCCAACTCTCAGCCTGTCTCCAGAGCAGAGGTGCTCCAGCTCTCTGACCTTCACCCAGAAGCAGCTCCTGACTCCAGGCCTTCGCTCCAAGAGTCAGTTGGGAGCACCTATCAGAAAGGAGCACGTCAATATGGCCATCAAGATCTCAGGACATTCTTTGGAAAACTCTTCCCATGGTTAGCTATCTCAGCATTG
This sequence comes from Aramus guarauna, assembly GCA_013400195.1. Taxonomy (NCBI): domain Eukaryota; kingdom Metazoa; phylum Chordata; class Aves; order Gruiformes; family Aramidae; genus Aramus; species Aramus guarauna. Next base: position 59,119 of record VXBL01002586.1, read on the forward strand.
AATATTGACCAAACTTTATGAATTTAACCCATAAAAATGTTGTTTAAGCCATGGGTGGCCCTGTTCCAGCCTCAGGATATTGGCAGTACCAAGATGCCTATTTCTAGATGAACACACCATGGAGATACAAAGGACACCAAATGCTGTTTCAGAACAAGTCCTTCCATGGCAGGCACGCAGAGGAGAAGTCTGTGCTTGCAGGGTGCACCTTGGCTGCTTGCAGAGGGTCTTCCAGACCTTGGGAACGGCCCTTCAGGAAGCAGAAATGTTCACTCCTCTGGTACTAGCAGATGGAGAAGACAACAAGGAGCAGAGCTTATTTATTTCCACTTTCAGAAATGCCAAAGTGGTGTTCCTGGAGCTATATGGGTTTTAGATGTATCCTCCACACTCTTCCTCTGTGGGAAGTCATCACCACTTGGGTTCATCAGCTGGGACAAGTGGCACCCGATCATCCCTCCTCTGTCCGAGCTGCGCACTCCAATGCATTGAAATACCCCTTCTCCGACCTCAGAGCAGAACAGTTTGACATCTTACGGTTTTTAAGAGATGGCAACCCAGAAGAAAGCCCATCCTACAAACCCTGCCCGAACCTGTGCTGAGATCAGGTCCATGTGAGGGCTCACAGCTTATGGAACCACTGACAGCTTTCTATCCTGGGTGGAGTGCTTCTAAATCGAGAAGAACCACTTGCTCTTGGCACAGGGATGCAGCAGGCTTGTGGTCCCCCTCCCACGATGTAGCTGGTCTGCTGGTGGGATGGTGACCCAGCTGCAGGAGAGGAGCTCCTTGACAACCATGCCCTGAGATGGAAAGGAACATGTCCCATGTAGCCAGCATCCACAGCATCCTCATGAAGTGACCTGCCACCATGCATGGAGAGGTCATCCAGCTGGGAAAATCCAACCACTGGGTGAAGAAATGCTCTGAATTTCATGCATTATGCTACCACTGGAGGCAAGATGTTGAGAAGGAAGGTCTTTGGGATCTGCTTGCTCCTGCAGCCCTGCTGTGACCAGCTTTGTGAAGCAACCCCACATCCTTCCTCAGTTTCTCTTCGCAGCGGAGGCTTGTTTTGGAGGAGGGCTGAGAATCCCTGCAGGGACCTGGAAAATCCCCATGCAGCAGATGCTGCAGAGACTTATGTCATTGATCCACCTGCGCTCCAAACCCGAGCATGGCAGGTCTTCCCAACACCTTCAGAATAAGGATATAAATTGAGAGAACTGCAAACAAAATTGTGGTTTTGTTCACTCGAGGCACTGAGAAACAGCTCCCCAGACACTCAAAACACATTTTCTAGGTTTGAGCCATCTTTTAAACTGCAAAGCTGCTTTATTGGACTCTTGCAGCCAGAAAATGGCTGCTGCCTGCACCAGGGAGAAGAATTTGTGTTTTAAAGCTGTGCGTTTACCTGCAGCCACCCCGCTCTGCCCGACACATGACAGGACCGATTACCATCACGCCTCGACCCCAGACAGCTCTGCCACGTCCTGGGGATTGGTTTGTTAGGGAATACCCCTCAGCTATTTCAGCTCAGCTACACTTAATCCAGAAAGATTTAAGTGCTGCATTTTATCTTCTCCAGTGTCATGCCAGGCTTCAGAATTGGGGAGGGGAGAGCTGCAAGAAAAGTGCAAGTCTTGAGAAATAACTTGGGCATAATTTCACAGCAGATGGGACTTCGGTAAAGACCCCCTATTCTCAAAGAGTCCTGTGTGGTGGTCCAAGGAAAGCTCTCGTGATGGTCAGAGAAGGTCCACCTGCTTGTCCTTCAAGCCTCCACTTGTCACCCCTCCCTGGTGAAGCAGAGGAGAAATGCTGCCTGCTGGCAGCACAGCCGAGTCCTCCGTGGGTGACAGCATGAGCTCCAAGGAGGACGTCTTCTCTGCTCCCCCCTCAAGCCTTCTCCAAGGATTTTGAGCAACAAGAAGACTCTGCACGGACCACTAACCACAGACACATTGAGACAGTGTAGAAAAACCCAGTGACCTGACATAAAACCCAGCTGACGTGCCGGCTGCAGCCTGCTCGGAGATTTCACAGCTGACATGTCATGCTTTGTAGAAAAGTTATCATTTTAAGCCAAGCAAGGCAAAGTCTAGGGCAAGACAGCATAAGCAAGACATTCCCGCTGGGAAGTGCTCTACCTTTGCCGACCACCAAGACAAACCTACTATTGAGATCCCAAAGATGAGCAGACGCCAGCTCGCCGAGTTGAGACAACACAGCCGTGCTTCCTACTGTGGTCTCCGGAGCCGGATCCAGCTGCTAATTATAGCTATGTGCAAATCCCATCTCACTACAGCAGCATAAGGCAAGTCCAGCGAGACCCAAGCGCTTGGCAACAGCACATTCCCTGCGGATGCGGGGGCTGACGGCATCCTTGACCTGGACATGTGTGATGGAACCAGCCCCAACTCAATCCACTGCTGCACCGAGGACATGAGGAATGGTCTCGGAGCAGCCTCCACCGTCTCCTACCAAACCAGATGCTCTGGTTCCTAAATCCTCTGGTCACCACAGGGTGTAGGGCACCTCAGTGCAAACTCCAATGAGATCAGTTGCTCAAGACTTCTCCACTTCCCCTGACCTCCCTTTCAAGACCAGGAGGGAAACCCTTAGCCAGAAACCTTGCTGAAGTGACTATAAGACTTAATTGTATGAAACCTGGAGCAGGAGGTTCAATCAGATGACCTCTGGAGCTTCCTTCCTACCTTGGTTCTTCTATGAGAAACAAAACCAAGAACTGAAAACCCATCCTTTTGAATTGTCCAGCCAAGAAGATTTCAACTGTGTCTCTGGTTGAAGGCGATACTCAACCTGCCCCACACCACCGCCTCCCCAGCCTCACAAATAATCCCCTTCTGTTTCCTCCTTTTGATGCAAATGAAGTATTTCCAGTTGTCATCTCCAACACATCATGTGATGCCCAGATCCATCCTCATCTCAGGGTTGTTAGGGTTGATGATCAGAAACACCAATCACTCCCATGCAGAGGTGACCCCAAATAATTCCCTCCCTCCCCAATATTGCACATATCATCCGCATCTCTAGGGTCTCTCCTTGGCTGCCCATGGACAGCAAGGTTCAGATGCAGGCCTGGGTCCTCCAACCCAGGATTCTCCAACATCCTGGAGCCCAGTATGTGCTTAAGCATCACCCGGCAGGTCTGGCCTTGCCAAAACCAGCCCTCTAAGGTCATCCCAATCCTGGATTTCCCCATTCTTGGAAATATTCAAGGTCAAGTTGGACTGGGCTCTGAGTAACCTGATCTAGTTGAAGATGTCCCTGCTCATTGCAGGGAGCTTAGACCAGATGATCTCTGAAGGTCTCTTCCAACCCAAACCATTCGATGATTTTTTGGTTGTATGATCCCTACAGCAAGAGGATGCAGCAGTGCTCTTCATTGAGGAAGACCGAAGTTTGCAGTTCGACCCTCAGGTCAAAACCATCACTTCGGTGGGCAGACAGGCATGCAGCATCAGAGATGTCACCGAAAGCAGGGCTGGAGATCACGTAAGCTCAAGATCTGCCTCACTATCAGTCACAATTTCACCTCTGCTCAGCCAGGGCATCCATGGTGGAATGTATTTTAATGCTTGCAAGGAAAAGATGAAGGTAAAATAAAAAAAAGCTTCATCCATGGGGTCACTGAGAGCCAGCAACTGTCTGACCTCCGTCGAGTGGCTTCGTATTCATGCCTCAGATATAAAGAGGCATGGCACTTTCTGCGACCTTCTACAGAATTTTTCGTGTCTTCAGATATTTTAAACACCACAAGAAACACCCGGTTCATCTGCGCTGTAACGCTCCTTGCCCGAAGCAGCTTTCCTAAGTTTTAAGACTCAGACAGGTACAGAACACATTATACATTCTGTACAGAAATAAGTAATTTTTTCAGCTTGCGTCTGCAAGTTGCTCGTGGTCAGAAACCCACACTAAAACGCAGCGATACCCTGAATGCTGAGAAGCTCGAGGCACAAATGCCTGAACTGGCTCTGCCCTTTGCAGCTGCTGTCGCCGTCATCAAAAATCAATTGTTAATTTGCACGGCTCATGTTCGGCTTATCTGTCCTGGGCCTGAGAGCATCAGCCACTTCTGGAGATGAAATCTCTGCATCCCTGGAAGCTTTCCAGCAGATCGGCTTTAGCAAGCCCTCCCTCTTCATCTGTGCTTCGCTATAGCAATCAGAGGTGGATAAAACCCCCTCGGGTCGTCCAGCTACGGGCCATCCCCGAGGCCGTGGAGCAAACACCCCATCACAGCGTCCCCGGCAGTTGCCTCCAGCAGCGTGCAGAGCGTGCACGCCAACCTGCGCTTTACCCACTTCCACACCCTTTCCACATGGATTTAACTCTTTAGCTGCCTGTGATTTGCTGGCGCTACAGCGATGTTTCTGCAGCTTCCCATCCACCCCACACCTGATGGAAATGCCGCATCTACCAGGCTCAACCAGATCTACCAGGCTCAACCAGATCTACCAGGCTCAACCACATCTCTCCTTTCAACCCACAGCATCTCCCCTTCCCTTCAGTCAGCTGCAGTAAAGCCCATCCCATTTCTGGTGGGAATAAGGTTGGTTTTGCTGCCAGACCTCCCTCGTGGCAAGAGCTGCAAGGATGCGTGGCAGTGACAGACCACGCAGCAGCATCCTCACCTGCTCCAAGTGTTCTTCAGCGTTCGGAGATCTTTCCCTTAATGGGTCCCTGTGACCTTGAGGTCTCAGCAAAGCTTTCCAGGCTTTCCAGCAGGCCCGCTCCAGTTGCTCGGAGGGGAAGGTCAATGAGGAAATGTTTTTTTTTCCAGCCAGGACATGGGGGTCAAGCAACTTTAGTGTGCTTCCACTGGAGCGGGATGTTTGGCTGAGCTGAAGGGACAGGACCGTTGTGTCACCTCCAGGGATGCAGGTGGAAACTGTCCACTGAGCAGGAATATCTGCTCCCTCTAGTGGCATCTGTTTTTTTTTTTTTTTTTTTTAATTTTTATTTGATTTTTAAAGCTAGGAGACCTGGTATATGCTCTGTGCCAGCCCGGCAAGGCCAAAGCTACAAATTGCTGGGGTTGAAAGAGCCCTCCAGCAGCCAGTAGCAAAGCCACCCCATGGCTGGCTTGCTCTCCTCCAACAGCAAAGCCAGCAGAAGGTTTCCACAGGTTAAGCCTTTCTATTTGAGGGCCCAGGTGCAGTCATCCCTCCTCCCACCCTTGACAGCAGCTTTGCATCCCATAATACACCTGCCTAGCCCAAGCACTGGAAGAGGAGAGAAAACATGTGGGTGGAGGACAGGATTAGTGACCTGCAGCATCCACACTAGCTTCTGCAGTCCAGCACGCAAGTGCTAAGGGGAATGAATCTTCCCAGGAAGCCACTGACCCTGCGCGTGTTCCTGCAGCAGAGCCCTGGGAGATTAAAACCCACCAACTCGATTCCTGTTAACCCTTCACCTTGCTTTGGGAGCAAGCTCCTGCTTCACCAACCATCTCCTGGGCTGCATCCCCAGCAGCATGACGAGCAGGTCGAGGGAGGGGATTCTGCCCCTCTGCTCCGCTCCGCTGAGACCCCCCCTGCAGTGCTGCGTCCAGCTCTGGGGTCCCCAGCACAAGAAGGACACGGAGCTGTTGGAGCGAGTCCAGAGGAGGCCATGGAGATGATGCGAGGGCTGGAGCACCTCTGCTATGGAGACAGGCTGAGAGAGTTGGGGTGGTTCAGCCTGGAGAAGAGAAGGCTCCAGGGAGACCTTAGAGCCCCTTCCAGTCCCTGCAGGGGCTCCAGGAAAGCTGGAGAGGGGCTGGTGCCAAGGGCAGGGAGGGACAGGCCAAGGGGAATGGCCTGAAGCTGCAGGAGGGGAGATGGAGATGGGACGTGAGGCAGAAATCCTTCCCTGTGAGGGTGCTGAGGCCCTGGCCCAGGGTGCCCAGAGAAGCTGTGGCTGCCCCTGGCTCCCTGGCAGTGTTGAAGGCCAGGTTGGATGGGGCTTTGGGCAAGCTGGGCTAGTGGAGGGTGTCCCTACCCATGGCAGGGGGTTGGACTAGATGGTTTTGGAAGGTCCCTTCCAACCCAAACCAGTCTGTGATTTTGTGATTCACAAATCTGTGGTGTGGGTGCAACGAGCTGCTACTGCCCATGGAAGCACTGAGGACCATGCCTTTCACTGACATCCAGGTTCCTCCTGGAGCTTCCATGGGGTCCGGAGAAGAATGAGGAGTTCAAAAAAGGAGAGAGAAAACAACGTTCCCATAGACAACTGGGACCAGTTCAGCCCAAAGGCTGGGAGCACCAAGCAGCTGATTTGCCAGCTGCAAGAGAAGCTGTTGGCCATGCCCATCAGGGAGAGGTGGAAAGTCCATCCCAGGTGCTTGCTGCGTAAGAAATGGAGCTGCAGGAGTAAATACCTGGGAAAAAAATGGAGCTCCTGAGCCCAGCTTGCTGCAACACGGGGCACTCCCTTCAGGGGAGCACATTATGAAACAGCAACTGCAATCCTAGAAAGAAACCCCCATGATTCTGGTCTGCAAACCCCCAAACAGGCTCCAACTGTTGTCGCTTCCGTTCCTTGTACCCAGGATGATGTCCCCTGCCCATCCAAACTCAGGTATGGGAGATGGGATCCCTCCAAACGAGGGTAAGTGCCAGGAACACCCCCCACCTTGGGCATGATGCAGGCAGCACCTCATTTATTTCTCTTGATGCTTGGCATCACCTATGCAGCTTGCAAGAACCACACATGCTGGGACAGGAAGGCCATAAACCTCAGCAGCGTGGAACTGGATGGAAGAAGGAAGAATTGGGCAACCAAGAAGGTGGTGGAAAGGTGAACCTGGGTGGGATGGAGGTGTAGGGCAGCGAAACAGAGTTCCAGATCTGGGCAAGGAAAGCGTTGGGTGCTGGGAGGGAGGAGAGGGGAGGGAGAGGAGATGTTTGCTCGCACGTGGGCCAGCCAGCACGACAACAGGGCCCTGGGAGAAAGGACAAGTGGTTTTCAGCACAACTCCAAAGCCTGCCTGGAGTCATAGAATCATAGAATCATCTAGGTTGGAAAAGACCTTTAAGATCATCAAGTCCAACCACTAACCTAACCTTGCCATCCCACCACTAAACCATGTCCTTAAGCACCTAATGTCCTTAAGTCCCTTGGTCTTCATCCTGAAACTCTTTGAGAAAGGCATTATTTTGCCATAGCTGTGCAACGCCCAGCACAAAGGGCTGGGAGAAATATATTCTCCATCTCCGTTACAGTCAAATGAAGCAAGACGCGAGGTGGTTATGGCTATTCTGGATGCTGCTACTTTTGTTTGACAAAGCATTGCCACTCCAGAGGGAATCTGTATTCCCCACAGCTGAGGATTTAGCGTCCTATCCAAGGTCAGGGCTCGGTATTTTTGGCGATGGGCTAGCAAAGATTGGCTTAAATAGCCAGCAGTGTACCCTGAACAGACCCAGCCAGACCTGGCCACCGTTCGCAGCCGTGTCTGCCCGCAGTGAGCGACAGCCAGCTCACCCAGCATCCTTGTGACTGAACATCAAAACTATCTACCTCTCCCAACACCACCTGCCTTGGGAGGAAAGATACCATCCCCACACGCAGCAATTTTATCAGAGGATCTTCCAAAAGCTCGGGGAGATTAAGCCTGCCCTCACGGTCTAGACGCGTGGAGGCAAGGCTGTGTCTGAGGTCCCACATGAAAGCACTTGCTGAGCTGGGAGTTCCTGTTCCCATCCTGCGTGGCCGTGAGATCACCCAGCCGCAGTTTCTGTGCGCCAGCTGTATGGAAGCAGAACTAGTTGCGAGCAGAAATCGCGCTGCTGATTGCTCGCCACTGACACTGTTCGGTTATTAACGTTGTGAGAGGCATCGTCGAAGAGAATACAAATGCATTAAGTAACGAACTGCCTGATCTGCAGCTTGCAAGCCATAAAAGCATGAAACGAAACGCACAGAGCAGCAATGCAGATGTCGCGGTACGTTGTCCATACACAGCTGGACCTTAGAAACCGACCACTAACCCACTGCTCAGTTTGAAGCTTCTCCTTTACAAGAGGAATCATCCCTGTTAGGAGCTCTGCAGACCAATGGGACGACCCATGGTCACAGCATGAATGGTGCTGCCTTGTTAGGGAGATCTTATCCAGGGAAATCATTTAAAACCACGCCACTCTCTAAACCCATGTATTTCAGAGGACAAGAAATTATTTCTCTAATGTACCTTTCCAGAGGGAACATCTAAGGTGCCCCTAACAAGGAGAAACACCTTTCACACGTGCTTATACCTCTTTCTCCTACAATCGTTTTATGGAGGAGCAAACCCACTCTCTAAGACTTGGTGCACAGAGCCACAAGCGATCTAGCTGGAGGAGCCATCCGTAAAATACCTCTAGACAACAGAAATAAAGAGCTGCAGGATGAGGGCTCTGCTCCCTGCTCTTCCACAGCGCTGGAAGATTATCAGAGTATCTGAACTTGCAATTTTATTGCACCAACCCATCACCGAGCTCAGTCGCACGCGCCTATGATGTGCCGGCAGAGCCAGCCTTGCTTTTACCTTTCCGTTTCTTCTTTCACTACTGCATACTGGGTTGACTGACGGCTCGACCTCTGCTCCTGCACCTTCTCGCTGCCCTCCAGCTCCTGCTCCAGGGAGGAACTGGTGCTGCCCTCCCTGCTGACATTGCTGCTCCTCCCAGGACTGTTCTCCGTGGAAGCCCTCGGTGACTCCGTGTTCTGCTTCAGGGTCTGCAGCTTGGCCAGAGGGATGATATCACAGTTCTGTGGCCGGTGCCACACTGTCCTCTGCGTGGTGGCATTGTAGTAGTAGAAACGTGAGGTGTTGGGGTCAAAGAGCTCCCACCACTGATTTTCATTTGTGCGTTTGATCCGCACCCCAGCGGGAGGGTCCCACACGCACTCCCCCGTGATGAGGTTGGCGTACATGCGCTCCCGGGTTCGAGGCTCGATGATTTCCACCCATTCCAGCCTGAAGGAGAACAAACAGAGAGAGAGAAAGACAATTCAACTAGATGATCTTTGAAGGTCCCTTCCAACCCAAACCATTCTATGATTCAACGCTTGCAGCATCTGGGGAGGCAGGATGGAGAAGAAGAGCGGCTTGGGTGAGGACAGCAACTCTTTCTTCCTCCCCCATCGATGCCGAGTCCCACAGCACTATTTGCACTAAATACAATACTTGCAAAGGGCTACAAACCACTCCCTGGTTTTCAGCTCCCAGGGGAATTCAGCAAGTCTGAAAGCCAGATAACCCCTTCCCTTCGTCTTGATTTCAACACCGGGCAAAGGCGCCAGCTGTCCGGCGCACACGTCCCACCTCCGGCACCTTCCCCAAACCACCCACCTCAACCACACACCTCAACTCAACCATAACCACAGGCTGCATCAGCACCGAAACCCAGCGGTGGGAGGGATGGAGCCAGCCAGGACTGAACAGACCCGACCGCATCCTGGGCTCTGTGTGGAGGAATGGAATGGAATGGAATGGAATGGAATGGAATGGAATGGAATGGAATGGAATGGAATGGGATAGGATAGGATGGGATGAGATGAGACTGAATGGGATGGGATGGAATGGAATTGGATAGGGTAGGACAGAATGGAAGTAATGGGATGGGATGGGATGGGATGGGATAGAATGCAATGGGCTAGGCTAGGCTAGAATGGACTGGACAGGAATGGAATAGGATATGATAGAATAAGACAGGATAAGATAGAATGGAAAGGAATGGGATGGAATGGAACAGGATAGCATAGGCTAGGCTAGGCTAGGCTAGACTGGAATAGAAGAGGAGAAGAGAAAGAAGAGAAGAGAAGAGAAGAGAAGAGAAGAGAAGAGAAGAGAAGAGAAGAGAAGAGAAGAGAAGATTCTCAGTTGCAAGGGACCTACAACAATCATCTGGTCCAACTGCCTGACCAATTCAGGGCTGACCAAAAGTTGAAGCATGTTATTAAGGTCATTGTCCAAATGTCTCTTTAACACTGACAGGCTTGGGGCATTGACCACCTCTCTAGGATACCTGTTCCAGTGTTTGACCACCCTCTCGGTAAAGAAATGCTTCCTAATGTACAGTTGAAACCTCCCCTGGTGCAGCTTTGAACTATTCCCATGTGTCCTATCACCGTATCCCAGGGAGAAGAGATCAGCTACACGTTGCTCAGTGCCCCCCGCCCCCCCCGCATTTATTAAATTAGGAGTCAGTCTCACGTTGGTTTCTGCATAGAGAATGGAGCTCATCACCAAAATACGGAGCAGAAAATCTGGTTTAACCTTCCTCCCATCGCCACTCCTGCAGAGCTGAGGGCCAGGCGCCATCAGCCCAACACGGTGACTCAGAAACACAGCGAAGGTGGTTATTGAAATCATAAAGCAGTAAACGGAGCTTAGAAACGCAGAAGAGGATTAAAAGAAATTGTAATCCCAAAGAACAGACAATTTAAACGATTTTTCAGATTACCCCAAACACTGCAGGTGTCACCTTTTGCTAATCCAGGGGATACCCGAGGCTTTCAGGCTGCCGCATGATATTCATATTCTTCATTTTCGTGTGGGCTTATGTAAAAAAGATACAAGGGATGTTCATATTAACTAAAATTTTTTACTTGGAATTTGTTCTTGTCTGCATTTACAAGTCTGTTAAGAAAGGTATAGAAATAGATAAGGCAAAAAAAAAAATAAAATAGCCCCCAGCGTGCTAAGCGAAGCTTATCAAACTAGGTGGCATTTAAAACTGACACATTCAGTGAGTCAGACAAGTGATGGATGGCATCTCGCCGCCTTTTACTGGGAGCGAGTTCCCTGTGGGGTTTTCAGAAATGCCCAATTTGCTCAAGCACTTGCAAGAAAAAAAGTCCTCGGGGGGCGGAGGGGGGAGCACTTATGGGCCCCCCCGGCAGCCGGAGATGCTGGCAGCCTGGCCCCAAGCTCACTGGTGGGTTCAGCTCATCTTCCAACTCGATTTAAACCACTGGATTGAAAAAAAAAGGAGGGGGCTTTTCAGGTGCCAGAGGTTTCCAGGTTTGAATAAACATAACTACGTGATGAAAATGTATCCAACTCTTCTTGGCATAGAGAGGAAAAGCCACAGTTAAGCTCTTCCTTGCAGAACAGAGACTAAGCACTCAGAGAAGTGGAAATCCTAGACCATGCCTCATCTCATTCTGCAAAACTCAGACCTAACGAGCAGCCTTAATGCAGCATGACAGTACAGCTGGAGGCCAACTCAAGCTTTGCAGAGTTAAATATTTTCTCCAGGCTTCCACTGAAGGCTTTTATTCGGGTCTGAGCATGATGCACCCATCCAGCATTTTCCATTGAAATTATTTTGGCCCTAGATGGACGTCAGCGCTCGGGTCCCAGTTTTAATGCTTCTTTTTGACCACCTTAGTTTAAAATCACCTCCACGGTATTGAGGGAAGCTGCTTCAGCAGGGCTTTGGATCGTCCTACCAAGAAGATATTGGGCTATCTGCATCAGGGAGGAATAAAAAATCCTTCATCCAGGGCTCTCCTCAGGTGAAAGGAGAGCTCAAGTGCTCCATGGTTATCACAGGGAAGCAAAAATAAAGCAGATTAGACTAGACTAGACTAGAAATGGGATAGGATAGGATAGGATAGGATAGGATAGGATAGGAAAGGGTAGGGTAGGATAGGATAGGATAGGATAGGATAGGATAGGATAGGATAAAAATAGCTCCATGGACCTTGAAAAAGATCAAAGTCTGTTTTGACCCAACAGAATTGGATCATCATGGGCTATAAACCAGCCACGGTAAAAGTCTGCAGCACCCCAAAAGAAAAAGTTAGTGCATTAAGGAAATGTGAGGACTTTTTGTCCCAGAGCCCTTAATTTCCTCTTGGTTTTCACTGTGAATTATCATCGAGCAGTGTCTGGGCTACGGGTCCTCTCTCTCTGCATCATTATTTTCCCTGCTGTTGGAGAAGAAGAAATTTAGCATTCACAGTTCTCTTTTTTTCCCCAGTCTTTTAATTTATTGGGGCAATTTATCAACTCAAGCAGCTCAATACACTGCACCTTCGCAAAGCAGAGGATCAACAGTCAAGGGCCACCCTCCTCAGCCCCCTGCTGGGCAGCAGAAAGGGAGAACAACAAAAAACTTCCGTCAGATACACAAATCGAGATTCATCTGCCTGAAAGTTAAACAAAATCCATGGATCTGAGGCGGCTGGACCTGTGGCACAGACAGGGAAGCTGATGTACCCATGCGATAGCAAATTTGGAGAGAAAAACCCATAGGACTAGGAGACAGGGTTCTGATAAAGGCATGTCTTATTCCAGATCCTGTCTTAAGTTTTGCAAAAAATGTCGCATTTTTTCTCCCAGAAACACAAACTTCAGGGCTAAAACTCTCAATATTTGCCCGAAATAGAGTCCACACATAGTACTTCCCAGGTACGATGCAACAAGACAGCAGTGGGGATAACAGGTAGGTGGGCGACGTGCCGCTGCTAGCTAGTAGGTACAGCATAACTAATCTGGGTACCAGATCCAGTCTTGGCCCAGAATTACCATCATTACCTACTGCTTCAACCAAAAAAACTCCTTGATGGGTAGTGGAGAAGTCTGCTGCAAGCTCTGGTAGCCAAATAGACTCAGACCTATCTCACCATAGCACTGTGCAGTGCGGTAATCTAAATTTAAATAGCCTGTTGAGTATGGTCCAAGATGTTGCAGACGTTGTTGCTGTTGCGTTAAAGGGATTTATAACTGATGCAGGCGAGTGGAAGGTGCCCAGGGAGCCTCAGACACATGGTGCTGCCTAGAAAACCTCCGCCTTATTGTGAAGGAAAGGCTCCAAAAAGCCCAGAGACTCATCCAAAATCCATTTTTTTCCCTGCACTGTCCAGAAAAGGAGCCCAGCTGATGCTGAGATTTGATTTCTGAAAATGCAAAGCCAGTTGAAATGAACCCTGATTTAGTTTAACTTTATAACTTTATTCAAAAGGCCACAAGAATCAACTGAGCTTCAAGCTTCAGGTGCCTTATTTTGCTACTTAAGGAGAGGATCATCACCCCGAGCTTCCCTAGGAAGGAGATTCGGTCCCACAGCGATGACGCTATGTATTCCCTCCTCCACCCCAGAGCAATACAGGATTGGAGACGCAGCGAGAAAGCCAGGAGAGAACAAATACCCGCCTCGCTTTGTTGCTGTAGAAACCCTGCAAGGACATCCCGCTGTTCAGGTCCTCCGACTCATCGTTTTCAGTTGTTTCCACCACGCGCCCCATCGGTTTAATTGTGGCACCAGTCGCTGCGTATTTAACGCACGGCAATGCCATCTCCTTGGAAACCCTTTTGGTTTTTTGGGCTGAAGGTAGGGGATGACGAAGGAATGCTCGGGGGATGCTGTCGGTCACCTCCCCATGCAGTGAGCACACGAGCGTCCTCCTGATGGACCGTGGGCATGCACAGGATGATGAACCTCCCATACCATGTTCAGGTTGTGATGACGAATGATGGTTCATAACAACAATCCTGAGGTGTGGTGGCCATTAGAGGGCTCACAGTGCTCTTGTTGTGATAGAAGTTGGGTTTTAATGAGCCAGAATTTGTATCATTAATGTTAATGTGGCCTCAGAGAACCATGGAGGCTCTTGGGAAACTTGGGTGTTGCTTGTTGGGTGACTCACCGCTCAATATCACCCATACCTTGTCCAGACATCACCCCAGAGACCTTCTTCCATATCCCTCCTGACACCACGGCAGTTAATGCCCTGAGCCAATCTGATTAGGAGAAGCTTAAATTTCAAAGTATTTTACACTTAAAATGACTTGGGATTTATGGATAACTGCAGTTACAAGAGGAAAAATAGCCGAGCAAGCATCTTTCTGTATCAGAGCATAATGGGGTCAGAAGCTCACATCGATTCGGCAGGCGTCTTGATCAGAAGGAAACGGCTCAGAGCAAAGATCTGTGTAACTGGAGGGGGAAGAAGCTGGAGGATTTTTATTTATTTATTTATTTATTTATTTATTTGACTCTTGAACCCTCCAAGAAGGAGCAAACTACGCCCAGGAGGATCGAGCAGCATTGGAAGCAGCTCCACAGCACTTGAGGTGCTCTGCTCCTCAACTGTCTCGGTGATCACTTAGGCATGGTGGTGTTCCAGATCCAAACATGTTCCAAGAACCAAAATCCCTCCATTCACGCACAATCCCACAAAGACGACGATTCCTATCTCATTCCCACCATTTAAAATAAATAAATAATAATAAAAAATTAATCATAAAATCATCGAATGGTTTGGGTTGGAAGGGACCTTTAAAGCTCATCTAGTCCAACCCACCTGCAATGAGCAGGGACATCTTCAACCCAATCAGGTTGCTCAGAGCCCTGTCCAACCTTGAATGTTTCCAGGGATGATCTATAATCTAGAATATAATCTACGCTATGTTGCTTTGATTCTTAAACACCCTGACTCCGAGCAGAAGAATTTAGTTTGTTATGCACGCTATTTTATTTATTATACATGTTATTTTGCAGGGATATTTTACTTATAAAAAATATTTTAGCCACCAAAAAAAGGTAGTTCCTTGGTGCCAAGCCTTAGAAAGCCTGGGCTGATGAACGCAGGCACAGCACAGACGCAGAATTGCTGAGCGTCAGCAAAAAAACAGTATTAACTGTAGGTAGATAATAGTTAGCAGAATATCAAAGTGTTTGGGAGCTGGGGTTTGTTTCTGCACCAGTAATTTCAGTGCCAATGAACATTTGTATGAAAATACATCATTAACCTGAAAGGTAAAATACTTCTTTGCTAACTGGCCTGACAGATGCAGCAGCTTGGAAAAAAAAAAAACCAACAAAAACCCAGGGCAGGCTACCAAAGGAGCAGAGCTTTTTGCTACGGCAGCTGGAGCTGGCAGAAAAGCTTTGAGTGGGAAGGAGTTACCAAAAAACCTCCAACTTTTCCCACTGAGCAGGAGTTACCTGCTTAGGATGCAGGTGCTGAGCCGGGGAGTTGTTAAACGGGGATGCAACGTGCCACAAGAGTTGGCCGACACGTGGGTCCTTAGGAAGCCCACAGAGACCGGGCAAACAGCTTCTGCGTCTCCACTGTTTGCTCTCCTGGAAAGCCAAACCACGAAATCGCGGTGCTGCCCACGCACGCTGGTCCTCGCCCTCCCTCCTATAGCCTAGAGAGTCATGCTGATAGATGAACCCCAAAATTGGGTATGCTCCCTCCCAAAACCCCAAGCCAACTGTGTTGTAGCTTGACTCCAGTTGTCCTGCATCCACCACACCACAGTAATGGTCCCTGGGCAAATATCTTCTGTGATGGTCACAAAGTAATTTCAGTTCCCCTCCCTCGCAGAGAACTAGGCTGAACCACATCACCACATCTTCTATGTGGGGGTAGAAGAGCAGTTCTGAGCAACAAGCACAGAATCATTGAATCATGGTTTGAGTTGGAAGGGACCTTCCACGAC
>VXBL01002586.1:83295-151720 GCA_013400195.1 Aramus guarauna
CCACATGGGTTTCCAGCCAAACCACATTCAAACCAGTGGACCCAAACCACATCTTTCCAGCCAGACCAACTAGCAAGACACTTTACGCTGACTTCTCTTATGTCTTAGTCACTCGGTGATGCCCCAGTGCTGGGGTTTGTGGGGCAGTTTTGGGACAGGCAGAGTTGGTTTTCTAGGGTGGGTCTCACCCAGCCTCCGAGGTGGGACCAAGGTGGGTGCTGGGTGAAGCCACATCTCCTCAAACCAACGTAGCAGATGGTTTCCACCTTGAAAGATGGATCATTTTGGATGGTGGCTTCATGTGTGCTGGCACTGTAAGAACATGCCATATGTGTCTCCCCAAATCAGGTCTAGACATTAGTACAACTTTAGTGTCAGTGTTGTATTCACAAACCCAAATTTTCAGTGCTGAAGTTTCTAAAAATCAGACTGAAGATTACCCAAGCACCGGGACTTGCCAACACTGACTCTAATGCTTCTTAAAAAAAATAATCTTATTTTGCTTTTCCAATCAAAATCTTCAGAGGAAAGATGATTAATGTGTTATTAATAGTTATAATCTCTCTGCAATATTGGAAGTGTGAAATACTGAGTGGAACACTTTGAACTTTAAACCATTTGCCAAAAGCCTATGAACAAGCAACAACCTGTAGAAATTAAAAAAAAAAAATCAGGTGTGATCAGAATTGAAAGCAGAAACTTACCTCCCCCACCCCCAAAATTTCTGTGAAAAGAAATTCTGCAGATCTGAGGAGCTCCCATTTCAATTCCGAGATTGTGAAAACAAGCACATCAGGGGCTGTATATCAAACACCACAAAGCTGAGCTTCCAGCCAGCAAAGTCTATAAAAATATTGGCAAGCATGTTATTTCCCCCCACCCCTCCAAATTCCCCGTGGCTGTGCGCCCAGCTGCGCCGCTGCCCTGATGCAGAGACTCGTGCAGGCAGAGCCGACGCAGAGCTGGGTCCTTAGTGCAGCTCAGCTAAGCTGGGTCTTATTTTCTTGTCCATTTTTGCACGTCTTACTCCACTACGATGTTTTCTATATGCTCCAAAGCTAAAGCTGGGGTGTTCCTTGTTTGTAACAGGTTGCATCCAGGATGCAGTGTGTATTTTCTTAGCTCTGCAAGATCACCCTAAAGCTAAAAGGGGTTTTTTTGTTTGTTTGGGGTTTTGTTTTAGTTTTTTTTGGTTTTTTTTTTTTTTTTTTTGGACACCCAGCCAACCAAAACCTGCTTCAAGGCAAACAGAAAGGGACAAGCTCCAAGATACACAATGTGGATGGAGGACTGATAAGGAAGAAATTTGTTACCATGAGGGTGGTGAGTCCCTGGCACAGGTTTCCCAGAGAGGTGGTAGATGCCCCATCCCTGGAAACGTTCAAGGTCAGGTTGGACGGGGCTTTGAGCAACCTGATCTGGTTGAAGATGTCCCTGCTCATTGCAGTGCGGTTGGACTAGATGACCTTTACAGGTCCCTTCCAACCCAAACCATTCGATGATTTTATGATTCTAGGACTGATATCCTTGAGCTCTGGGGACAGGAGCATCCCTAAGGATGGGGGATGATCGTATTTAGGGAAGGAAAAAACCCCAAGTTAGAGGCAATGTCGGAGCTCTCGCCCGGCAGCGGCAGGGCAGCGAGGGAGAGGAGCAGGCAGGCATTCCAGTACGGATGGTCACAGCTGCCGACTCCCGACCCTCCCCACCACGTGTGCTAGACCCTTTTTGCTTGAACTACTGCTTTTTTGAACTCGTTGATTAAGAAAAACTTCATTCCGATGGAGCTATCATTTCAATTCGACCCAATCCTGAAGGACAAAGACTTAATTTACTGCTTCAAAACTAAACAAGGTAAAACCTAGATGGAAAAAAGCCCGAGCGTGGATGGGGATAGCAAGTACTGGGTGTAGGAAAGGAAAGGCAGCAAGTCTCATCGCAGTGACGCTCTTACACCGGTGAGAATGTGACAGAGCTTAAACGAGCAGGAAATTTATGACCTTGTCACACGGAGAAGTCAGTACCGCAGCAAGAACGGGGTCCCCAAAGCCATCGGAGTCTGAAGGCAGCAGGAAAAGGACAAATATTCCACCAAAGCTGTTAAAACTTCACACCTTCTCTTTGCTAATTCAAGCGGTATCAGAGCGCAAGAGGTTAATATCATTTTACAGATTTAACGTAGGGAAATTAAAGCGGTTTCCAGCATAGGATTGCAAACACACCCCCTTAAATATTTAACTTGCAGCTGTGGTCTACCAGGTTGGCCCCCGGTGCCAAATTTGTCCTTTCACGAGAGTTCCAATGACAAACATCACTGGGAGGGAAAGGAGAATATTTGATAATGCCAGAAAACAAGGAATAACCCACAATAAACTACTTTTATCTTTAGCACTAACTAGCATTGCAGGGGTGTCTGGAAAAGATTGTTTTCACGGATTTACTAAACCTAACCGCAAGTCGTGGAAAGCAAGTCTGAAAGCACACCCTGTGCTTTTGAACTCTGAAATATTTAAGAAACTGGAGGTCTGCGAAAGACTGACTTAGGGAAACTACGAACACCAGATCTGACATACAGAGAAAAATATGCATCTTCTCTGCGGGCTTGCCAGAGCAAGATTAAACATTGGCACAGCTCGGTTGGGGTCAAGTGCCTGCCTTGCAAATACCGAGCAAGGTCTTAGGGGCATTTTTGTTTAGTGCAAGGCAGAAGGACCTTGTCCTAACTCACGCGCGATCCTGGGCAGTCGCAGAGAAGGGCTGGAAGCGGCAGCTGCTCACGAGCAGGTGATTCGCCCGGTTTTGAGGCCAAAAAGCGGCCACCTGTCATGGTCCTGACATCATTTGATTTCCCATCGCGGCTGGGCTCGGGACAACGGGAGGAACTGAGGAGGAGGAGGAGGAGGGACGGTGGCTTGGGATGACTCACACCAAGCGGGCCTGCAGAACGCCCGGGGACGAAAACAAGCAATCCTTGTTCCCAGGACGTCAAATCAATTTAACCGTTGCGGTTGCTGCATCCTGTAAACGTGGAGTTCGACCCTAAAAATCCCTGCGATGATTGGAGCAATTAGAGCTCCATAAGACAAGATGACCTTTCCGAACAACGGCAGAGATTACCAGCAAGAGCCTACTCCCACCTAAATATCAGATAACCTCTCAGTCCTGCTCTGATAGGAAGAAAACATTAGGACGCAGCGCTCCCCCTCTTCCCGACAGTGATGCGGTGATATTTATAGGACGAGGAGATAACACAGTAAAACATGAAGTGCTCATTGCTTCAAAGCACCAAGACGATAGCCCGAGACAGCAAATCTCATTTAGCCAAAGAAACCTCCCCCCGCAGCAGAACAGCAGGGAGAAGCTTGCCGCACGCAGGTTGACCCAGCACAAAATCCCTCCATCCTTTGCAGAAACGCAGGAGCAAATTTACAATCATGCGCTTGGATCCGTGTGACGGTCGGAGTTTCTGCTCCTCACCAACCTAAACCCCTTCCCTACCCTCCGTGCATCGCATTTCGCTACCAGAACAAGGGGTAGAAAACAAAAAGCCTTGATTGTTCCTCTGAACACAAGCAGGGATAAAAAACAGAGGCAAAACGGAGGGGAAATGCCTGCTACCCACACTGAAACCTGGCCATATGTTCCGCTATTATAAATCACTCCGATAGCATGCCTCGTGCCCGGGCGCAGAATCCAATCGCTCGGCACAGTTGGTGTGAAATCTGTCATTCAGCCTGCCAGGATGATTTAAAAGTGAGTTAGGAAAGCAGGTTGTTCCCCAACTCCCCCTTCCCCCCAAACGCTTTCCTTCAAGGAGAAAGATGGGTCCGCACCTTCCCGGCGGAGCTCCGAGCATCCAGCCCTCATTCCTTACATTACCCCTTCCCCTGCCCTCCCCAGGACCATTTCTGCTCCCGAGGGGATGCAAGACCTTCAAGAGTTAAATTTAAAATTCTCCTGGTGGTTGCACACACTTGGTGACCACTCGAAGGAGACTCCTCATGAGATCGGCTTCTCCTCTGTGCCGTCATTACGCTGGTTGGAATTAATGAAGCAGCAGAAGGGCACCCCAAAACCAGGAGCATCTGTGCTATGCAAGTCAGAAAAGCCCAGAGAGGGAGAAAAAAGCCATCTCTGATGGTCACTGAGACACAGGTGTGGAGAGAAACACAGCAAAACCAATATACTCATGTGAACCTCATGAGGTACAACAACGCCAAGGGCAAGACCCTGCACTTGTGTCCCGGCAACCCCCTGTATCAATAAGGAATGAGGGAGCGCAGTTCTGTGGAGAAGGACTTGGGGATACTGGTGGGTCACAAGCCAGACATGACCCAGCAATGTGCGCTCCCAGCCCAGAAAGCCAACCGTGTCCTGGGCTGTGTGTCCAGCAGTGTGAGCAGCAGGTTGAGGGAGGGGATTCTGCCCCTCTGCTCCGCTCTGCTGAGACCCCCCTGCAGTGCTGCGTCCAGCTTGGGGGTCCCCAGCACAAGAAGGACATGGAGATGTTGGAGCAAGTCCAGAGGAGGCCACGGAGATGATGTGAGGGCTGGAGCACCTCTGCTATGGAGACAGGCTGAGAGAGTTGGGGTTGTTCAGCCTGGAGAAGAGAAGGCTCCAGGGAGACCTTAGAGCCCCTTCCAGTCCCTGAAGAGGCTCCAGGAAAGCTGGAGAGGGGCTGATGACAAGGGCAGGGAGGGACAGGCCAAGGGGAATGGCCTGAAGCTGCAGGAGGGAAGATTTAGATGAGATATTAGGAAGAAATTCTTTACGATGAGGGTGGTGAGTCCCTGGCACAGGTTTCCCAGAGAGGTGGTAGATGCCCCATGCCTGGAAACATTCAAGGTCAGGTTGGACGGGGCTTTGGGCAACCTGGTCTATTTGAAGATGTCCCTGCTCTTTGCAGGGGGTTGGAACTAGAGGGTCTTTAAAGGTCCCTTCTAACCCAAACAACTCAATGATTCTATGCTGCTGGTAAATCAGCAGTTTCAGCACCCAGAGTTTATATCCAGAGCATCGTGCTTTGAGACCTACCAAAGGATCTATCCTCCATGAATGCACGTTACATTTTGAGCCAGTTTCCCCCAGGATGCTGCAGAAACCACCCCTCTAAATATCATCTACGGAGCTGAAAGGGTTCATATAGGCATTAAGAAAACTTCTTCTGAAGTTTTAAAGGCTGTTCAAATACGCCTAGTCCAGGATTAGACCAGTTTATAATCTAAGAACAAGATGCCATGGATGGACACGGAAGGGAGAACAAAGGTATCATGAAGAATCAATGAAACCAAGTGTTCCTGCTCAATCTGGAAATCCAATTTATTTCTGTTATGATAAAAGCATACAAGAAAATCAGTCCAGCTTAGAGCGTGATTAAACTGTTTGGATGAAAGATGGTACTAAAGAGTCCTGGATTCCTACCTCCAGTGTGTACACCTTCTCATGCCATATCATAAAGCCCTTGCACAAGGCCTTCACGATATATATAAATAACTGAATACAGCACTAGGGAACTATTTTATTACTTATACAACAAGCTGAAAAGCAAGGGTATTGTTCTGCACCATGTTTTCCAAGCTTCTCCCTTTTTCTATCAGCCCCACATGCAATCACTATGCTTTTAGATAATGTAAACTATCCTAAAAAAGTACCAGAGCAAAGCAGAAACAGTCATTTTCAGAGACTTTCCATGAGTGCTCTTGGATGAGATGACAAAAGTCAATTTTTATGAAGTGTACGCAGCAAAGCCTGTGAGCAAAGTTGCATTCTTCTTTCTCTCTCTTAGGGGAAAAAAAACAGCTGACCTTAAGGATAAATTGAAAAATTGCTTTACAAGCCTAAATAACCCAAAACTTTAAAAAAAAAAAAAAGAATGCCAGAAATAAAAATGGTTTGGTTTTTTTTTTTTGCCAGTCTGTGGACTAAAACTTGGATATTTAACTTTTGAGAAATAATTCAGGGGTGTCAATAAATAACATTTCACCTAAAATCGCTCCTTTTATACACAAATCACATTAAATCAATCTCATGACATTCAATCAATGCGATGAAACGAAACGCTTTCATGTTTCGCCAGTCCTTGGAACAAACTTTATAAAAGGAAACCTGCCCAAAGAGCAAAACCCCATCCCAAACCGAATAACCCACGGCGAGAGAGTGACTTGGCAGGTGTGAGAGCATTTGCTGTTTCCAGAGACTCCTCTGGCAGAAGCGGCGGATTCCTGAGGCTCACACCCTTCAGCCGGCGAACGCGACAACTATGGGATAGTCCTCAAAACTTGGCCTGGATGGTCAGCTAGGATAAGGAAGGCTGCTCCCTGCTATAAATCTCAGATACTTATATTACAGTAGCTTCCCAGAGGTCCCTAAATCCAACTGCAGCAAGGCTGTGCAGAAAAGGAGGAAGACATTTAAGACAGGAACGCAGCAAGCTGTCTGCAACTAGGGAAAATCGTGTGAATCTTCCAAAAAAACCCCAAAATAAAACCACCAGAAGAGCAAGAACACCCTCCCCCTCCTTCCCAAGGTCTCAGTCCTTGTTCTAGACAGGAGATGGAAAGCTTGAAGCATGGGAGTTACAGCCCAACATCACATTTCCCTGATTTTATAATATTTTAAGCTGGAGTGGACCTCTGGAGGTCACCTGGGCCACCTTCCCTTGCTCTAACAAGTACAGGTAACTTGGAAGTTATCCTACTTGGGGCCTTTTTGGTTAAATGCTGAAATGTCCAAGGATGGACTTCTCACAGCCTCTCTAGGTGATCACTTTTGGGTAAAGACCTTGCAAATTGAAACCAAACTGAGAGCCCTCCATCCTGCAGCTGTGCATCGCCTCTCACCATTCCCCTGTACGCCACCCACAGAAGACCCTGGTTCTGTCTTCACCATCATCCCATTAGGTAGGTGAAGAGGACAGTTGGACCCACTCTCAGTCTCCTTTGCAGGCTGAAGAAGCCCAGCTCTCATTAAATGCTCACATTAACATGATGCCCTCTGAGAAGACGCAGCAAGCCCATCTGGTCCTCAGCGAGGAAGAGGCTCTCCCCCACACCAGTTATTCAACGGTTGGGACGACATTCCTGGAATGATCAGGCTGCAGCACCATCTGTTCAGCTATGCCGGGCTGTCTAGTGCAGGGGAAAAGCTTTGCTTCTGCATGACAGCGCTTTCCAGAGCTGGGTCCGATGCTCCACGTGGAAACCAGGAGATCTCAAAGATCTCATTGCTTTTCTGTTCCAAGCACTGCAGGTACCTTTCCATGTTATATTTGTTAGAAACCAGCAGAACCGCATAGACCTCTGCTATTCAAGGACATCCGTATGTAGTTATGTTGTCCCAGTCCACTTCAGCAGAGAGGAAAGGAAGAAAAAACCAGCAGTGAAATAAGTTCATGGGGCCTTGGAAAGGACCCAGATTGCACAACATGTGGTGCTGCACAGTTGAGAAGACTTGCCATGGGCACAACTGCCAAGGGCTGCATGAGGTTGGATGAGCCCACCTTATTTATCACAGGGAATCATAGAATGGTTTGGGTAGGTAGGGACCTTATAGATAATCAAGTGCAACCCCCTGACATGGGCAGGGACACCCTCCACTAGCCCAGGTTGCCCAAAGCCCCATCCAACCTGGCCTTCAACACTGCCAGGGAGCCAGGGGCAGCCACAGCTTCTCTGGATGACCTGGGCCAGGGCCTCAGCACCTTCCCAGGGAAGGATTGCTGCCTCAGATCCCATCTCCATCTCCCCTCCTAAAGCTTCAGGCCATTCCCCTTGTCCTATCACTCCCTGCCCTTGTCACCAGCCCCTCTCCACCTTTCCTGGAGCCCCTGCAGGGACTGGAAGGGGCTCTAAGGTCTCCCCAGAGCCTTCTCTTCTCCAGGCTGAACAACCCCAACTCTCCCAGCCTGTCTCCATAGCAGAGGTGCTCCAGCCCTCGCATCATCTCCATGGCCTCCTCTGGACTCGCTCCAACAGCTCCATGCCCTTCTTGTCCTTGGGACCCCCAAGCTGGACGCAGCACTGCAGGGGGGTCTCATGAGAGCGGAGGGGCAGAATCCCCTCCCTCGACCTGCTGGTCATGCCGCTGGTGGTGCAGCCCAGGACACAGTTGCAGCTTTCTGGGCTGAGAGCGCACATTGCTGGGTCATGTCTGGTTTGTCACCCACCAGTATCCCCAAGTTCTTCTCCTCAGGGCTGCTCTCCATCCACTCATTGCCCAGCCTGTATCCAGGAAGGAGAGGAACAGCTCCTACAGCAGCAAGCAAGCAGACTCTTCCATGTATCCCTCTGTCTTTGCTCCATAGAGGACTTGGGAAGATCTTCTTCTTCTCGAACATCAAGTCTCCAGCTGTGCAGAAGAAATAACAAAATCTTTCCCTCTGAGAGATGCTCTGCAGCTTCTGGAGCAAGGCAGGAGGAGAGGTTAATGTCTTTCAGTTCTGACTACATTAAGACTCATGCATTGATAAAGTCTCAAGACCCAAGAAGGTGGCTGCAGCCTCCTCGGGTGAGCGCAGAAGTAGGTGTTTCGTAAGAGCTATGCCCTCAATCCCAGCTGTTTATGCCATTTATGGAGATTTTGTGTTCGTCCTATTCAAAAGCCTTGCCTGAATCGACAGGGCACATAAAACATTTAGTGTTTGACAGCTCTAAGGATCAAAACTCTTCAGAGAACTCGCTGCATTATTTCCAATCCGGGAAAATTGCAGAAACCTGCCATTAAATCCTGTTCTCCGGGGTCTGAAGGTGGTCTGTGCATTACCATAACTACATGCCTATTTGTCAACAGCCACATACTGGTTTCAAAATGATATATTGCTAGCAGCTTGCTTTTGTTCCTCCTCCTCCCCCAAATTCTAGAAGAGCTACAGCCGTGCACAGAAATAAAAGAGTGCCGTTTGCTAATTTGGTACTAAAACAAAAGGGAAAAAAAATACAGAGGCCTCAAACCTCCCAGCTTTTTGATTCAGCTTGAGCTATTCAAGGCTTTTAGTACACTGTCAGCTCTGCCTGCTGCTGGGCACCCTCAGTGAAAAGCACTCCCCATAAGCTACCGAGCAAAACCGATTCCTACATCATCACAGTCCCAAAATTAGTGCTGCGGCTACCCGTGCGTGGAGTGACAGCGTATCTTCCCTTGCTATCGCATCTCCCGTGGTAACTCATGCTCCTGCTGGGGCGGTCCCGGAGGAACAAGAATTGCTCTTGGTTTTCTTTTTATAAGATGGATAACAGCTCTGTTTTCTTCCAAGAGGGGATCAGCAGCACTCGGGGAATTGCATTGACACTAAAGGTGAAAAAAACACTACGAAGTCTTGACTCCGCGCTGCAGCATTAAAGGCTAACGCTTCTGAAATGTAAAACCTGGGGTTTTGATCCTACTGTAGTACTAAAGGGCTAAAAAACCTACGTCAAGCTGCCTCTACAATGATAGTCATCATCTTTGGTGGGCCCCGATTTGTTACAGTGAGGTCGCAGATAAGAAGGGCCCCGTGGCAGGGCATGTTATCATGTAAGCTGTTAATGATAACAATGTTTAATTACCTTAATCCATTTAATAATACATTTTACTAAAATTAGCCAGATAAATTGCTCCGATAGTACTGTTTGAGCTGAATCACGCTCAGATTCCTGGTACTTAACCCACTTCTCTGGGTATCTGAATACAGCGCATAGCCGTTTGTGGTTGGGAACGCGGAGGAATGTTTCTTCTGCAGCATCTGTAGATCGGCGAGGCACTCTTGTAACCTCCTGAAAGCTCTTCCAAACATTCCCTAGTCACTAACAACTGGTTTCGTTCTTTGGAAAGACAAAAAGAGAAGAGTAAGGCCATGCCAAGTTTCATTTGCTCGGGACTAGGAGCTAAACAAGCGTTGATGAAGTGCCACACAACAACAGTTCCTGCTTTTGTTTATACAGCACATACTAGCCAGTCCACAGTAATAGATGGAGTGTCTGCGCTCGGTTTCCAGCGGGAACAGATTGGTCTGGAAAACACTCCAGCACTGGGTTTTCATTCGCCAGCGAAGGATCTTGAAGCACATGGCGTGGAGGTTAGCCAGCTCCCCCAGACAGACGACTTGGGCAGCTGCCAGAGCATCTCTCAACACCCCATCGCTGGTATTCTGGTTTTTCCCAGGTCATTCCCCAAACGCTACTCTGCACCTCGTTGGGGTCAGTTTGTGGTTTTAGCTAGGTTGCATCCAAAGAGACGCACACGGAGATCTGCGGCAAGATAAAAAACATCAATCCGCTTCTCCTTTGCTGTTGCGCAGATGGGGAGTGACAAAAAACAAGCTGGAAAACCTAGCTTAAATCTTTGCAGCTTCATGACGTTTCCATATCTTATCGGCATAAGCCTAGGTTCTAGCAGCAAGGACTCTGCCGTGCAGAAGATACTGGTTTCATCGCCTGGAAGATGGACCAAAGAGAGCATTAAGCTCTTAAACAGAACTCGCATCGTTGTGAGTCTATTTTCTTGGCCAGAAGGCAGAGAATTGAGGACGTTAAGCGAGGAAATAACCCAGAAGATGATGAGCATGACAAGATCTGTCTGAACACCCACTCTTGGTCATTGTGAGAAGAGCCAGAGCTGCCGAAGCCCCGGATGTTTTCAGCCTCCGGAGCTATCTGCAGGCAGGCACGGCTCGCGGCTTAAACTCAGCCCATGCCCAGCAGGCAGGCAGTCCAAAGAACTGTAACACGGTGTCCTACTGCCTGTTCCCAGCATCCTGTAGTGACTTCCCCCACAATTTATGCATGCTCTTCACCATCACAATTTACGCATGCTCTTCACCATCACGTCAAAGCCGCAGTTTTCCAGTTCACATTTAACTCCTTCGGAATCCTATGGTGGAGTATGTAAATAGGCATACAGCTACATTACAGAAGGATCTTTCTAGCAAAGCAATGCTGAACTTTAACACTCAAAGTTACAGAGTTTTCCCTCAGACTCCTCATCTGGAAATAAGTCCCGCATCCCTTTCGCACCCTTCCCCGCAGCATCTTTTTCAGCCAGCCTGTGGGAAGGGACCAAGACAAAGGTCTTGCCAGGAAGGCACGCTTCCCTGCTCCGCTTTCCCCACATCCCATGGTTACTTTGCTGAAGTTTTCAGCTAGTTCCATCATTTTATCACGCATTTGTCCTAGTCCTACAACAGCGGGCACAAATCTGCAGCCAGGTGGTAAAGTTCAGGGAATCATCACATGGTTTGGGTTGGAAGAAAACTTTGAAGACCCTCTAGTCCAACCTCCTGCCATTGCCAGGGACATCTTCAACCAGATCAGGTTCCCCAAAGCCCCAACCAACCTGGCCTTGAACACTTCCGGGGATCCAGAGGCATCTACCACCTCTCTGGGCAACCTGTGCCAGGGCCTCAGCACCCTCACAGGGAAGAATTTCTTCCTAAATATCTCATCTAAATCTCCCCTCCTTCAGCTTCAGGCCATTCCCCTTGGCCTGTCCCTCCCTGCCCTTGGCACGAGCCCCTCTCCACCTTTCCTGGAGCCCCTTTAGGGACTGGAAGGGGCTCCAAGGTCTCCCCGCAGCCTTCTCTTCTCCAGGCTGAACCACCCCAACTCTCCCAGCCTGTCTCCATAGCAGAGGTGCTCCAGCCCCCAGATCAGCTCTGTGATCAAATAACCCCATCCCTACATCTATCATGGAAAAAAAGATGGAATCAGCTGACAGACTTATGGTGTGCAGTGACACTTATTCACACAGAAGTCATCAGGACTAGCATCATATCAAAAATCATGAGCTGTATAGAAAGAGCTCCCCAATCTCCCAGTGCACAAAAGCACAAGTGGAATTACGTGAATGCAGAAGAGAGTAAGCTGTCCACTGTCTATCAGGAGGCTGAGCCAGGCTGAACTGACACAAGTGATTGAGAGCAGCCCTGAGGAGAAGGACTTGGGGGTGTTGGGGGATGAGAAGCTCAACATGACCTGGCAAAGGGCGCTTGCAGCCCAGAAAGCTGCGACTGTGTCCTGGGCTGTGTGTCCAGCAGTGTGATAGCAGGTTGAGGGAGGGGATTCGCCCCCTCTACTCCACTCTCATGAGACCCCCCTGCAGTGCTGCGTCCAGCTCAGGGGTCCCCAGCACAAGAAGGACATGGAGCTGTTGGAGNTCTGATTCTAAGTGTAAAACAGATTTCATACATTTTTCTTGGAGAATTCCAACATGGGGAGGAAAAACAGGTGACATGAAGACATGTAAGGATGGCAGTAATGGTAGCCAAAGGTGTTTTACTTTAATTGTATTATAAAAATAACTATATCCTACCACCACGATTGCCATTAAACAGAAATACAGAAGATGGAGAATTAGTGGTGTATTCAAACGCTAAAAAGAAAAATTCCATTGCATAGGAATGCAAACTGATACAAACCAATTCTTTCCCACTTATATGAAGAGCCATTTCTCCCTGGCAGAATGAGGATGGAAAAATACTTTCATATTTCACAAGGAAACATTTTTCATGATAACAGTCAAGCATTGCAACAGGGGCCCCGCGAGGCTGCAGAATCTGTTCTTGGAGGTTTTTGAGAGTCGCTGTACAAAGCCCTGTGCAACCCCATCTGAATTCAAGACTGACCCTGCTTTCAGCAGAGGTTCAGACTGTCCAACCTGAACAATTTTGAGTCTACAACACACAGACAGTCTTTTTAAGGGGAAATGAGTGACCACTCAGGATAATGGGAGAGCACAGCAGCAGCTGCAGCTGAAGATAATGTTCAAGAAGGAAGGGTTGAGGATAAGGAACTGTAGAATCATAGAAGGGTTTGGGTTGGAAGGGACCTTCAAAGACTGTCTAGTTCCGATCCCCTTGCTATGGGCAGGGATACCCTCCACTAGACCAGGGTGCTCAAAGCCCCATCCAACCTGGCCTTGAACACTTCTAGGGATGGGGCATTCAGAGCTTCTCTGAGCAGCCTGATCCAGACAGAAATCTGTCTCCGGGAAGGAGCCTCTGAACTGTCAGTGCTGAGTGCTACAGCATGCTAGCAAGCGTTATGGTAACCAGTATTTCCAGAACAATTTCTGGAGCCTTTGGATCATGGAAGCTCTCATACTCTGGTAAACTTCCAGATCTCTCAATGTTGTTTAATCCCTAATCTGCAGCTTCATTATGCAACCACCTGCAAAACACTTCCTTTTTGTCTCTGTTTCTCTCCGCTTTTTGTGGTTTAGCCATTCCAGAAAAAGGCAGAAGTGTAGTGAAGACCTGACCAGGCTCATGCCCTAGTGTCTGTCAGCTACATGGCCATGGAAAGTCCGTTCACCTCTGTGTCAAGCCCAGGCATGAAATACACTCTTCCAAATTAATTCCAAATGGCCATGGACCTACACTTAAGACACCTGTACATCTTCAGGGTGTGTACATAGTTTACTATAATAAACTACTGAATTCTTTCTAGTTTTGTCGGGTGGCAGCAAGTGTCTGAAATACTTAGAAACCAGAGCAAGACTGGATGTGCTCATGACCCCGTTTTGTTCACTGCTGTTTCTTCTGTGGCTGCAACGGGGATGCAAAGTAACATGCTTAGAAGCAGCCAAAGAAAATTGAAGTCCACAACAAGTGTTTTAACGATGGTTTCCTGCCAGGAAAGGCAACACAAAACCAGAGTCCTTCCCATGATGGTCCTTCAGCTAGCCAGATTCAAAACAGCCAAGCCAAGGAGTCTCACCTTTGAAACACCCACCCCCCCCAAAAAAAAACCGAACCAAAAAAAAAAACCCAAACAAAAAAGCCTCTCACTAGGGACAACAACTAACAGAGCAGCATTTTTATGGAGATGCAGCTACAGTAGCAGTCATCAGGTACTTGAGAACAAACAAGTCCCACAGTAGTAGCAAGCCTTTCAAGCTGTCCTTTGGGGTTTTTTTAGGTCATACATCCCACAAGCTGCATATTCTGGTTGGGTGCTGCATGTGGACGGATGTAAACCAGTAACTTCTGGAGAAGATGACAGCAGGGCACAGATAGAAGTGAAAGTTGGCTAGATGTGACCATTTACTCCTGTGATCCCAAGGCTGGAATCAGGGGTGTGGAAGAAGCAGCTACAGGGACAATGCATAGAGTCCTTGCTGCAACTTGGTGGAACCAGTTCCTGTTCTTCATTCTCCCCATTAGTGGGACAACATCCATTAGCATGGCACTAACTACTTCAGAATAGGCCTATTAAGGGATCTCAACATGTCTTAAGGCAGTACAACACCTCTTCCCATTCCCATGTAGCTTTTCTGATGCAGTTAATTGTGTTTGACACTGCTTTCTACATTCCTAGAGGTTCTCAAGACACTGTGGCCCACCTACACAAAGCCAAATCTTCCCTCAGACACTTCAGGACTCAATATACCCAAAAAGAGAGAGACCACCCCATGGCTGGTGTTCCCCCAGCTTTGCCACATCACTTAAGGCCCATCAGCCCTCACAGGACCTACTCTGCCTTGTCTAAATAGACTAAAGCTACTATGACTGTACAGCACCAAGCATGGCAGAGGTCCAGGCTCAAGCTGTGCGCCCCAGATGCTGTCAAGCAGGAGATGTTACAGCCAAATTTAGATCTAGCACAGGAGACAGCGAGCAGAGGATATCTCACAGTGGCAGGTATATCTCACATCCCCTGGTTCCCCTCTGTCGTTCCTCACTGGTCGTGTAACGAAGCCACAACACCGCATGTCGCAGCGACGTGCCTGGTACCAGACTGAAGTCTGTCTCATTGCTGCAGATATTGCAGGAGGAGAAACTGGGTTAACCAGATCTCAAAGGAAAACAGCTAGCAGCTGGCAGTGAAATGAATATTAAAAAAAAAAAAAGTGATCTCACGTGCCGCAACCAAAAAATTAAAACTTATCTTAGTCTGACCCTTCGCGTAGTATAGGCCTTCAGACTTCCCTGAACTAGTTTTAACTTGAAAATAGAAATCTACAACTTAAAGGGCTTTTCTTAGGAAAGTATTTCTTTCATCTTAGAATTTGCTAGTGGAAAACTTGAAAAAAAAAAATAAATCTGGTCTCCATCCAAAAATTTCAGCCCAGCTTCTAGTTCAGACATTCTAGTCTCAATATTCGGACCTGGTTGTCCACCAGAGGAGCAGAGCACCCACAGACATCGGACAACCATCAGCTGCAGGTATTTGGATGCCAGCAAGCAGCGAACCCCAATTTGAAGTGCAAGGCACAGAGAGTCATGAAAAAATAGCCCGCAGACGAGAAATCACTTCTCCAGGTCCCCAAGGCCAGGTCCAGTTTTTTCCCTTGATTATTTACCATTCACCTTCAATCCTCCCAGAATTAAAACAATGGCAGATCAGCTTTCCCTGTATCTGCCAGAATTGGAGGTCAACGCATCCCATAACCCCATGCTCACGGTAATGGACCCCATGATGCCATTAAATCTTTATTAATCGTTTTCTACCAGCCAACACATTATTTTTCCCCAAACATGAGGTTGCCAGGGTAGTTACCTGGATCTTTCTGTTTGCCCTTTTAATATATTGGCACAATATTAGCTTTTATCTAGACCTTCTGGTTTCCTCAGTTTCCAAGACTCACTGAAAAACCGATGGTCTGAAGAGCTATTCCTACAGTTATCTGGTCTCACAAAAGCTTGGACCAGATGATCTTTCAAAGTCCCTTCCAACCCGGGCTATTCTATGATTCTATTTGCCATAAATGATCCAATTTTTTAAAAATGCATCTAAACTTTACTCTCTGTCTCCATTTTCTAAACACCACTAGGTTAAACTACACTAGAAGGAAGTTGAGTTCTTCTGCATTTTCTGCGTTACCAGCGAGTATATCCCTTGCATCAAATAATAGACCCATCCCGCGGTTAAGAACAAGTTTTGTACACGTTGGCTAGCCACAAAGCTAGCTTCTCAGCACTAATTTCTCCCTCTGACATTTTGATCTCCTGAGTCAGTATCTAATTGATAATTCTGCCCTATCATTTTTCCCCTTCTTCCTGATCACTGTGTTCACCACCGTAATTACTATAGCTATTTTCCTTCTATGTCGGACTGTTTTTAATTGTTGCAGCCTTCTCTTTTAAAGCTTTAAAACCATTTTTTCTGTTTGAACTGCTGTAGTCACCTGACTGAAAACAAACCTGCTGCCAGTTGGGCTTGTTCACCAAATACCTGAGCTGCTCTTGATCACCTGCACCCAAGCAACCACTCGTTAACTGATCGGTTCCTGCCTCATTATCCATCCAGAGGAAGTCTTACAGGATTCCCAGGGACTAACAGGGTAATTTAGCTATAATTTAGATATTCTAAGGATAGCAAGATGCCTTCGGCACATCCTCGGGGATGTGGCAACAGCGGCTCTTTACCTGTGCGCTGCGGATAGAATAGGGCGTCTTCCGAGGCACCGAATCTCACGTCTAGCAGACAAACAAATGCTCTGTCAGGACACTTGCCCATCTGTAGATGCCAACCCACTGCAGTCAGATTAACCAACTCCCTTTTCAACATCTGCTACGAGTCCTCTTAAATTTGCTATTGCAATTAAAGCAGCAATCACTAACCCCGGGGGAAATGACAGAGGCGATTTCAACTCATTTGGCAAAACCAGCTACCGAAGAAAGTTGCGCCCAACTCCCGAAAGCGGTTTGGGTTATTTTGGTTTGTTTATTTGTTTTTAAAGGAGGAGGTTGGGGGATACCCTTCTTTCTTCCCCCAACAAACTTCGCTCCCTGCCGCTTGCTGTCTCCCATGCTTAGCTCAGCAGGCAGCTCCGACTCTCACCACCCCTAAACTCCCACTGGGGAGCAGAGGCGGAGGCAGCATTTTTCTGGCTCCCCAGCCTCACCCATGGGGCTAATTAATATTCCTTAAGCACCACACCCCTAATTACAATAGACTAAGTGAGCACAAAAGTGCTTTGGTCTCAAAAGTTTGACTTGTATTCTTCCCGTGAATTTACATTCTGCAGAATACCCATTAAGTCCATGTTTTTAATTACAGCATCAAACCCTCTTGATTAGAGTACAAAACCCCCTCGACTCTGAAATTAGAGCACAAAAAGCTCATTCCCCTCGTCCTGCCGCAGAGCAGTTCACCGAGAAAACATTTCTATCCGAAGCGAAGGATGCCACGTCCCAGACAGTGACACACACTCAGCCCTGCAGTGCAAGAGCTTGGACACGAGATGAAAGCTCGCCTTATTAGAATAAATTAGGATAGAGCAGATTTAGCAATGCTAGGGAGGACCTGGGGCAGCTCTCGACGTTACAGGCGGCAATATAATAGCTGGCCAGAGCTGTATAGCCCTTTTCAGAAGATCACGTGTGACGGGCTTACGCGGTGCAATGCCTCCAGGACCGTCCCGTGCGCCCTGCGCTTGCACAGACCGTGGCCCTTGACCGCATCCGCCGTCTACGCAGGACATGGGATGGGAACAGAGCCGGCAGTGTTTCTCCAAGCCCTTTTGAGTGCTTCCATGCAGTCGCAGCAAGTGAGGATGGAAAAGAGCAATAAAGGGCAAGGCTGTCCCCCTGCCAGCGAACGCTCGCTCTCAATAGTCCTTAACCACTTCTTAAGCTCGCCTTTGCCGTCGATAGTTGTTGTATATAGGAGTGGGCCACATGAACGCAAGCGTTTAATGGGGAGCGAGGCGTATGAAGGCGCATTTGACATTCTGTTACTTCACTTCAAGCACAAAAACCCAAACTGTGAACCTAATCAAAATACTGAAAAAAAACCCCCCACGGAAACCAGATAATCAGCAACAGCAGGCAACTTTTGCTCTGCAAGAGTTTAAGCACGGCAGTGAAGCTCAGTCCAGAAGCCCATCAGCCTCCGCTGTCAAAACTGCTGACAGATCTCCATCTGCCCAGAAAAAGAGACTCTGGATGTCCCCTCCCTCCATCGTCCCCGCTCTCCCCAAGGCTTTACAACTCTGTTGTTGACAGCTTCAAAGCGGGAAGCCCGTGAATTACAGCCTGCTCCTCGCTACAAGCAGCATGGCACCAGGTAGCCTTTGGGGCAGCACAAAACCAAGAAGACAAGTTTCAATGGGATATTTTATTATCTAAGTTTTCAGATCCAGAAGTGTGACTGAGCCCAGAAAAGCAAAAGAAAGTCACATTCACAAAACGCATTCATTTCAAACCTGCTATTAGTGCCGTCAGCGACGTAAGGCTGTTGTATCTACAAGCCTGATGCCCACCTCCTTCCATAGAGACGTCCCGTCATCCCTTCATCTGCCATCTCACAGCATCCCTCCGGGCTGCTCAGGAGACGAGTCTTCAGGGCGACCTTCTTCTTCCTTTCAGTTGACAACGCATCCACCTGAAGGGTCTAATTTGGGGTGCTTTTGCAGACAGGCTGCGAAAGCAAGTCGTTGCATGCCTCCCCGAGGAGAGCGAGTGGGCAGGCTATCTCCAGAGGGCCTGGCAGAGAGCCCTCCCCTCCGAAGAAGCCGTGTGGGTGATGGCACTGCCCTCCCAATCCAGCCTCCCCCAGGGTTTTGCAACAGCAAGAACCACAGAGAAGCTGTTTGCTGGAGCCAGACGGCTCTTTCAGAAGAGCTTAATTAGTTGGGCTCCTAAATACGTGACACTTAGACAGGAAACAAGGGGTTGCTTTTTTTAAATTTTTTTTCTTGTTTGGGCTTTTCTTTTCTTATTTTTATTTTTTTAATTTTTTTTTCCCAGAAAGTTTGCGATCTACCCACTTCAGAGCCCATTCACAATAACTCGCCTGCTACAAGAACCTGAACAGAGTAATTATAAACAGGAGGAGATCGCCCAGCAGCCACACGAGTTATTTCCCATACACTCACAGAGCCCTAATCCTGATGCTTTAAGACAACAGGACCTGCCTCGGATCTGCCTTATTTCAGAAAAAAAAGAAAAAAAAAAGGAAATTAAAAATAAAAAAGGGAAGCCTGACCTCATCATGTATTAGTTTTGAACTCGCAGCTGCAGCAGATGGCTTGTAAAGGGGATGAAGAATAGTCCCCGATTATAAAAGGAAGAGAAAAAAACATCTGACATAAGAAGTCCTTCTGCCAAGCCTGAAGCTTATCTCTGGACAAGGCAAAACCCCATTTTGACCAAGCAGAAGCAGTCTGGAGAAAACCTAAACAGCCTTAGAAGTATGGGGTAATCAACACAAGATCTGGGCTTTAAATCCTACATATTTAGTATCTCAGGCAAGTTGTCAAGAAATGACACTGTATAATCCATTTTTAATGCTCCATACTCTTCTCCACGATGTCACCTTCCGCCTAAAAAATTTCCCGAGTAACAATTTATCCTGAATATTTAATATTAAAGTAAAATTACAACAGAGGAGGGATTCTGAGTGTAATGATTCTCCCAGCTAGAAGTGCCCATTTCATAAATGAGTTATTTTCTACTGATTGCTTTAGGACTGCTGAAAGAAGCTCTTTTATTCTTTCAAGTCAGAGGCATGCCGGAGTGTTGATACTAGCCTGGGCAGCTACTCTTCAAAAGCCCCCGCTTTTTTCTCCCCTTCCCACTCAAGGACGTCCCTCCACCCTACCTCACTGCCACTCTGTCCTTGTTAGACTTAATGACATCCATCAACCCGCTGTCATTCAAACCAACCTCTTCTTCCTCCTAAATTCAATCCATTGTAATCATAATTTTAGTAGAGCCTGTAGTGATAAGACAAGGGGGAATGGTTTTAAAGTAAAAGAGGGGAGATTCAGACTAGATCTAAGAAAGAAATTTGTTACGATGCGAGTGGTGAAACACTGGCGCAGGTTGCCCAGAGAGGTCGTAAATGCCCCATCCCTGGAAACAGTCAAGGTCAGGTTGCATGGGGCTTTGGGCAACCTGATCCGGTTGAAGATGTCCCTGCTCACTGCCAGGGTTTGGACAAGATGGCCTTTAAAGGTCCCTTTCAACCCAAACCATCCTGTGATTTGATGATTATCCACACACCATGGTCTCATAAGCCTGCTCTGAGCCTAAAGTTTGATATCATAGTGACACCATGGTGATACTCCTGCCTTGCTGTTTCTTCACTGTGATCAGGCAAAAAAACCCCAACCCAGCAGTGGTAGAACAACCACTGCCACTTTTTGGCTTATTTCCTCCTGTGGGAAGTATCAGGTGGCATTTTCCATAGCTTAAGTTTGGACAAATGTAAGTTTGTCTCATTTTATGCAGCACTAGTTACCCACCCTTTACATCTTTAGGACTGTATCTCAGATCCAGCAGCTTCGCCTACATTGTAGAATTCAGGAATGTGCCATTTACTTTGCCAGGTCTTGCCCAGATTTATTTTAATCGGGGTCCGATTAGGCCAAATTACTTATTATCACTCAAAGACTAGTCTTGAACTAATGTTTGAAACCACTATTGTGCTTCCAGTTGTCTTGAACTCACCAAGCAACTTGGAGAAAGTCGCTCTGAATAATGTCTCCGTTTCCCAAACCATACAACTGGGAAAACCCTGACCTACTTGGCAGGAGCGTGGAGAGCCTGTGCTCTTTTTTTTTTTTTTTTTTTCTTTTTAATGATTTAAGACAACCCAAATGCAAGGCATTGGAGAGACGGGAATTCCACAAAGTCATTAACAGAGCACCAGAGGGACAGCTTGAAAGCTAGTTATCGGTATTTCTCCTGCAATCCAAATTCCCTCTATCAATTTGCCAAAAGCCTAATCAAACAAACTTTACATCATGCTTTGACAGTTGCCAAACTGAGATTTGTAGACAAGGAGAGGGCTCCAATTGAAAGGGGCTACTGCAACCAGCAGCAAAGGTAGGGTAAATATTTACTAGCCACCGTGGCACAAACGTAGAGGGAAGTGGCTGTCTTTTCAGATGAAGGTTGCAGATCCTGAATTTAAACGTGCTGGGAAATGCAGATGGAGGCTCATGCTGCTCCTCTCATCCCGGGCTTCCGTATCCCAAACACCTGGAGTGTCCAGACACCTTAAAGTACAATAAATGCAGATTGTAACTTTATGGAGCTACCACAAAAAATGCACGAGCGCAGCAGACTGTCCCAGAGTAAGAAAAAAGACAAGACCTGGAGGTTGTTCCTTTTTGGTCCTTCCTAAACCACTGAGGGGAAGCAGGGGAAAAAAAGAGCAGGATAGGATAGGATAGGATAGGGCAGGATAGGATAGGATAGGGCAGGATAGGATAGGATAGGATAGGATATTTTCAGTTGGAAGGGTCCTACAATGATCATCTAGTCCAAATAAATCCCAGCTAAAGAGTAGCAGTGAATTTGTGCAAAGTGAAGCCTGTTCCTACCACAATGATGAAGGACTTCATGAGGGTCTTCTGCTCTTTTATCAAAAGCAGAGCTAAGCCTGCTCTCTCCCTGCATCGAGATTTAGTTCTGCTCCATCTCATCTGCCACCGAAGGCAGTGGCCAGGGCTTGCAGCACGCTATCGCTACCTCTCCCCCTTGTCCCACACACTGGATGCTTGAGCCTTCCGCCGGCTGCGTGAAAATGCTTCTCTCCCTTTGAAAAAAGGGCTGTTTGTTCCCACATAGCGATGGCATTCGGCTTCAGGGCTGGAACCTCTCCGCAGGGACAGGGGCAGACAAAGCCTGAGCCAAGGCTCCCAGCTCGTCGCCGATGCCCACGTAACGACGTTACAGACCGACCTTGTTCTGGAGAATGGCAGCAAGTTCACGCTCTCGTGACTTGGAAAGTTCGCTGAGCTGAACATCTGCCTGATGTGCACTGACACTTTTGGGGGGGGGAAAAACCCAAAATAAATAAGAGGATTTCGGGCATCCAGCTCTGACTCGCGTTCAACCTTCTTCATCCTTCTAGAAAGGTCTGGGGACAAGGACTCTCACCATAGGTTTGTCAACACTTACTGCAATGGATTTCATCCTCTACCAGTACCTACTAATTGCCAAAGAGTAATGGACACATTAAAGTTCATTTGGAGAGAGCTTTACTGTCTGAGTTTTGCTCAGAAGAGGTTCTGCATTTGTTTGCCACAGTTTATTCATCTGTAAAATAACAATATTCCCTACGGCATAGAAGACCATGAGAGACAGTCATAAAATCCTCTAGCTGAAGGTCAGAAAAATGGTCCAGAGTCTCTCTGTGCTGAAGAATGCCTGTGAGCTGAAATAAGGAGCATCACAGCTGAGGGACAAAGCCTTTGCGGATGAACAAAGCCAAGCCAGGCTGTCCAGATTCACTGGCCCTCCCAGAAAGGTCAACTGTCATCTGATTTTCCCATCCTGCCCCATCCCACTCAAGGTTACATCCTCTGCAGTGAAGCCAGGAAGGAACTCCCATCCGGACCTCAACCCCTACCACCCCAAGCCTGGAGTGGCTTGAACCAACAAGGGCAGGGAGGATTTGGACAAAGACACCGAGTTGTGACTTAGCCATTAGAGAGCTGAGACTCAGGTATGCCTTTTCATGAAAACTGTTTGAAGCAAAGTAAAGCAACGTCTCAGAGATAGCCAGCTCCTAGCTGTGTCAGTCACACATCACCAGGACGTAGTGCCTCTTATTTTCTTTGACACGAACATCCATGCAACAGTCTCTCCACCCACCTTCATGGGGTCTGGTCACATATCTAAGACATTGTAGAGCAGGAGATGGCTCCTGCTCCGAAGAACTTATGGCTTGAATAGAGAAGGTCAAGAAAGTGGAGATAAACTAAGCAACATGATTAACACGGTTGTAGCTTTTGTGTTCTCTGGGATTCTTGCCTTGGTAAATCTACTGGGTAGAGTCCAGCCAGTGGTCTGGTAAACTGGAGAGCTGAAGGATGGGTAACAACTCTGTCCCTTTGCAGATAGAATCGGACCAGGGACTTGGCCACTGACCAGCTAGTGGGGCACATGCTGCCTTCCAGCTCCTTGACCCATTTGTAGCCCTGCTAGGATTGCTGCTGCCTTACTTACCATTATTCTCCCCTCAGCAGTTACAGTACAGCCACCAGGACAAAAGTGTGGGCCAGAACCCCCACATATAAATATGCTGTTCTTTGAGGAATTTTTTTTTATTATTATTTTAATAGAGACATTTTCCAAGCAGCATTCTACAGTCTTCAATTCAGCTGACAAATTCAAAACTCCGACATCTCTTTAATTAGCTGCAGACAGCTGACTTACACTTTGATAAACAGTGCTATATTTGCTCTGAACGGCTGCGTTCTGCATTGCTATTTAGCGTTATTCATATTGAAGTACTATCCTTCACCCCGGAAGCGCAAGCCATGCAAACACCCAAAACATTCTGCATTGTGCAGGATGGGGTCAGCACTTTGCAATTTCCTGATCTTTTATTTCAGCTCTCCGAGCACACGCAGGCAAGAGACAACAGGATCCAAATCTCTCCCTAACTGTTTACCGTTCTCGAGCCAAGGACTGCACTGTATGATTAGTTTACTGGAGAAAACCAGTTTCCCAGTAGGCATTTGATTGCAACAAGCCAAATTCTCCAGGGAGAAGAGCAGACTCTTGTTTAAGCACCTCTGTTTATCCCCGTGCACAATGCATCAGGCAGCGGAACACTGATCACCCCCTCCCTTCCAATTCGCAATTAAGAGGTACTGCATCATTTATATGACCTATTTGCATGCCAAAGCTGTATCTCAGTACTATAGCTGTATGCGATTAGTAACTGGTCCTGATTTCATTCTTACAGATAACCAAGATTTGGTTACTTCGTTACCCACCTCCACGTGAATGTCACTGGCTCAGCAAAAGGAGGGGTGTGGTGGGATCATAAAATCATCAAATGGTTTGGATTGGAAGGGACCTGTAAAGGTCATCCAGCCCAACCCCCCTGCAATGAGCAGGGACATCTTCAATCAGATCAGGTAGCTCAGAGCCCCGTCCAACCTGACCTTCAATGTTTCCAGGGATGGGGCATCTGCCACTGCTCTGGGAAACCTGCGCCAGGGACTCACCACCCTCACAGGGAAGAATTTCCTCCTAATATCTAAATCTCTCCTCCTTCCATTTAAAGCCATTCTCATTGTCCTGTCCCTCCCTGCCCTTGTCACCAGCCCCTCTCCAGCTTTCCTGGAGCCCTTCAGGGACTGGAAGGGGCTCTAAGGTCTCCCCGCAGCCTTCTCTGCTCCAGGCTGAACCACCCCAACTCTCTCAGCCTGTCTCCAGAGCAGAGGTGCTCCAGCCCTCAGATCATCTCTGTGGCCTCCTCTGGACTCGCTCCAACAGCTCCATGTCCTTTGTGTCCTGGGGACCCCCGAGCTGGACACAGCACTGCAGAGGGGTCTCATGAGAGCAGAGTAGTGTCAGAATCCCCTCCCTCAACCTGCTGGTCATGCTGCTTTGGATACAAATGCTCTACCCTACCACTTGGATGACAGCAGATAATAGCTGAACCTCCATCTACCCTTGAATATATCCCTAATGAATCAAACACTGGGAATCTCAGTGCTTCGTATTACTTGCAAAAGCAACACAAGACCAAGAACAGCAATAAATCAAAAGTCTAGTGTTTTATTTCTATCAATACTTACTGACTAAAGGTTCACAGTCATGATGCCAATCCACTTAACTGTGGACTAAAATATGTAAGCCCAGCTGAGTCTGCACCTGAATCCTCATGACCTTCCTCCATCTATCCATTGATTTAGATCACTTAGAGTATTTCATACTTCTGCTTGATTGCCAGAGAAGATATTTCCTGCGTAACCTATGCTTTCAAATCCAAAGCACCAAGCACAGATTTGGGTCAGAGATACGCCAAACCTCCCTCAACTTTCCAGGTACAGCCATTACCCCGCTGGCCAGCAGCCAAGTGAGTAACATGCATTTTCTTCCTATATGCAAACATAGGCTACTACTGGAAGAGTCTACCAGAAATTACAGATTAATAGGAAAAAAACCAAAAACCAAACCCCAGGAGAAACAAACTTTTTGATAGAAGAGACACTGGGTATCAATGTAGAGATTCCTCCCAACTATAAAATGCCAACCACAAAAGATTTGACTTGCTGGTAGCACAAGCTTTCCCAGTCCCACTATGCCACTCACAGAGTCATCAAATGGTTTGGGTCAGAAGGGACCTTTAAAGGTCATCTAGTTCAACCCCCCTGCAATAAGCAGGGACCTCTTCAACCAGATCAGGTTGCTCAGAGCCCGGTCCAACCTGATGTCGAATGTTTCCAGGGATGGGGCATCTAGCACCTCTCTGGGCCACTGAGACTTGCTGGATCAAAGAAAGGGTGAGAAATCACAGATTGGTAGGGGCCGGAAGGGACCTCTAGAGACCATCTAGTCCAACCCCCCTGCTACAGCAGGATCACCTAGAGCAGGTTGCACAGGATTGCATCCAGGCAGGTTTTGAATCTCTCCAGAGAAGGAGACTCCACAACTTCTCTGGGCAGCCTGTCCCAGTGCTCGGTCACCCTCAGAGTGAAGAAGTTTTTCCCCATACGCAGATGGAACTTCCTCTGTTCCAGTTTGTGCCCATTGCCCCTTGTCCTGTCACTGGGCACCATAGAGAAGAGTCTGACCCATTCCAAAACTTTTATATAATGATTATAATGAAGGCAATAAACATTCTCAAGAGTATTCAAAGATTCGATCTATTTTTTGAGAAGATCAGGATTTTTTCAAAAGCCTGAAAATAATCTCTAGCAACAATGCCCAGGAGTTTTCCCGATATATTCAGCATACCTAAATCAACACACCTTAAAGGGATTTTGTTCCTGAACTAGCTTATGTCCTTGGCGTAGCATGTTTGAACTCAACCACTAAAAAAAGTAAGAACTGTTCTGAGCAGCTTCTTCCCTTTTTTTTATTTACAGTGCAGGACTAGAAGTGGGAGAGGTCAGAAAGTGCTAGGCCACCCAAATAGAGAAGATTTTATTCATGCCCGTTGCATGACGTACTTCAGACTTCTGTGGTTGTAGAACATCTTTCACTGTAGAAGTTCTTAGGAAAAACTGTATTCACAGAAGACAGCCCCTGAGGAAAACAATCTTTTATTAACACCCATAACAGCGTCAGTGAGTGTATCTTTTAAGGGTTATTATGCAAAAACACATCATACTCTAATACCACAGGGGTTAGCTTCTCCATGGCAGAGTTTACCAATTTCATAATTTTATTTCTAACTTAGCAACAGGAATTAAACACATACTGTATGCTACGCGTGAAGAATCAGAAGGACAAAGAGTTGAAAGAAATCAGGTTTTAGAGGAACCCAAACAGTAAGTAAGCACTAGGTCTGAGGAACCTCAAGCTTCTTCTGCAAGTCAGCGTGACCTTCCTGCAGCAGAGCAAGCCCCGCTCAGCCACCAGCAGCAGGGTTATCAGGTTATAATTACATACAGAGGTATGTTCTCCACACAGCGTTGTGAATACACACATGGCTTTTTTTTTTTCTTTTTTTTTCTGGATTTGCTGTTTCTAGATATTAAGGAAGCCACGGCTTTGATGATACAAAGAGGGAAGAAATAGTGCCAGCCACGCTCCTAGCACACAGTCTGTGCACTTTGGTTTCCTAATGGTACATAACAGCATCTATTGTAGAATAGCTCTACTGATGTTAGGTTTAAGATTAAGGTGAGATGGTTCCCCTCGAGATTAACAACGTCAACAAGCAGCTCAGACACCCCAGGCTAGCCAAGCAAATAGATTTCCTAAAGCCAGCACTGTTCTAGGTAAAACTGGGTTCTTTGGGGTGACAACAGGCATTGCCCCGCTAAAAGCAGGAAAAAATCTCCTTAGTGGCACTTCTGACCACCCACCTCCAGTACAAGCTGCAGCTTCCCTGCTATTTCAATAGGTCCTGATGCCATTGGGGATTCAAATCTGTACAGAGGGTTTGCTCTATCCTGATTTCTTTTTCTGGCTTTAGTCTGGCAGGGCAATTACAGGCATCTTGCAAACACCTAATCCTTAAATGAACTCGACTCTGGTTTTAGTTTCCTGCAGAGCCTGGTGGGTGCCTCTCAAAGAATGCTCCCTGCTATGGCAATCAGCAGAGGAGCTGGTCGTATCACATTGTGCCAGCAAGAAAAAAAAAAAAAAGAAAAAGCTGATGCCACCAAGCTATCAACTGCTCAACGCGATCTGAAAGCAGGAATACAAAATGAAAGTGTCAGTGCGTGATCTCACCCCTCGTGCAGGCAGGTGATTATCAAACCCAAAGCTGCCAGACAGGAACCAGGTCCTGGTTCCAGTCTTAACAAAGAGGTAGGGAGGGCTAAAGCCACCCCATTCCATTTTCTAGTGGCTCAGCAGGTCATTACCAGTCCAAGTACATAAGTGTGGCAGTTCCTGCACTGCAGTAAGCCACAGACTTGTTTTGATGTGATAAATCCCTTGAAAGAAAGAAAAAAAACAACTTTGGCTGGGAACTAATCTTCTTTGATAAGAATCAGCGTGGGAACTGGAAGCTCCAGTAACAACTAGTCAAAGTCTATTTATAGGAGACATCCATGCCAGAGATCTATAGGAGAACTGACATCTGAAAGTATGCACAGAGAAAATCTCCACTAACACACTCATTTCAGTAAATGAAGATTTTGGAAAATATAGTTTCAGTGGTTTCACGAACCTGTCTACAAACTGTTATCTCATACTATGTTTTTTATCGTTGAACTACGGCTTTCAGATTATAACGATCTCTGCGGCGGTGAGGCTAACACCTGATTATTTGGAATCAGGACGAGTTTTGCAGTCCAGGTGTTGCACTGGGCATCCATCCAAGCTTTACCATGGGCTTGGGTGAACTCCAGGCACTTGCTACTTCATGTTCATTTCC
Organism: Aramus guarauna; assembly: GCA_013400195.1. Classification (NCBI taxonomy): domain Eukaryota; kingdom Metazoa; phylum Chordata; class Aves; order Gruiformes; family Aramidae; genus Aramus; species Aramus guarauna. The sequence goes on from VXBL01002586.1 coordinate 111,015, forward strand.
ACATCTGTAAAGCAACGACATCCACCCTCCCATCACCCTTCAGACAGGGGCTCAGGTTGCAACACAACTGATAAGGCCTTTCAAATGAAAACCAAAGGCAGAATATGAATTAGCAGCAGCTGAAAGTCAGAACCCTTGTAGTAGGCTCATTTAGGAGACAGAAAACCAGCAAGATAGAGTATAAGCAACTGTTAGTTGACTGTTAAAATGGAAAAGCAGAGACAGGTTTGAGCTTCTGCGTGAAGTAGTTGGGAGCTTGCTTCCAAAATTTGATTCTTGCTGTGACCGTAGAACTGGAGTGAGAAAAACTCAACACCTTTCCATCTAGCACACGCAGGACTATGGCCTTTAATGCTTGCACCAGCACGTTTTCAACTCTAACCATGGTTTTGTCCTCCTGCATCTTTAATATCATGGGGACCACTTCCGTTCCCAGGACGCACCATCTCCAGCCACGCATCTGCCACGCACAGCAGCGCATGCCCTCGCTGCCGTCCTACATGCTAGCACAGAGCCTTCTGAAATGAGAAGAGCCACCCAGAAACTCCATCCAGTTGGACCAGCCACAAGAATTGCCTCAAGAGTCTTGCCTTTGGCTTTAGAGAACTGCCTGCTGCTTTGATTAGGCTTCCTCTGCCCACACTAATTCCTTTTTCCCATCATTTCTTCTTCTTTCAGGTAGATTTATCAAAGCAAGCATCCCACAGAACACAATAACTACAATTGTGCTAATAATCGTGCTTTATTTATCTCTACTTTCTTGACCCTCTCCATTCAAGCTGCAAGTTCTTCAGAGCAGGAGCCATCTCCTGCTCTACATGTCTTAGATGTGCTACATTGAGCTCCACACCCAGACACATCCATCGCCGACACAGTTAACAGCAACTACCTTCCACTGCAGCTCTTTGAACGTTATGAATAATAATTCAGATCATTCCTGAGGCAGACAATAACATTGCAGCTCTACCACCTGCAGCTCCACAATGTATTTCATTAGTAATTCAAAACATCACCTGCCTCTGAGCCAATTACTTTACTGTCAGTGTTAGCTTCCAATCCCCGCTTGGAGCTGAGCACACTCCAGGAGAACAGTCAAACACAAATGGGTTCTTCAGTGCTATTATTTTCCCTTTTAGAAGCAGATTGCCTCAAATTAAGATACCGGACCTGATGAGACAAAGTCATCCATTGAAGAGTTGACTGAGTTGGGGTTGTTCAGCCAGGAGAAGAGAAAGCTCCAGGGAGACCTTATTGCAGCATTTCAATACTTAAAGGCGAGTTTTTAGCAGGGTCTGTAGCGATAGGACAAGGGGGAATGGTTTTAAACCTCTGAGCAACCTGATCTGGTTGAAGATGTCCCTGCTCATTGCAGGGAGCTTGGACTAGATGACCTTTAAAGGTCCCCTCCAACCCAAAACATGCGATGATTCTAGAAGTGACCCTCGGTGCCTGGAATCTTTTGGGAATCGCTGGAGTTCAGCACCAGCTTTCAAGCATAATTACTGAGTGTGCCAAGCTGGCCTGGAAATGGATTTCCATCACTCAGGTTTCTGAAACTCAGGATAGGACAGGATTTCCAGCAGTTTGGTCAACAGGACCAAAAAGGCTGAACGTGGCAACGGGGCATGTGTGTGAGGAGGCTGCGGAAGGCAGCGATTCCCCCAACGGACCACACTTTCCAGAAGCGCTGACATACCCAAGTGAACATTACGTACAGCCCCACACTTTAGGAGCAAACGATTCCTTTGAACCACTTTTCCACTTAGAAGATGACAGCAGCCCAGACTAGGGACGTTGGACTTGATGAACTTAGAGGTCTTTTCCAACCTTAAAGATTTTGTGATTCTGCGATTAAAGATTCTATGTTAGCTGCAGAGGGCTTTCAGGTTGGACACCACAGCTGAGCTTTCATGGTGTCCATGAGGGTTTGAGACTACTGCAAAGGATGGGTCTCTGGAGAAATTCTCTATACAAAGAGGCTTTTATAAATTGCAAAGGTGATGCGTAACAACCACAGCCGTTGTTTCTGAACACCTTTTGATTCTTTTCTACTGAAAATTGGACAGGAAAAAAAATAATCACCTTTTATGACACATGAGCATACTGGGTCCATACTCAAAGAGTGACTGATCTCCATATGAATTTTAGATATTTTTGAGAAGAACTCTACACTGTCATAAATCAATTCCAGATACTAATGATTCATCTTGCTATCCAGTAGCTACATCTTTGATGTTTTGTTATTCCCTATAAGCCTCATCACTCTTCTACTGAGAGGCTGTAACTTTTTGATCAACAAATATATCAAGAGGGGAGACCATGTGCTTCTGGGCACAGAAACACCCTCAGGTATAAAATAAAGACTTGTATCTTTAAAGCCAAGAATATGTTGAAAGTCCTACATAATTTCAGGAGTCTTCAGTAACAGGTAGGTTTTGAAAAGAAAAAAAAAAATAAAAATGCTTCAGAGTCTGCATTTAGGCTTTTAAACTTAAAGTAAGATCTTATTTTAGGCATATTTTAATTTGGTGTTTTGGCCAGGGCTGAGAAGACAGAGGAATCAGACCACTGAGATCCAAGTTCCCTTGCACGCTTTATAACCGCATTCATAATTCTCCTGAGCAAGGCTGGATCAAGCAGCTCCGCCGTATAAATTGCTGTTTATTTCCCTGTTAAGTTATGAATTCATAAACACTTCTTCCACTCTGCCCCAATGCTGCAAATGGCAAGGGAGCTCCAAGGAATTAACAGGAAATGGGGTTTGAATTCAATAACAATACTCAAATAATCAAATACGAGTTATGCACCAACATTTATTGTGAACTTAAAATTACCCTAGACATTCCTAAGCAATTGCTATCTCAATGCTGCAGCATTTTTATCCTTGCAAGAGGAAAATAAGCTCTCTGCAACGCTACGCTTTTCATCCCGTGTATGAAATGCTTCTTCTCCCTTACCTGCTTCTCAGGTGCTTACCGTTATATTTATGACAATCCATTCTCTGTACGTGCCTGGCACTGAATGAGGACCTCAAATGTCACGGTACAGCCAATTAGATGGTATCCAGGTCTCAAAAAAGGAAAAAAAAAAGTTGTTCTGTGACTGTGTCAAAACACTACAGGACTCAGATTGAGATTCTTTTTTTCTGCAAATGAGGTTTTGTTTGGGTTTTTGTTTGTTTGTGTAGTTTTTCTTCTAAATATAGAATAATTAGGTAGGATAAAACAATTAAGGAGTTGTGAAAATTCTCTTACTAAAGTTATAATGAAAAAATTGAAGAAACTAATGAGACTGCAGAAATGGGTAGATCCTTTAACTCTTCTTACTGTTCAACAGCTGAATACAGCATAAATAATTTTCTTATTTTAAAGCTAACTTCTATTTTAAGAATAGCCATTTTTACAATTATCTCTTTGAACCTTGATGGCTTCCAATTTTGTTGGATATTAGCTGTTGAGATGTGAGACTACTTCATCTCACAATTCACCCTAAGAAGTGAGGCAGCAGTTCTCGGAGAGCGTGATAAAACTCTATTTCCAATTTAGAGCCACAACCAATGTCACAAGGTGAACAGCGCATCCACGTTTCCACTCCAGCAGATATTCAGCAGCTGCAACTCCTATACACAAGGACGGTAACATCCCATAAAGGAAGGCTGGAAGAAAACCAGGCTGAAGCACGGCACCATTATACATGTGCTCAATATAAGCTACTGTGGTCCTCACGTTACTCAAGAGGAGTCACCAGAGAAAGAAAACGCCACCAGATGTCCAACCAGGAAGAGGAGACCACAAGACAAGGTTAAGCAGCATCAAATTAGGATCAAAGGAAATAAAAAAAGGAATATGAGGGTGCATAAGTCCCTGAAGCCTGATGAGATACATTCACAGGTCCTGAGGGAACTGGCAGATGAAGTGGCTAAGCCACTCTCCATCATATCTGAGAAGTTGTGGCAGTCTAGTGAAGTTCCCACTGACTGGAAAAGGGGAAACATAATCCCCATTTTAAAAGGGGGAAAAAAAAGGAAGATTTGGGGAACTATAGAATGGTCAGTCTCACCTCTGTGCCTGGCAAGATCACAGAGCAAATCATCCTGGAAACTATGCTCAGGCACATGAAAAATAAGGAGGTGATTGGTGACAGCCAACATGGCTTCACTAGGGGCAAATCGTGCCTGAGAAATGTGGTGGCCTTCTACGACAAGGTTACAGCATTGGTGGACAAGGGAAGAGCAACTGACGTCACCTACCTGGACTTGTGCAAAGCATTTGACACTGTCCCGCGTGACATCCTTGTCTCTAAATTAGAGAGACATGGATTCGATGGATGGACCACTTGGTGGATAAGGAATTGGCTGGATGGTCGCACTCAAAGAGTTGTGGTGAACAGTTCAATGTCCAAGTGGAGATCAGTGATGAGTGGCGTTCCTCAGGGGTCAGCATCGGGACCAGTGCTCTAACATCTTTATTGGTCACATGGACAGTGGGATCAAGTGTAGCCTCAGCAAGTCTGCCGATGACACCAAGCTGTGTGGTGAGTTGACATGCTGGAGGGAAGGGATGTCATCCAGAGGGACCTTGACAGCTTGAGAGNGGAGTGACAGGACACGGGAGAATGGCTTTAAACAGAAACAGGGGAGATTTAGATTAGATATAAGGAAAAAAAATCTTCACTACGAGGGTGGAGATGCACTGACACAGGTTGCCCAGAGAAGCTGTGGCTGCCCCTGGCTCCCTGGCAGTGTTCAAGGCCAGGTTGGATGGGGCTTTAGGCAACCTGGGCTAGTGGAGGGTGTCCCTGCCCATGGCAGGGGGGTTGGAACTAGGTGATCTTTAAGGTCCCTTCCAACCCAAACCATTCTAGGATTCCATGAAATTACAAATTTATGAAATGCCTAGGAAGGGGAAAGAAAGGAAGAAATCACCCCCAAATCCTGTTTCATTTCCTGGTAAGTTCAGCATAAGAAATGGACCCTCTGAGCAGCTTACCATAGAGAAGCAGCAAACAAAGCCCTTAGATATATATATACACCATCTGATGCACTAAATATTTTTTCAACCTAAGCGATCCAAGCATTGTTCTGGCTTGCACAGATCTTAAGGGTTACCCCTGGCTCGGTCTATTCCGGAAACTGTTAACTCAAGTATCCACGTGGCCTCTCAAACGTGTTCACGTTCTTCACAGAAATGGAAACAAGAAGCTAAACTAAGAAATGCAAGACAGCAATTTGAGCACTAACTTGGGTGACAGATGATCTGGTACGTCCAAACTACGGATTTCACTAGCATATTAGTGAAGATGATATACACCCTCCCGGGCCACACCAGCGGTCCTGCTAGCCCCATACTTTTCTAATGGTTGCATCAGGAGATACTGTTTAAGCATATCTTGGTCACCATCTCCATCTCCTTGTACTCCCCTCCAGTTATTGCAAGGCTTGAGACATCCCCACCTGTTCCCACTATCTCTAAATTAAAAAAATCTATTTTGAACCTTCTGATACAGTCTGTATTCACTACTTTCTGTGGCAATAAAAGTCTAGAAATGCACTACCCACTCTAAGAGAAGTCCTCTCACTCATGCGAAATGCATCTCCCACTAAGTCACGTGAGGTTCCCCTGGTTCCAGTGCTGCGGGACTTCTAGCAGCTCTGCATTCATCTTACCACCACCCTCCTAAGTCCAGAAACATGCTATTCCCCCCACTATCACCCAACTTCTCTGCAAGTGGAGGAGCCCCAGTCTTTTCACAGCCTCTTACGACAACTGCTTTACCCCCTTGATCATCCTCGTTACCTTCCTCTGTACAGATGGTTCTCTAGTAATTCGCTACAAGTGCAATTAAGCCCTTATCCGGTTTGTTTACTGCGTTAACTTCCAATATTTAAATGCAACTATCTTGTCTTTGATTTCTTTTCTATTTCAGCTAGAAACTGAATGTCATAAATTTAAAAACTCTGTCCACTGTGCAAAAGTCAGCTCTAGGTAATTCCTTTTGGTGGATGTACACACAAATACAGAACAGGAGAGCTCCTGCCCAAGTAAGATCAATCCGAAGAGTTCATACACCCAAGAAGTAAAGTCCTGCACCCTAGAAGAGCTTTTTCATAGAATTACAGAACTGTTGATGTTAGCAGGCACCTCTGGAGATCACCTAGTTGCTCTCCTACTGAAAGCAGGGGTCAGCCAGAGCAGATTGTTCAGGATTGTGTCCAGCTGGGTTTTGAACATCTCTAAGGATGGAGACTCCACAGCCTCTCTGAATTATTCGTGAACCCCTTCCACCAGTTTCTCCACTGATGAATAAAGCACATAGGGATCATATGACTTCATATCTGACACCTTAAGCTTCAAAGCATCCCTAACAGATTCACAGAGAGACCTTTGACACACTTTATTTAGGTATGTGGGAAGGAGTGAATTGTTGTATTATACAGCATCCCTTTCACAGGTGTAGAATAGAAAAAGTTAGAGAAAATTAATTAAATTAATTCAGCTATGAAAACTCAAGACAGGCCTTGGTACAAAACAAACATTTGCTACAAATATCAGCTTTTAAGGGTCTCAGAAATCCAGCCCATGTAACATTTTCCCCCAAGTGTCACAAAGATAACTGAAGTTAGAACTAGCTTTCCTTTCTTTTAGTCTCCACCTTGCACTTCTCCCAGATCCAGGATATCATTTCCCCTCTTCCAGAGCGGTTCCACAATTCAGAAACAGCCTCTATCTACCTCCTTTTATCCTGTTTTGGGACATTGATTCCACCAGTGAGCCTCCTGTCCCAGGCGGCAGCTACATCTACCACCACGAGCCTCCCTTCATTGCAGAGCTGCACTGGATTTTGACGGGATCTCGGGCACAGGAAATGAAAGGACTATTGTCAAGGTCCCTGAAAACATCTGGCTGAGCACCCACTCCTTCAATGACCCTCTTGTTTAATCCACCACATCATGCTCTGCGGCCCAGGCTGCATGACGAGCCATTCCAAGGGGGTGAGGCAATATCTTAGAAGTTCACAAGTTTCTGCTTCTGTGCCCTTCAACCCTGCTGCCTTCTTGCCTCCCATCCGAGAAAGGCTTTAAGCTTTCATTTTGCAAAACAAGACTCGAGATATATTTTGAGACGCTCACTCAACCCAGATCACAGCTAACATTTGAGCTGCAAATTTTAACCTTTCTACAGTGCCTCCCAGAGAGTCTGAAAAGGCTCTCAAGTAACGCAGCTTCCTCAGCCGAAGTTTCCTATTTGTTTTTGATCTCCACTTAACCTTTCGGTTATAATAACTGAAATGTTGAGAGGAGAAGGAATCAAATATTCAGGAGTGCCTTTTGTCTCCTCCCTCCCATCCCTGATCACTGTTAATCATCACCACACCAGTAAACATTTAAAGAAGTCAGCATGATCTCGTCTGTCCATCAGCTGGGAAATACCAGGTATTTAAAAGGAGAGCTGTACCTCGGGCACTCTGGGGCTAGAGTTACCACTGTTGCTTGGCACCATGTCTTTATTTTGAGATAAAATAATTCAGACCTTTGTTTAAACACATGGATGCACAGGGGGGAAGTAAAGGAGCACACTGGTCTCTGATTTCACTCAACTCCACCAGCAGCGAGAACATGCCTCTAGTTGGCTGCTGCCTCCAAATTCCTTCTGCACCGCTCTCAGGTTTTGCTTCTTGGAGCTGCTCAACCGAGTCTCCGCACCCTGTGGTGGGTACCATCCGTTGTGACACTGGTTAAAACAAAGTGATTCAAAGAAATACTGTGCGGCCTTGGAAGCAAATCCAAGTGCTTTGTGTCCAAAGCCCACACTTTAATCAAAAGCCTGGTCTCCCAGCAAGACCTCCACATCCTTTGGTCTTACACCAGGCTTCTTATCCCTTTGGACCATATGTGAAGGCTGGAAGGTGAAGCCAGCCGAATGCCAACCACTGAACACAGAGGAGACGCTACGTGAATTTTCAGGCTGAATTTGATGATACTGCAGAGAGACCTGCAGTACATCATACCTAAGCCTGTGCCAGCTTAGGTCACCAGCAACAGAGCTGACGGATATAGCAGACAGAGCTCAGCAGCAGGGAATATTTATCACCTGGCTGTTCCTACCAGTAAATTTCAGAGTCACCACCCAGCATCTCGGATACACGGATCATTAGGTTAGGAAATCTATTCAATTCCTTTCAACTTCTACTATATCTAAGTGCCACAGAATGCGTACGCACACAATAAATACCCAAGAGTGAGGCTTAGTCGTTAAAACCAAGGTCAGTCTGCATTGGGGAGTGAATCTGGAGCAGAAGGGTTTAGGGCCAAGAGCTATCACCATTTGAGAGGTGGGTTTGTGTCTCTGAAGGATTCCTTCCTTCTTCCAACTTATGGACTTTAAATATCAGCCGTGTAGCACCATTACGTCATCTTGGCAGGTCACCGGCTATGCACCCGGTCTTCGTCCAGCAAGCAGCGCTCCCATACCACTTCAGAGAACTGAAGCAGAAAAGGAAGGATAATAAAAAAAAAAAACCTATACAAGATTGTTTCTGCTATTGCACACCAATGATGAGGACCACCTCTTGGTTGCGTAGCCCACTGCAAGTCAAAAGCAGCATTTGCAAGCAAAGGACAAATAAGGCTAGCAAATTTAAATTTGTTCACAAGAACAGATTTCAGCTTTCAAGGATAATTTACAAAGGTGCAATTTGGATACTAAAGGACTGAGATAAAGGAATGTCTCTGGGAAAGCGCGTGATGCTTTCGCCACTGCTGATACCCAGGTTTTACTCAGGCTCATTCAACAAGATTCTCAATATTAAGCATCACCACAAGCCAGCAAGGGTGGAAAGGAGGTTTCCACAGACAGGAAGGTCCTGCTTATACAACAGGAGTAACCAAAATAATTGTTTGAGTTGATTGCATCTTTCAGAAAATAAGCAAGGTGGACTCACTGCATTTTGGATTATACCTAATATATCTATTATTTGGGATATATATATATTATATATAGTTTTCCCTGTGATCCAGATACCTTTACTCCACTGGATGGCTTGCACAGAGGGAACTACTATGCAAAAAATTAATAATAAAAAAATCCTCAGTAGTGACCCACTCCTTGGGTATGTTTATGACCATAAAGCAAATTCCCAACCTGAATGGTTTCTCACAAACTAGCAGGTCACGGGAATCATGACAGCTTGCAGATGACAAATCCTGTTTCAAACATGTTCCTTCAGCTGCGCCTGCTTGGCTCCTTGCGGAACTGTGATGCCAATGACAAGAGTTTAACTATGCTAATACCGTACACAGGAAAGCGTGCTCATATTTTTAGAAAGCACATGAGGACGTCAACACTTTTTTTTTTTTTTTCTTAATTTTATTTTAAACTTTAGTTCACCCAACTAGAGGCAGAGCTATGAGATGCTACTCCATAGAAGTTTATATGCACGCAGTATGGCATGGGTGGGTTGTGAAAGCATCATTGCAAGCACCACAGATTTACAGCATTACTCACAAAGGACAGAAACACAAGTGATTCATGCTCATCTTTCTAGAAAAGCAGCTTAAGTTTCCTTCCCATGCTCACACGTCTAGGACAACATGTTCATGAAGATCTCATTGCTTAAGCCTTCCTGCAGTGCTTGTCATAACTTCTGTCCAAGATATTGGACTGTATTTTTTGGTGGAGATATGAGTTCTTCAAAGTAAGAATCAGTCTCTAAAAAAATTAATAATTAGATGCTACTGCAGAATAGGTCAATCATATTTGAAGAGCGGTCTCATATTCTCGTTCTTCAAAGCAAATGCTTGCAACTTCATTTTGTAAGATTTTGAGCTCTTACTGAATTGCCAGCCCCACGAGAGTAGCCCAAATGCTGAAGAGAAGGGTGCTGGCAGGTTTTCAGTGCTGTGAGTCTTCCCATTAAGACACCCACCTTCGTTCCAGTCCTCACAGCATTTGTTTGTTATCCTGCAGTATTTAAGCTTCTCCGACATCATACTGCAGGATGTATGTCACAGGGAAAGAAAGGCAGCGTGATAAAAGGAATATTCATCTCCAAAGATTGACAGGGCAGGAAACCCACTTGTCTGGTTGATTCTGGGAAAGCGTAGGACAGCAGCGAAAATGTTAAAGTTTATATTCAGAAATTTCATTTGCGGAGCCTGGTCCTTCTATAACAATAATATCTTGTCATGCTGCTTTTTAAAATTCATTGACCACTTCCCAGAATCAGCTGAATTATTCTGGGTGAGATGGAAATTTCAGTTTGGTAAAACGCAGTCAACTTCACCTACACCGAGTAGAAAGTGACTTAAAAAAACCAAAACAAAATACTTAAGATGCCTTAACTTAGAAGGCAACAGAAGATGATGCCAGCACACTCCACCAGCCCTTTTCTCTGTCATCCTCTGGGAGGGACGGCTTTGTAAGTAAACTCTTAGTCAGAAAGAGACACAAGCACTTCACAAAACAGTCTTACAAAAGCCCTCTTACAAAACCTCCCAAAAAACAAGGCAGTGAGTAAGGCCCAGTCCACAGGCAGGAGGGATACCATGACTTCACTTATTCTGAGAGATTATTGTAAACCCTTCTTAATTAGGGCTTTAGTCTGCTAATTCTGTTTAATAAAATCAGAGTTTATATTTGTTTCAATAGCTCATAAAGAGAGTATTGGGAGAAGTTCTTTCCATCTGTGTAGGATCAAAATGGAAATGCAACTTCTGGACCTAAGGGCTGAGAGCACACCAGCTATCCAGGTGTTTTGTGCACAGAATTGGCTTCAGTGGTTGGGTTTTTCCCTAAAATCAAGGGCAACCTATCAGGATGCAGAAGTCCATGACAAAGACTTCTGCCATCACTGGAAGAATCAGCAAAGGCGTCCTCAATCATTAATTCAGTACCATTAGAAGAGGCTTCACCCAGTCCTGAGACTTGTGATTTCCCATGGTCACTTCAAGACAACAAATGCTGGCTGACAGAAGAGCAGCCTTATGCTTGTTGTCTTCCTCGCCATATTCTCTTCATCACCAGGACCCCCTTCTTACCCTGTCTCACTGGAGCATTATTTTTCAGCCAAATCAAGTCCCCAGAAGATTTACAGCTTCCTACACCAACATGAGCACAAGGGACTGCTCTTTGCCTGTCAACCTCTCTAGGTCGGCTTCAAGACATCTTGAGGCTACAGCTTTTGGAAAACCAGGTCAATGAGATCAAAACTTGCAGTGAGCCAAGCTTTTATTGCTGGTGCTGGTATCTTCAAAGGAAAGAAAACCAACCCAAAACCAAAAACCCAAACTGTTTCATAGCCTCTGAGGTCTGAAGTCAAGAACAAGTGTCTTCAAGTGACCCGATGTATTTGGTATCTGCGCTCTTTCCGCTATTCTTCCATAATAAGAAAAAAATCCCAAACTCTAGTGTCCCCAGCTTCCCATCTGCCATCACCAGATGCCCATTCACAGGTGCACTTCCCCTCCCAGCAGCACTGGCCGTTGCCAAGGTAGAGAAGTTACAGCCAAAATCCAGCATGTCTATGGCTATTGGGTAGTCCAGTGCAGTCACTAGTCATTTTGGTTAAAGCCTGCCATACAAGTTGCTCGTTAGCAAGGTTGTGCTGCTCTGGAGCTAAACGAAGCATCACAACTCATCAAGATCTGACAGCCCGACTGTGCAAAAAAACCCAACAGACATGGAGACAAATGCCCAACCCATCAGCAGACATGCCAGAAGGCCTCACTCTACCAGACCTCTTCAGCTTACAACACAGCTGCTGTGTCTCAAGCAGCAAACAAATGCAAGGGATGATTACAAGCTGGTAAAGAGTAATTTTAATTATCTCCTAGTAATCTGTTAGCAGTACATTAGGAGAGCTGAACAACAGCCTTTCCTTTCAGGGCCACCTGGAATCCTACCAGTTCAAGAAGAGCTCAGACAACCCAGACCAGACTTCTTGTCCCAACCTTCAAACCAAACAGATGCTTGTTTGCCCAAGGCAGAAAACTATTATCTGCCTACTTTAAATATTAGCTAGAAAGTATGCTGAACTTTACAGTTGCCATGACAGCTATGTATTGAGAGTTAGGTCATATGCCAGGATGGGGACAGTTGCTAGAAATAGTTGAATATCATCAGCATGTCAGATGCCTGTTGCAATTCTTCCACTTTGCTTGGCACCCAGGAGCTTGTCATTGCACGATGGCCTTGGCCATCAACTGCGTTTTAGATACAGGAAACGTAATGCAGCAGTTCAGATGTCCTCAAGGCCATCCTAACGCCAGCTCCGTGTAATCCTCAGAGGGTCACTGCTGCAGTGCTCCTCCCAGCCTTGAATCTTGCAGAGTGGAGATGTTCAGCAAGAACAGCAGCAGTATTTTGGTTGTGAGACAGTTTGGCATCATTATCCCCCAACACAAGACATCACCTAGCTTTTCCTCCCTCCATGGTCATTTAACTCCTCCAAAAAAGCATCGAATTCAGTAGAGGTCCTTGGTAAAATGCTGTCGTTGCAATTTAAAAGCAGCTTTTATCCAAATCAAACTTTATAGAAACCATGAATGCTCCAGCAGGAAACAAGTCTGTCAGCCACTTTCCTTCACTCCAAGACTGCGTCATCATGAGCACATTACTGCTGGGGGACCGCGTCTCACCCCGAGAGGAGGGAGCTCAGGTTCCTCCACACTGGAGGAGCCTCAGTGACGGTAAATTGTGCCTAAAGAAAATCCCACGGGCAAGAGAATTCACCTTTTTAGGTAAACGCTACCAGAACGAAGAGACTGGGATAATGATTTAAGAGCACGGCCCGTTAACCTTAACAGAATGTCTCTTTAAAGGGAGTCATATCTTTCTGTGCCTCATTTGTTTGACTGTACGAAGCACGGTACTCTGTGCCTTTTTTTTTTTTTCTTCCTCCTTCCCCAGTTTTTATTAGTACCTAGGAAGATTGCTTAAGAAACTGAGTGGAGAACCAGTGGAGGACTTAACTACATGCTCTCAAATGGCATAAATTATCTTTTCATTTCCCTAAATTCAGTATTACACAAGATGACTTTCTGAAGAATGGCTGAACTCCTACGGTTACTGCTTACAGGTGGAAAAACACAACAACATTGCACAATTTCACAGTTAGACAGGGTCACCATTCTAAGAAGTCATGCAAACCTGAATTAAGATATTACGTGCAGTTCAGCATCCTGTGCCACATCAGGAGAGCCAGTAAAGCAACTTCACTGACAAGGGAAAAAAAAAACGAAATCATCCCCGAAAGAACTGCTTTCCAGTCCACAACAAATCTTGTTTTCCATCTTCATTCTTTAAGGTCAGATTTGCAACAGGCTAGGAGGAATGAAGAGGAAGCGGCATGCCAAATGACGACATTAAAATGTAAGCACTTAAAAATTTGGACGGCAGAGACAGTTGAATATACAGCAATAGTTTTTATACCCAGTATGTGTATCAAACAACAACAACAAAGCATAGCATTGCATAAAAGACCACGGCAGAGCAAACAGTTTAGACTGCATTAGAAGCTACAATAGGCACTTGCCAAATCTAGCTTGGTTGAAGGTAGCTAGCCATCCCCGAGGTGAGGGTGGTGGAGGTGACATTGCATTTCCCTTCATTTACAAGGTCAAGGGGATTCTGCCCGAACAACCGTGCTCAGCGCGTGATCTCAGAAAAGCTTGAATCCTTATCAGCCCTGCTGTGCAGACTTCCAGGGAGTAACACAACCGGCTGCATCGGCTGGCAGCAGCAGACAGCGGGTTTCCAAAGTGGAGGACGTTGCCGGCCATCTCCTACCACTCCAAGTCAGCAGGAAACTTCCTGGCTGGTGACAACCCAAAGGAAGAGAGAGGATGCTGGGATCACGCCAAGGCAAACCAAACAGGGTTGTAGGGGGTTGCTTAGAAACCTTTGAAAACTATATTAAATATTCAGATTTTGATGAAGAACACAGTAAAACAAGCGGAAGTTTTGCTTTAAATCAGCCTTTCCCAGAGCCAAGTTCACTGTCTACGCTGTCTTCCCATTCCCCTAAATCCTGCTGCTTTGCAGGTCACCTTTGGGCCTGAATGCTTCAAGGTTTTCACAAGTTCAGTCGGCAAGCAGACAGCTGGGTACCTGCCTACAGTCTTTTAGAGGCTCAAAAAATCACTCAGCAGAATAATATTTCAGTAAAAGACGGTGATACGTGGAAGGTACAAGCCGAAAAGAAAAAGAATGAAGTTACTACAGCACAGTGCAGCCCTGGCATCTAATCAGGGAGACAGATGAAGGCAGCAATCTGTCTCCTTAAGATATGCACATTTTATGATTTTTTTTTTTTATTGCTGCATAACCGTATTTGAAGATGCTCATAAAATGGCTGCAGCACGAGGGGGCTGCACCAGGAGCGTCCCTCTGCAATCACGAGGGAAGGAATGAGAAATTTCGTCATTAGCAATGTTTAATTGCCAGTAGCCAGAGCCCTCCTTAACATCCATTAGTAGCTTCATAACATACCCGCGGACCGGGATCATAAACCAGGTTTTGCTTCAGAGCTTAAAATCCTGCTGCAGCTGTCATTGAAGGCAAGCTCAGTAAGTCACCTCGAAACATCCTGCACAGATCTGTCACCGTGCCTGGTTTGCGTGCTCCCCAAAACACAGTTGGCCGTGTAGGATCACACGCATGAGCCCATTTTTGCACATCTCAAACAATCCTTCAGGTTACCTTCCCCACCAGATCACTCCCCACCTTCCCCACCAGATCACTCCCCACCTTCCCCACCAGATCACTCCTCTTGGCTTGTAGCTGCACCAGAGCCTCCCCAAAAATAAACTATATAGAGATCCGTAGCAGGGCAAAACAACGTTTCTCATCAACGTACCAGAAACAAATGGGTAACTCAACTTTAGATTCGGTGCAAGAATCTGGGTTAAATTCCTCCTATCTGCAAGGCTCAAAGCGACTCCACACCAGCCTACGCCAGTCTTCATTCCCTACCACATCAAAATCTGTCTCCTCCTACTCCACACTATTTATTTTGATTTCTCAGCTAGTCCATCAGCTACCCTGCATGCATCATGTTCCATCTCCATCACACGGAGCCGTGCCTTCCCCATATTAAAACTCAGTTACAAAGACCTGAATTACCCAAGTCTGCTCCAACCTACTCCTTCTCTCAAAGCACCTCTCAAACGGCAAGCTCCTCCATGGAAGAATTACGGTGGTGTTTTTGCCCAAGGCAAAAGGCATGGATGTCCATGGACAGGAATCATTTGCAACCATTCTAATAGCTAGGGAAATAGATATTCAGCAATGACTTTTGCATGTGTGACTCTCAAAAAAATACACTGTGGATGTAAAAGCAGAGCAGCAGTGAAAAGCTCAGTTTTTTTAAGAAATCTAGAAGCTGTTACCTTCCACCCTGCCACCAAGGTGCACATATAAACTCGCAGCTAAGAGAGAGTCTTCAAAATCCCCACTTTAAAAGCACCTCACCCAGCAAGGACAGAACCTCAGACCACCCTCCCAGGAGTCTCAGCACTGTGTTACTCTCAAAGAAGCAAGCTTACAGCAATCAAGGATTTTATCATTTAATCACATGTGACACAACTGAGAGCCACTTTACCATGGCTCGAATGAAGATTGGATGACATTCTTCACACAGCTTATGTTTTTCATCACATTTTTCCAAAATCCACACCCTGGATCTTCATTTCAATCTCGTTAGTGCATGGTTACAGCTCACAGTGGTCAAACAACTCCCTCCATCCACTGAAAGAGCCAGAAATTAATGCCATTTTTTACAGGAATTAGCTGCTAGCAGTAGTGTCTCAGCACGATGGTTAATTCCCACCGGGATACAGCAGAGCTATATCAACAATATGCCACCTGAAAGACACAGCAAGGTACCAGCAGTACAAAGAAGATGTAAATAAGTTTGCATATGCAAGCATCAAAGACTCCATGAGATCCTGAAGTGTGAAAACATCTTTTCCCTACAAGATATCGAAGGAATGGTAGCAAGACCAATGGGGGTGGGAGGACAGGAGAGAAAAAGGAAAAAAAAAAAGTGTGACTACTGCAGCAGCAGCTCAACAGTTGGAGGAAAACCAAGCTAAGAGAACAGTAGAAACAGCAACTTGGGCACAGTCATGTCAAGAGCTTTGGGAAGAGGATATTCAGGTACCTGCAGTGAGATGCAAGGCAAGTTCATGCAGAGAATGACCAAAAAAATGGTGGGAGGAGAAGCAAAACCACAAGGTTGTTCCCAAGGGAGCAGGACAGAGACCCTGGTACTGGATAATGAGAAGAAGCTTCACGAAGGTCCTCATCTGCAGAGTGAGTTAGCACACCTCTGCAGCTAAAAAGGTTTTTTCTTTCTGTTTCTGGAGCTTTCTGCCAGAATACCAAGTTTGTTGTCCCAGGGATGAAGGCAGTTGAGGGGTTTCTGCTAGAGCTGAGAAGGAGGATGCAAAAGGTGTGAAAAAAAACCCAAGAGAGTAGAAATGAAACAGAAGAAAGAAGTGGGAAATAAAGGCAGAAGGGAGCAAACTTTCCAGAAAATCCCACATGGCTGCCCAGTACGTTTCTCAGACCTCCCATGCCCATTACAGCTACAGGGACAGCCCAGCAAATCCCAGCTTAGCAGCTGCATACATACAACAAGTGGGAGCAGAAATAAAGGTTGAGTGGAACACTGTATTTTAAAGTCTCAGAAGGGGTAAGATGAAGTGAGGAGGAAAAAAACCCAAACAAAACCAACATAATAAAGCAGAGCAAGGTCTTCAGGGAGAAGGAGCCCAACAACAGTAATGAGTTTAACAAAATGGCATCACTGGTGGTATCTGTTGGCTCAGCCTTGCTCCAGCAGCAGACGTGATGACCTAGAGAAATACGTATCCCTAGGAGCGCAATCCCGCACAGCGGCCAGATACAAAAGTTCGTTCATTAGGGATTTTCCACTCAATGCTCCAGATGAGGATCTGGTTCCACAGCACCATAGATAGAAAAACCATGCCATGATAGGTCTGCCAAGGTGGGAAGTTACCAAGAGGGACACAAAAAACCTTCCAGGAAAAGAGGATATCAAACCAGCAGACTTGGGTCTGGTAATCTGCTGGGCTTTTCACACCAGCAGTAGATACAGACCAAACGGGAAGAACTTACAACCTTGAGAGCTTTACTGCAGTTGATAGTGTCAAAATACGATAACGAAGCTAAATGCAGGCTAATGGGTTAAGAATGGGGACTGAGGGAGTTACAGTGGAGTAGCTGACACACCGTGGGCTTTAAGTTCAACTCATTCTGCATGAGACAGACAAGAGGACTCATGCACCACTACGCATGCACATTTGCACGAGTACCCACCATGGAGTACTGACCTATTAGACCCTCAGTCTAGCTTGCTATCCCTTAAGTGCTTTTTAGGGCTACATCCCAAGAGACACAAACAGGTCTATGCTATAGAAACACCCTGGCTAGAATCCAGCATTAAAGTTACAGCTGTACACACACAAGCTAGCTATGAAAGACCCTACAGATCAACGAGAAAGTGGTAAAACTTGGGTTCATAGAGACTGCATGGATAGACAGAGAAGGTCAAAGGAGTTTTAACCCTTCTCCCAGTTGAAAACACATGTTTATGTCTGCTGTTCCAGAATGGCAGCCTGGTATCTGAGCACTTCTGAAAGCGTGGATCTACTGATCAAGTGCAGCATCCATGTACCAGGCAGCTAAAACACAGCAGAGACCCAGCAAGTCTCCAGTTTTATGAATGTGTGGATGAGTAACACGTACAAATACTTAAAGATATGTCCGGGAAATCCTGAGACCTAAAAACATAACCCAACGGTCATGGGACACACAGGCATTTTTTATGTCAGGACTTCATCCGCTCCTGGACAATTGAAAAAAAAGATATCACCGGTGTTGTAACCTCAAAGGCAGGAGAGATGTAAGATTAGTGGCACTTACACATCCCCATTCTCATCCCCTTCCCCAGGTGTTCAGTCCTCATCTGAACTTGTTGAGATGTCAAGTCACTAGAAGAATAGCACTGGTCTGGCCAGCAGCCTGTTTAGCTTGCCACCCTACCGCCAAAAGCAGATGTCTACACACTAGTAAAACTAGTGCGAGCATATAGCAATTCTTTAACATATTAGTACTACGCTAATGTAAAGGAAAAAAGACATGGATAGGACAAAGTTTACAGTACATGAACAGCAAAGGAAAGGAGGAAGAAAAGCTGACTCGTGAAGGTAGACATGGTAAAATAAGATTGGTCTTACACCATTTAATAGTAGGTGCCCTGGAAGTCATCGCATAGCTGACAGTATGATTAATTGCTATTTATTCAGTGCCAGAGCAGGTAATGATTGCTGTGCTGGCAAGTGGGAAAGCCAAGCAAAGAGGAGTTGTGGCAGGGGGGAGAGAAATACTCTGGAGCCAGCAGAGATGAGGAGCTGACTCAAAACTTTGGGATTTGTGGTTAGAGTTGCAGACTGGAAGCTAGACTGCAAGAGAGACTGCTGTGGGATAACCGAGTTGTAAAGCAAGGCTAGTCATTGAAATACCTGCCATACTAGTCAAGCCAGGAACTTCATTTTGCATAAGGCATATTTAAAGAAATATTTTTAAGTCTTCAGGACTCAAAGCAGATTTTTAAGCTAGTCTGCTTCACTACTTTAAAATGGTTCATCAGAACAGAAAATTAAGTTGGCCAGCAGATAGCAAATTCAAGCTTGTATCAACAGCGGCAGTTAACTCGGTTATCTGAAGGAAGAACAGGTTGATGCAGAAGTCAGCATGGTCTCAGGCACTCAAAGAGGATCCATTAAATAAAACACTTTTAGCAACTCAGGTAGTTATGAGCTACTCTACAGCAAAACCACGGATCAACTTCCTAGTACAGAACCCACTTCCCTTGCCCCTCACTCCATTTAAAATGGAATTATTCCCTACCCAAAAGCCACTAGCTTGAATTTAAGGCCGTTAAGCCTGGGGAAGTGGACCAGGAATTCTCAAACTCTAACACCCCAGAACAAATGCTCAAACATGCAGAAGGCCAAGCTCCACTGCTCCGGAGAACAAAACAGGAGAGAAGCTGCTATTGAACTGGAAGAGTTTCAGCCACCCACCCATCGCCTACATCTTTAAAGATCTGGAGCTCTGGACTAGAAAAACAGGGAAGTTATTGTTACAAGAGTGATTAATTTTCTATACTGTCATTTTTGGACTGACAGTATTGAAAATCGTTACCTGTTAAAGCAATTTTGGTACAACATGACTGAGGATTGCTAGCAATTACGATCCGTTTTTATTATGTAGGACTGACAAATGACCCAAGTCTCAACTCCTGTGTATTACATGCCGTGACAAAAAAAAAGGACAACAGGCTACCAAATCCTTCTTCTGAACCTGCTACCTTTTTATTCAAACCTTCCTAGTTCTTTGTAAGAGTCCTCAGCAATTCACAGCATCCTCCTCTTCCAATAATAGGTGCCTAGAACAAAGAACCAGAAAGGTTTGATTACATGAGTTATGCCTTACGTGAGCAAATCAGGCTTCTGTCCCTGTGGGAGAGCAAAAATTTCTCTTCTTTCTGTGTCATCCTTGCAATAAAGATGGCCAGGGAAAAATAGGGCAGAGGAAACGAAGGGATCCCTTTGAAAGGCCACAGAAAACCAGGTAACCAGGTTAAAAGGATGCTATGTAATGGAATTTTTCAGAATGACAAGAGAATTTGGACAGAACAGCTATATTTACCATGATTATCGGTGCAGCGGTGATTCAAGCTGGATGTTACTATGCAGCGGCTGAGTCACAGGGACTCTCCACAGAAAGGCTCTTAACCTGCCGCACCACCGCGGTGATTCAAAGAGCCCAACAAGCTTCCTGCGGTTAAACAAAGTCGCAGTTCTTTGACAGAAAGCCTGCGTGCACGCTGCCGCGGCGCAGCTTTTACGGAGAAGCTACTTAAACCAGCAGCTATTGTAGTGCCCAAGCCTCACAGTAAAGCCTTTAATCCAGTAATACCACCCTAAAAAAGTTTGGGAGCTTGTTTTAAAATGACAAAGCCAAGCAGGTCCCTCAAACCTGAACAGCAATTCAATAAGATAAGGCATGGTCTGCAGAATCAGCCAGACCCACAATTTGTGCGCTGATTAGATCCCTTGAGCAGAGCGCGGCAGCAGGAAAATTAGTCAAATCATCACCCAGACACTACTTAGCGACTTGAAGGAAATGTTGGCTATTCGTTGCCTTCCAGGATAAGCGATCTCACCGCAACATTTTCTGGAGCTTGGGGGACAACAGTTGTTATTTAGGCAAGAACAAGACCTCATTGTCATCTTCAGAACTTGCTTTGCCTGTCTTGCACAGTATGGGTTTCAGATGATCCTCGCAACTCACAATATCAAAGTGCTCTTTGCATACACCTCTCACACAGTTCAGCAGAAACTTTTATCACCAGAAACCATCACGACTTCCAAAGTCTGAACTGCTCTCAATGTTCTCCAAACAAGTAAAGCAAGTTTCTATAAGTCTCTACAGCGAAGGTCTGTAGGCAGCTTGCATTGGCTACGCAAAGGCCACAGTTTCGGTTCTGAGATGTTTGAGAGGACATTTATCTAATGTGGAGACAATCAAAGAACGTGCTGCTCAAAAGCAATCAAATGAAAAACTCGGTGCTGCTAACCACCAATGAAAGGCAAAGTGAACAACTCTAGATCTAAAAGGATATTCTAGAAAAAATCCTGCAAAACCCTCGTTTGAAGTCATGACATAGTCAAAAGTCCCCACTGTTCTGCTGTATTTTTATTCAAGCCTTGTATCACCTGGGCCTCCAGACCAGATCCTCAGCTCCTTTTATCCACTTGTTTCTCAGCACCTAGAAGAGCAGACCACCACAAATGGGAGGGCAAGTTAAAGTGAGCATTCAGTTTGCAGTACATTTTATTATCTGCCCTCCACCAGCACCAGAAGCGTCAGCAGCATCCGCAGCCTCAGTAGCACTAAGCACAACTTCTTCAAAAGTGGCAGCAGCAGGAGACAGTCGTAGAATGGTTTGGGTTGGAAAGGACCTTAAAGATCACCTAGGTCCAACCCCCCTGACATGGGCAGGGACACCCTCCACTAGCCCAGCTTGCCCAAAGCCCCATCCAACCTGGCCTTGAACACTGCCAGGGAGCCAGGGGCAGCCACAGCTTCTCTGGGCACCCTGGGCCAGGGCCTCAGCACCCTCACAGGGAAGAATGCCTTCCTCACATCCAATCTAAATTTACCCTCTTTTAGTTTAAACCCATTACCCCTTGTCCTGTCACTACACTCCCTGATACAGAGTCCCTCCCCAGCTTTCCTGGAGCCCCTTCAGGGACTGGAAGGGGCTCTAAGGTCTCCCCAGAGCCTTGTCTTCTCCAGGCTGAACCACCCCAACACAGCCCTCTGATAATTTTTTGTGGAATTTAAGCGAGCAGAGTGCAGATGCAGCAAACAGGCTGCATCTACCCACTGAGGCAGGTATAAAAGGACATTTTGCCCCTCTGCAGTCTGCCTTCAGCAGAACTTTGATATCCACCAGCACAGCTTAATACCACACATCTACCCTGAAAAAGGAGAAAGTGGCATTTTATCTGCAATCCCAGAAGGGAAGGCAATGAAGGCTTCATTACCAGGCAGTAATAAACTGCATTGGCCTTTGGAAGCTGGACCTCCCAGGCCGTGCACCTTTGCTGGACAACATCACAGACTGCTCTGTTGGTCTTCTACAAGCACTTCAAATATTTTGGCTGTGCCCTCTGCTCCATGGACTCTTTCAACATGGTCCAGTGTTTCGAGGGAAAGGAAAACTACTCCCAACCCTCAACATCATCACAGCCAAGATACCATAAACCTAAATGTTTGTTACCATAAACCCAAATGTTTGGAAACTTGTGAGAACCAAGCAAGTCCTTGCTCAAAAGTTCAAGCTAAGATCGCCGGATGGTGCAGCACTGAGCATGCAGAAGAGCCCTGCTCAAAGACAGATACCACGGCAAACTTACCTCAATTGAACACAAGATCTCCAGTTCTAAGAAGAGACTATTTCAGCTGGTTGGGCAACAAATTTCAAATGAGTAATAGGAACTGCCAGGCACGCTGAACATGGGTCGAGGGCTTTTTCTACACAGCTCTAAGCAATACCTTCACTGCACTTGGTACCAGTGATCGCTTTGCCCAACATGCCCACTCTGCTCAATTCAGCCTTTCTGGACATTAAATGCTCAGAGCAATATCAGAGCTAGAAGGAAGCCTGCCTGCCAATCTGAAAGTCAATGACCCATGCTTTTAAAAGCCATGGTCACACAGCCTAAATTGTAGCTAAAAACGAGGCAAGATGACAAGTGCAGAAGAGGAGGAAAAAAAAATATTCTTAAACATCAAGGGTTTTTTTCTAGCACATTTATAATTTATTGCTACTCAGGCTGATAAATGGCACCAGCACCAAGTGCCATAACCAGAGGCAAGCGTGTGATGTGTTCAGTATAAAACGTGCTTGTTCCCCAATAATCAAGCAAAGCTAGAATTTGAGGTGGGGAGACAAGTGGACATCTACCGAGATGCATCCTATAGCAGGGGCCCTAACGAGATACTGCCCACTCCTCCGTTTTTCCCTCTGCACTTGAAACATGAAAAATTAAGTCGCAGAGTGGCTTTAAATAGAAATAAAATTTACACACCATTAACAGCCAAAGCATGATGCAAGAGCCAATAAGGGATTCTACTATGGTCCAGCCATTACTCCACGAGCACTCTGTATGTCCTCAGAAATTTATTTATAAAGCATTTTCTTTTTCCTCCCTCTTTGTACAACGGACACAGAGCACAACAGTTTTTAAATGACAAATCAATACGGAGAGCTCTAAAAACCAAATCATATTACAGCTGCATTAGAAATTTTCTTGGACTGTGGCTCATGAAGTATTGAATATTTTCAATTACTCTTCTTTCTCCAGCTGACATAAGAGTTCTTGAGTCAGATGCAAAAATATGCTCCAAACGTTTTCATCCTATGGAACAGTTTAAGGTTTTTTCTTCTTTTTGGCACATAAAAGAAAAATTGGTGAACAATAAATGAACCTAAAGCAGTGGTTGAAGTAAGTACATCGCACAAAATTGGTAGACCAAGTGGGAAGAGCTTGCATTTAACAACATCGCTACTCCATTTATCTCCAGGAGTGTGAAGAAAAGGCATCCCTTAGAAACACAGCTCAGTACAGTGGATTCAAGGGTTAGAAGCTAGAACAACAGTACAGCTAAACTGGAGCTCCTTCCTCCAACTTAAGAACTGATCTGAGCTTAGAGAAGACGGTTTCTTGACACCATCGAGTAGCATCGCTCAGGAAGGCAAACTTGGGCTCACCTCCCCAGGAACCACGAAAGCACAAATCAGAGCGTGCAGGTCAGACTCCACCACCAAAGCAATTCGAGCTGTATGTCATGATGAAAGTGTCTCCTCTTCCTCTGTCTCACATGTGGAGTAAGACTGGACCAAGTACTGACCCGAGCACACCACTTGTTACAGGTCTCCAACAAGACTGGACATCACAACTCTCTGGGCCTTTCAGCCAGTTCTCAACCCACCTCACTGTCCACTCATCCAACCCACACTAGCTAAGGTTGCATATGAGGATATTATAGGAGATGGTGTCAAAAGCCTTGCTGAAGTCAAGGTCGACTACATCCACTGCTCTCCCCTCATCCACCCAGTTGGTCATGCCATCATAGAAGGCTATCAGATTGGTCAGGCACGATTTCCTCTTAGTGAATCCATGCTGACCTCTCCCAATAACCTTCTCCTCCACATGCTTATTGATAACCCTCAGAATGAGCTGTTCCATCACCTTTCCAGGGATGGAGGTGAGGCTGCCTGGCCTGTGGTTTCCTGGGTCCTCCTTCCTGCCCTTTTTGAAGGCTGGAGTGACAGTGACTCCTAACATCTCACATTAGGAGTCACCTCAGCAAGCTGGACACCCACAAGCACGTCTCTCCTCTCCCTGGAAACCCACTAGGTTTCTAAGATTTAGGCTCTGAAAAATAGGAGAAGAGATTTCAGAGTACCAATACATTGGATTTTTTTTTTTTTTAATATACAGAGGCTCTTCAGAACCCTTCCCATCCCTTTTCTCCTTTAAGGGATGCGCTTTGAGCTGCCCTGCTATCTCACCTCCCAGCCCCTAGAACAGAAGGAACAGCTGGAAGAAGGTGGCTAGGAGATGAGATCCCCCACACTTTGTCATTTCTATGTCCTGCCACACTTGGATTTTAACTCAAGTTCTTTGTGTCTTTTTAGCTTCCGCATCAAATGGATTGCTACATTAAGACTTCATTATCTTTCCTAGCCAAAAATACTCCAAGTATCTCAACAGCCCTGCTATGAAAAGCAGCATTTAGTCTTCAGGAGAAGAGACTTTCAAGGGAAGAAAGTACTGCATAGCTTCAGCTACAAGCAACATCAGGAGAGCTTTGTTTTAACCTTCCTCCCCCACCGATATTGATCAGGATCTACAACCAAGGCAGCAAGCACAGAGCCCAACTCGTAATGAGGTCTACTTTGTTCATCTATTTAAGTTTTATTCATTTTGCCTTTGCAATCACTGTAGGTTCAGTCTGACAGCTTTTCTAAAGCAGCAGAGATACTTAACCTTCAAATAATTCCTTTCACATTACAGCCCTTTATTTTTCCCCTCCTTGTTCATCCTTGCAAGCCCTTCAGTCAATGCTAAAAAAAGCAATAAATTGGACTGTGCTGTGCATCACTTCCAAGCATTCAATACACAGATGTTGCTTTATACTGTCTTTAAAGTAATAACCTCCAACCGCAGCTAGCACTCAACTTTTATCACTGAATACTGGCACTGGATTTTTTTTTTTTTTGTGGTAGTTGGATACCATCAGTATGTTGCTTTCTAAAGATTCACTTCCAGCTTTGACAGCATATAAAACAGTTCTAGGCAAAGCGTTTGTCTACAATACAAACGGCCATTCATTGAGAAGGATCAGGAACATCTGCCTCTGCATCCTCAGACCATCCTTCCGTACTTCAGTACGACCAGCCTCTCTCTTCAGCATCTTGCCCATTCATTCTCTCAGTCGTTCGGGATGAATGACAAAGTGTCTTTCCCAACCTCAGGTTTTCCCTTTCAGTTTTTGATTCTATGAAGCAGACAGAGGAAGAGCTACAAGATCCTCAAATACTCATGCCAACTGTATCGTTAATAGCAGCTCAGATGAAAGAGCAAGGGGAGTGCCGAGAGCACAGCTACTTCCAGCAAAATACCCACCACGCAGCAAAGCTGAGATGAGCACGCAGGAGTAACCCTGAGCATTTCACCCTGAGAAACAGAGTGGAGTCGGCCGTGTTATTTCCACTCCCTTGAGTGGAAAATTGCAACTGCACAGAAGGCGGCTAGCAACGATATTGATTTGTTAACCTGTACTACTCCCTGCTCAGCCAGCTCTTCTTCAAACGTGATGTATGGAAAGCTTCTAATATTAACCTGAAGTCTGCCACTGTCTCAGTTTTTCCTTACAAACTAATCATCCTTCGCATTATTCGCAAGCTAAGAGGATGTTATCTTTCATAAGATTGACTGCATGAACAGATGCAAAGAGCATTTGCTAAACAGTTTAAATGGCATTTTGTACAAGTCAAATTATTCCACGTCACAGTTAACTCCAGTCATCCAGCTAGCCACGCCAGGCTTCAGCTGGAGCCTGTCTGCAGACCTCCAGGGCAGATAAAATTATTTTTCAATAATTTTTCCTCCTACACCACCCCTGTTCACCCTTCTAGTTTTGACAGTGCTTGTATAGAGGTTTATGTTGTTCTGGCTCCAGTAGTTTCTGCTGTATACCTTACTGATGCAAAAAGGAGCATTATACATTTACATTACTACAGCCAATATTTGCAACTATTCTAAAAGACCCATAGAAAATTCTTGCTTACAAAGTTTGTCTGGTCCACTCTAGATCTTACCGCTTCAGGCAAATCTCCAGGGAAGCAATTTTTAAGCTTATCTATTTCTGCACTGCCTAACCAAATATCTTGAAGGCTTTCCTAATTGCACAAATTTCCTGAACAAGAATCGCTAAAAAAACTCCCCCAAAACCAGAAAAGACATTAAATCTCCTTGTATTCTCCCTGAATTAAGTTTTGCTGGGATATTTTACATTGCCTGTTTTCACCATTGTACCCAAATGACTTCTCTCACAGTTGCATTAAAGAGGTAAAGGCAATGCATTAAATACAAGTATCATTTAGGGACCCAGCAGCCACTTGAGAACTCAAGTGCTGTCCATGTCCTCATCACGACCACTTCGAACCTCCCCGCGTTTCCTGAGCCGGCACTCCACTTCATTCCTTATCACTATCAAAAAGCATCTACATTCCTCTCGCTGCACGCAACTTTTGATACGTAGCCCGGAGCACCCTCTCCTTCACATCTATTTTTCTTCTTGTTAGTTTACATCCCTCTGTATTAACGCAGGGTTATGGTGGTTTTCCCCCACATTTCTACTTTGCCAATCAATCCTGTCTCCCTGATGCATCACCTTGTCCCTACTACTTATTACCTGTAAAGGGCTTAAGTCATTTATTGCTCATTCCCTTCTTAGACTCTACTTGCTGAACCCGGTTATTTGACAGGCCTTTGCAGGTTTTTTTATTGCCCTCTTGGACATTTGTGCCTTTCTATTCCCAGTCTAAACACCTCATAGGGATGTATTAGAAAGAAAATATGATTAATGCAGTCCTGAAGTGGGTAGGTCACTAAGCAAGGATGCTGCTTGAATCAAAACAGGTTTAAAATTTCACCTAGCCTTAAGTTCTTCCTAAGCTAAAACGAGTTAAGTTAAAAGTTAACATCCAAAAACGAGGTCAAACAGCCATGTCTTGCCATCAAGGGTACTATGGACAGATGTTTCTTAGTTTCATAGTCCAGGGAGTGCAGTTTTTAATAGATTGCCATCGATCACTGCAGTTAAGTGGATCTTGTCTTCCAGTAGCCCATTCCTCACCTTCCTAGCAAGAGGATTCATTTTATAACATAAAATTTGATACTTAACCGTATGAAACACTCTCTGGATGTATTTTTGAATGCTAGGGACCAAGTTACCTTGGCCATAACTTCATTAGAGCTGCTAGTTTGTGTCCACACTAGAGAGCTAACACGGAAGCGAAAGTCTCCTTCTACATCCTGGTGGGAGCTGTGCCTTTGCCTCCCACAAAGGTTGCCTTTAAAAAACAGGAGATAACCAGCCTTCGCATAGCTCCAGGATAAAGATCTTGCAAGAGTCTACTCGCAGAAGAGCATGGCAATTATATTTCAGCAAACTGTAGGATTAAAATATCACTTAGGGAATGGGAAAAGAAAGGATACTTAGCAATATTTAAGATCTAGATATTTAAATCATTATGAGGTATTCACCTCAAAGATATCTAAGTCCACGTGCTCTCAACACAGTCAAGATACGTACTAGAGCTTTGTTCAGAGGATACTAGGATCAACAAAAATACTAGCAATTTCTTTATGCTGTCCTGCTAGAGTCCAGTCCCCTTAAAAGCTCTGCTGTCACTCACAAAACCCTTTGCAGCTACATAAAGTCACGGACCCAGAGCCGCGGTTGCTCCATACCGATCTCCCAGGACCACAGAAGATGCAAGACAAGAGTCCACTGTCAGGAGACAGGATACCAGGCTAATAAACTTTTCCTCCAACTTGGTATAAACAATCTTATTTCAGCTCCTTTCCCTCCTGAGCCCAAGCCCAGGGCATTACATCTCAGACAGTTCAGATTCCCAGCTGAAGTCAATCTTCAATGCAGCTCAGCTCTGACACCGTATGATGTTCCTGGTCCCTCATATCTCCTGTCTCACGGAGATGCGTAGGAATCTGCAGCTAAAAAGCAGGGCAGCTGATACTACCCAAAACTCCACTTTATTCCCAGTTTCAGGGTGGGCAGCTGGTCTTCAGGGTACCAAACTTCATGGCTTTAAGACCTCCGTGATGCAGTTCTGCAACAAATCCCAACTGAGGCAGTTTTGGATTTTAGGGTTTAGCCACGATATACTGCAATTTGAGCAAGCCACGTGCCGTAATCGTACAAACGTGCCAGAGGAGCACACTAACATATCTGGGAGACATTAATTTCAGTTTTGATATTTTAGCATGGTATTAACATCTCTTTCAGTCATTTCAATCAACATACTACTAAATAATTTCTAGCCTTTCAAATCTCCAGCTAAAAATAATTTGATCTCTGTTTGTAAAACAATCAGCACAGTGAGACTGAACTAGAACTTACCCCAAATAGTCTTAATTTCAGTGCCACGTCCTTGAGATGAACACACACACACGCGCCTCTCATCACTTTGGGATAAATCCTGTGCCTGTATTCAGAACTGCAGTTCAGCGCTTTGAGCTTTGACTTTAAGTTGTCAATGTACTGAAGTATCAAGGGAAAAAAAAAAAAAGAAGTATTCTAGAGCTAAGATAGCATTTTGTTAAAAAAAGATTCTGCTGCTAGGCAAGATCCCAGTAGCCACGTGAAACTGAGTTGAATGACCGGAGACAAGATGAAAGTAGTTACGTGACAGCTGCTTTCCTGCCACGCAGACGCTAAAGCCAAAGGCCCACCTTGGGATGGGAGCCGAAAACGCAGAGATAATCCTGAGGGTTAAATGATTTCTGAAATGCATTACAAAAAAGAGAAAGCAAGCGTTCGTATCACCATTACGTGGGTGGAGGGAGATACATGACTCATTGATAACCTTTAATTACTTCGATGTGCAGATTTGCAGCCTTCCCCACTAGCCTCTGTCGGTGCCTTTTCCAAGCTCACAACTTCTCCAGAATGAAACCAACTCCAATCTGCTCATGGCACTAGTGTATTAAATACACTCCTCTAGCCTCAATTTTCCCCATTTAGGTATTTTTCATCTTTCATTTCTGTGAAACGAAGCAAAGAAGAGAATCTGAATTCAAGTCTTAGCAGTGGGATCTAAACCAGAGAAGGCCTACTCTTAAGCTCAGTCTATTTAGCTTTGAAACTAGTGCGTAGCATCAAACTCCCAGGTACGGAAATGAAAGATTTTTGTTTCTGTTTTTACTGTACGGGCAGCTATGCATAATGTTTGCAGTTCTCCATGTTAATGCAAAGCAAGTACACTTCCATTCTGAAGGCTTGCCTTGTCATCGGCCAGCAGTCAGGTGCTTTGAAGTATGCGGTTATACTACGAGACGCAAGACTTATCTGTAGTGCCTGAGTAGACTTGCTTTATACGTAGGTATCCCTGCAAAATTATACCCCAAAAAGGTTGCTTTTTGGCTAGTTAAAAGTCTTAATGAAAGATATTTGCACTCCATAGGGGGAAAATTTATACAGTGTTATCTGCAAGTGTGTTTTTAGCCACGTTATCCGCGTACTTTAAGTGCAGATGGAGAGACATATGCCAGGAATATCCAGAAGCGCATATACAGATTTTTTTATGTTTTTCCCTATTGCTAAAAAGAATAGGCACCTCAAGATTCAAATGGCTACAGACCTCTCCCTTTGCTTAGAAGACACATGGATTCACTAAAGTAACATGCTCAAGGAAGAGACAAATAGTGCCTGGAGTACTGCATGGGTAACAGCTGATAGAAAGCTCATCCACAGTCAGGTAAGATCAAGCAAGACCATTAGAAAGCTCATCCACAGTCAGGTAAGATCAAGCAAGACCATTCATGAGAGCACAGCATCTCAAACGGATAACCATCACCCATAAACTCCAGTCAAACTTTCCTCCGTGTTTTTGGAGCACTCTAATCATCTTTGATCCACTTTCGGAGCAACTTTAAACAGATTCCCATTTAATAGACGGGAACGTTCACAAGTACACCTATCAGTACCAGCTACAGTGAGACAATATAACCTGTGGTTTACAGGTCTGGACCAGATGTTTCCTACATAGGGGAACATCAGACAACAACTGAAGGGTTCTGCTGCCAAACCTGTTCCTCCTGAACACCAAGCTTGGTTTCTGCCACGGGTTTGTATTAGTCTCCTGTTTGGAGTATCATCTTTTCAGGAGACAACTTGGGGGATTGTAGATGACAAAACAAGCCCTGGTTTTCCCCCGCTGTATTATACTATGTTCCTTCAAAGTCTTCTCCACACAAGGCCTCCTCAACCTCATTCCATGCTGTGCTTTTAGTAGCTAGTAGTCAACCTTGTTCCCAGGCTTGACTTTTCATTCTCCAGTACAAGACCCTACTTTTTGACACTGTTAACACAATTCATAGAAGAGTTGCTTTTGTTCGGAATCTTGCCTCAGCTTGGAAGCCCATCCCATGGTGGTGAAAAGGAATGGTGGAGAATATCAGCACTAGAAATGGAGGCGATGCAGAGGTGCAGGGATTCATCAAGAAATCATTTATTCTTAAGAAAATGCTACAACAATTGAGTTGTTGAATTTCTAGGACAGATTTTGAGTAAGGCAGGCATTGTACCTTCTCAATACAGGTGGCTTTAAAACCCTGATCAATACATTCAGAGCAAGCCTCATCTCCTTACAGAACCTATTCCTGCTTCCGTTGGTAATGAAAAACCCTGTCCAGCTGAAGAAGAAAGGTGCATTGCTTAGGCAAGCTCAGCTTTGACAGAAAAATAATTACTGCAGAGGCACTTGTCATGGTTTGAAGTTCAAGGCACGTTACCTACCTTGAATAAAAAGCCTAGAGAACTTCCTACGAAAAAAACAAAAGGCCAAGACAGAAAATGTGCTAAGGTGTTCACTAAACCACCATGGGGGTTTTTTCGGGGTGGTGTTTTTTTGAGCACACGCTTCACCTATTTTCACACATACGATCCACTGCACTGAACAACCACGCTACAATATAGATTCCTCAAGGTGACATTAAGGAGACTTTAGATATGCAGAACTAGAAGGGGAAAAGAAAGGGCTTCTAAATGAAAGCAGTGTTGATGTATTAATTTGCAATTTTTTCTTACAACAGTGCTGTTGGGAGCTGTGACAGATTCAACAGCATCTCTCGAAAATGGCACAGAAGGTGGAAAGAGGGAAGTGAACACTCTCTGCAGCCTTGGGTGGAACAGGGGTCATAATGAAAGTCCTTCTAATCTGATTTTTTTTAAAACCCAAAGAGCTTCCTGTACGCTTTTGCAACCCCACTGCTCAAGTTCATCAAGCCACACTCAATTAGGGACACACTCATCGTGACGCAAGCTACTCTGGTCCTGGCATCATCCACATCAGACCTTCACCCCAGCTGAGCCTGCTGCCACCCACCAAGCAGAATTTCTCATCCATGCCTGTGTTAGGAAGCCCCACTGAGGTCCAGCACCTCACCATCAGTGCTGTGCGACTTCTGCACAAGAGCTGGAGCATCATCAAGCTTGGAGCGCAAGGAGAGCAAATGTCTGCCTGCAGCCTTCTCCAGAAACATACCTTTGGTGGTTGCTGCTCAGACAGTCCCAATGCATAACTCTGGATGAAGATCCATATGGATCCATATCCTGATTAACACTTATAAATATCTAAAGGGTGGATGTTTAGAGGATGGGGCCAGACTCTTCTCAGTGGTGCCCAGCAACAGGACAAGGGGCAATGGGCACAAACTGGAACAGAGGAAGTTCCATCAGAACATGAGGAAAAACTTCTTCACTTCAACAGTGACCAAGCACTGGGAGAGGCTGCCCAGAGAGGTTGTGGAGTCTCCTTCTCTGGAGACATTCAAAACCCACCTGGACGCAATCCTGTGCCACCTGCTCTAGATGATTCTGCTCTAGCAGAGGGGTTGGACTAGATGATCTCCAGAGGTCGCTTCCAACCCCTGTGATTCTGTGATATTGCAGCCTTTCAGTACTTAAAGGGGATCTATGAAAGATGGAGACAGATTTTAATAGTGCCTGTAGTGACAGCACAAGGTGTAATGGTTTTAAACTACAAGAGAGGAGATTCAAACTAGATATAAAGAAGAAATTTTTTACCATGAGGGTGATGAAACACTGGCACATGTTGCCCAGAGAGGTGGTAGATGCCCCATCCCTGGAAATATTCAGGGTCAGGTTAGATGGGGCTCTGAGCAACCTGATCTGGTTGAAGATGTCTCTGTTCATGGCAGGAGAGTTGGACTAGATGACCTTTAAAGGTCCCTTCCAATCCATGTTATTTAATGATTCTAAATGGCAAGTCCCAAATGCAGAACTCTGGGTGGAGATCCTTCTAAATGGCAAGTCCTGCCTAGTGCAAGGAAGCACTCCTTTTGTTCTCCTCAAAGCCAGGCAGAGGGGAAAGAAGGAAAAAAAAGCAAGCTCTAACAAGAGCTTTGATATTAATCCCAGATGTAAACTGGTGTACTGAGATATGCCTGCTCTTGTTTCCCAGAGCAGTCCTTAAGCAGAAGTCAAAAAGTTGAAGAGAAGTTTTCTTAGGAACTGGAGAGGTAGAGGAAGCATTGCCTTTCAAATTAGCATTCAGGGATATTGCCACCAAGGAGAACGGTAAGAAATCTACCAGGGATGTTGCAAAGAGGACAAGTTTCAAATCACTCAGACCTGGATGTCCTTCCCACCTTGGAAAGGAAAACTGCTCGAAGAAGAAAGCTTGCCTTGTGAACAGCTCCTTGTGTTCAGCTGCCAGCACTGTGGATCTTCTTGAGATACAACCACCAGAAGCCCGAAGTAGCTACTGCTACTTGAGCAACCTCTTGTCCTTTCCCTTCCACGCTCCCTTTTTGCAATACCCACCGTACCAAATGCTGCCAGGGACCATGGGGAGCCAACCTGCTCTCTTCACCCGACAACTGGATTTAACTCCAGTGAGGGCTGAAAGATGATCTCAACTCCAAAAAAAAACAAACAACCACAAAAACACAAAACCCAACCAAAACCAAAATTAAGAAGCAGCAAGGAACAGAGGTCACGCTTAGTCAAGTGGATGCAAAGCAGGGAATCGGAGCCCAGCAGCCTTGGCAAACAGCCTCCTCCGTGCTCATTTCACCCAAATCCCACCACTTTCCTGGGAAGTGCAAGAAAACCACATGCCCCACCGAGAGGCTGATGATCTGGTCAGAGATGCATGCACACAGATCCCTCAACTCTGCTGCAAACAGTGATTTTTCTGCCTGGTGGTTTTGTTTTTTCTTTTTCCTAATTCTTCCCAAATGTTCCTGACCACATTAAATGTTGCCAGAGTAAGAGGCGTTTGTGTTTTTGTTATTTTTTTTTTTTTTAAAGCCTCAACCACCACAGTTGAACCAGGCACATGGAAAAGGCTCTACAAGATTTCTCCTGTCCCTGCTTTTGAGGGCACGTGGATTCACAGATGCACACGTTAGATTAAAGGGAGCAAAGAGGCTTATTGAAGCAGAATAACAGCATCCAGAAACCAACTTCAGGTGGGCAACAGGATTCAGAAAGTACTTAAGAAACAGCTTAATTACTAATAAAGCCGATGATACACCCGTATATCCTCCAAAGCCTGGCGTGTTTACTCAGTGCACTGCTTGGCCAGCTTGAAATGCTTTCCCCAACTTGAGTAATTTAATAGATGGACACAAAAAAAAAAAACACCCCAGCATACCAAAAGCAAGCAAGACAGGCTCTTCAAGACGCAGTATTTTCCTTTTCGAGTCCACCTGCAACTCTGCATCTCAGCACGCTGTCCCTGAGTTTTGTAGTCTTTTAAAGGATTTAGACTTCAAAGAAGGACTATTTGTCTAAACATCCCGGACAGACTGTGGGTTGACTCTAGTAATCTAAATTCCACCGTTATTTAAACGCACCCTAATGTCCCTCTTTCTCTTCTAGAAAGGAAGCTGCCACATCGCAGTCGATTGTGATTGCGCTTTTCCATCTAATGCAACGATCTCTCCCAACTGTGTGCGAAGAGCTCTCAGGCTTGCAAGAAGCACTACAGAAAGATCAATAAAAATCATAATACTATAGCTTCAATTCACAGAGTAAGTAACATTTCTGGATGGTAAAAAGCTTGGATTTCCAAACACGTTGCCCGTGGAAGTCATTTACATTCAAGCAGAGTGCAGAGTGGAGAGGGAAGATCAATAAAAATGCAACGAGGCAGACAGAGAAATGTCATCACCTCGGGAAGAGGCAGCCCAGAAACCGCGTGCATCTGACAAGAGCACAAATGGACCAGGCACGTGTGTTTTCTGTAGGGGCTACACCACAAAGAAGGCATCTAGCTTTAATGTAGAGATTTTTCTATACTCCTCGTTGGTAAAGAAGGGGACTGCATGGTCAAAACAAGTCACGGCTCAGAGAGCTGAGATCCCAGGCTCCTGTATTATTTTACTGCACGGATTTTGACACATCAAGGTCTCTTCTCTTCCCATCTGTAAAATGGGAACAGTGTTGGGGGTTGTTCAGCCTGGAGAAGAGGAAGCTCTCGTTACACCTTATAGCAGCCTTCCAGTAGGTAAAGAGGACCTACAGGAAAGCTGGAGAGGGACTGGTGACAAGTGCAGGGAGGGACAGGACAAGGAGGAATGGCCTGAAGCTGAAGGAGGGGAGATGGAGATGAGACCTGAGGAAGAAATTCATCCCTGTGAGGGTGCTGAGGCCCTGGCCCAGGGGGCCCAGAGAAGCTGTGGCTGCCCCTGGCTCCCTGGCAGTGTTCAAGGCCAGGTTGAATGGGGCTTTGGGCAACCTGGGCTAGTGGAGGGTGTCCCTGCCCATGGCAGGGGGCTGGAACCAGAATGGCCTTTAAGGTCCCTTCCAACCCAAACCATTCTATATACACAGCTGCAGAACATGCCCATTCTACAGCGAGGTCAGAAATCCTAAGTTTCGGCATGCAACGCCACATTTTTATTCAGTGTTTGCTGAGGTTTTTACTCTTAATTTATAATCCCAGTCCCTATGCACAGCGCTATTATAAGAGAAGAGCTGCCTGCAAGTCACCTTTAGGTCAGGTATTGACTGATCCAGTGCTGGCTAAGTCACTGGTGGCCATAACACTGGAGAACCCCCAGGCATCCTTCCTCTATGCCACATTCAAGCCCAGATACCACTAACCCCCATCCCTTACACCCCTTCCTCCCTTCCAGCAAGGGTTTGCTTCCCAGTCAAACTGCAGTTTAAAGTCACCAAACTTTAACATTAACCAGAAGTCAAAGAGCTCTGCTCCATATCAGAAGCATAACTTCCAATCAATGTTCAATCCAGGAACAAAACCGTCTAGGATCACGCTGTCTGTAAAATACGATAAGCAAAGCCTTCTCCCTCTGACAGTCTATTTCAGGCCTCATTTGCCACAAGTTTTATGAGATGTTAATCAACAATCAAAAATTTCCACATCTTTCACTGCGGGAATAGTGGTTTCTGCTCTCTAAATTACACCGCTGGGTTACTACACGTCACAGTTAATGAGCCCTCTCTGCCCGTTTCCATCTCCTTCCCGTTTATTGTTTAAAAATACTTTAACAATTTGAAATTTTTTTTTTATTTGAGAGCACAGAGATGAGGATATCCAGTTGCCTGCCAATCAACTGGGACAGTACTGAAACTCAGAGCGATATATTTGGCTCCTTAGAAATTGAGCATCCATAAGGACTGCCTCTTGCAGAGCTGTTTGTGAGAACCTTTAAAAGGCAGGAGCAGCCCCAGCAGCGAGAGGAAGAAAATAAATACAATCACCAGATCTACTAAGGCCAAAGAAACAGCGAAGGATGAAGAATTTGAGAAACGAGGCACCTCTCAGCACAATGTGGTTCTTTCACTGCAGCCAGGAGCTGGTAAATCGAGAAAACCAGCTTTGGGGGTTCCAGCGAGCAATTTAAGGAGTAAAGACTAATTCCAAGGGCATGGTGCAGATGCTATCTACAGTGTGCTCCACTTCTTTCCCCTCAGCACCTGGAGTACATTTATCCCTCGCTTGCTTCT
The DNA here is from genome assembly GCA_013400195.1 of Aramus guarauna. NCBI lineage: Eukaryota > Metazoa > Chordata > Aves > Gruiformes > Aramidae > Aramus > Aramus guarauna. The sequence goes on from VXBL01002586.1 coordinate 146,930, forward strand.
TGGCAACTGGAATTAAAAATAGCCAGCCTGGATGAGATGCAAGGTGGGGAAAAAAAAAAAAAAGTATTACAGCAGAGATTTTTTTTTTTTTTTTTTTTGAGAAGAGACAGAGGAGGAAGAGGAAAGGTCTAGGTTCAATGCGTTATCTAGAGCATGTAAGGAAATCATCACTGAAGCAAAAATGCAGGAGGCAGAGCATGGCTGCTGAAGACAGGAACAAGAAATTATTTTTTTTAAAGGTATTGGAGGGAAGAGGTCATCATAACACTTGCAGTGATCTTAATCGGCAGCCAAAATGAAGTTCTCACTGATATTTACTGTTTGGGGCAAACATGTCTAAATAAGCATGCCATAAAAACGCTGGTGTACAGTGACAGGGGCTACAGTCAAGCCTAAAAATCCAAACCCGATGATTTACGATCCATCCCTTGGAACCAGTCCCCTCTGTGGCTCTGCTGCACCATCAGGGAACTTGCAACCTGACCAGATTATACATTAATTTTACTCCTGGAGTCAGCCCAGACCCTAGAGACTTCTCAGCTGTATTTAGTGGTTTTGTTTGGGTTTGTGGGTTTTTGTTTAAAGGTTGTTGGGTAGGTATTTTGTTTGTTTTAGATCATGCATGTTCACAAGTTACTAGAGGTGAGCTGCTAAAACCTTCATCTTTCAGAAGAGGAACAACACACCCCAAGCCTTTGGTCTTAATACGATTGACAGAATGGTTTGAGGACTTAGGCCTCGCCTGAACCGGTCTCAAACCGAGATACCTACTCATGAGACATGGTGTCTGCTATCTAAATTATAGTTTACCTAGAAACCTACCCAGAAAATCTTGCCTTGGATCTTCAGCTTCACCAGCCTAAATACAGACTGAGCAGAGCAGATTGACCCAGGAGATAATGGTCAGGTCAGTTGACCTGAACGAGGAGAAACCACAACAGGATATTGCTGGAATGGGGATTTAGGAAGCTGCTCCTAGGTCGCTATCTAAAGCGATTACTTTCTGGGAGGAAGTTGCCTACACCAACATGCTGCATGTTTCTACAGCTCAAGACTTCAACCCCACAAACGTTTCCCACATGACAACCCCCACATGGTGGCCAGAGCTGATGGCATCTTCTGCAGCTTAAGGACTTGTTCAGGACTGAAGTAGGTCACCTTCAAATCCAGGTACAGTACTGTGGATTCACCTAATTCTCTGGGATAGCTCCTCAACAAGATTTAAACAAGCACAAAGTTGAGAAATTCCCTTCCTGGAGCTCTACCTGAGAATATCAGGCTTATCCTTACAGAGGAGCTACACGATGCAACAGGCCTCCTCCATTTTCCTACCACAAATGGTCACATTGCTCCATATGACAAGATTTTCTGATGCTTTGTCCAGCCTAAGCTGAACTATTTCAGCAAACAAGACTCTGCCATTTCTCTAGGAAGAGAGGTTTCACAGCAAAGTTCAGTCTGTCAGGAAGAGCCCAACACACAGCCTGGACACCCCTTACTCCTCCCTGGAAGTGTTCGAGGCCAGGTTGGATGAGGCTTTGGGCAACCTGGGCTAGTGGAGGGTGCTCCATGGCAGGGGGTTGGAACTAGATGATCTTCAAGGTCCCTTCCAACTATGATTCCATGATCCTGCTGGGACCGGCTTAAGGATTTTAGACTTGAAGTCCTAATTGAGAGAGGAGTTGTAGATATCACAACCACAGGCAATAAGGCAGCTTTCAACGGCTGAAAGCCACTGCTCTAGATTTATGTACAGACAGACTGCTGGGACTGTCCCAGATTTTACCAGTTTTTTTTTTTAAATAGTAAAGAGGTGGAGGAGCATCTCTGTAAACAGGCAAGCAAAACAAACACACACCAGATCTACTGTGCTCCTGAGCAGCTCTGCCCTTGCGCAGGGCTCTTTGACAGACAACACATGCTCAGGAGGTCTGACGTCAAACCAATCACGCATGCGCAGATGCTGTTTTCCAGGAGCCAGGCATTCATAAAATCCTTTTTTTAGGTTGGTTGTTTTTTAGTTTTTTTTTAAAATTATTATTATTTTGGACAAAAGCTGGGATTCAACTACATTATCTAAAATGTCTAGAAAGCCTACAACTAGTTGATGGGTTGGAGAAGCTCTCTCAGCCATCAGGTCTAGGCCCGATATTCCTGCTTCAAGATGATGCTATCTTACCACTCATATAGTTATAATCCATGATCACAGGTTTGAAACACCCAATACAGGCTAGGAAGAATGAGGTAGAAGGAAAATATTTTTAAATCAGAATAAAGAGACAGTCTTGCTCTCCACACAACCTGTATCGTCTCACTGCTCTTATGTTGCCAGGTTCATTACCTTACATAAACATATCTTCATTAATCTTCATAAAGCCCATCAAGAGTACAGCTAGCATCACTGTTAACAGTTGAAGCAGCTGTCTAGGACTAACCAGAAAAACCTCACTTTGTGGTTGCAACCAGGTAGAAAGTGGCGCCTGTCCTAACAGGATAGCAGCAGAAAAAAAAAAAATTATTTCCCTAAATCCAGCCCAAAACTGTGCATCCACCCATCACGCGCTCACCATCATGGGTATCAAAAAAATCCTTTGTGAAATGCAACGTCACTCAGGATTTGGACAAACTTCAGCAGTCTCCCTCTCCTTCCAACCTTTTACTGTTGGACTTGATAATCTTAGGGGTCTTTTTCCAACCTAAATGAGCCTACGATTCTCCGACCCCTCCTTGCTCCCACCACCTCGATGCAACACCCCGGCAGCGAGTCCCATGGCACACAACGGCAGGACCTTCCCAGCAAAGACCCAGCAGGCACCAGATTTAACCACATTTATCCTCCTGCATCTATTCACCCACCTTTTCTTCAGCTGCAAGCTATGAAGCTCTGGGCTCTTGGCCAACCGGTTGCTTCTCCTCTCTCTCCCTCCCTCCGAGCTGCAGGTTACAGGAGACTATGGCATTTCTGCTTCTCTTATTAGGATAGTTAATGACCTAATTTAAGCCACGTAGAGTATAGCCAGGAATTACAGTTACAGGCTCCTCAAGTGAAGTTAACAATAAATCACAGAAATTCAGCTGCGAGCACTTCTCAGGCACCTTTATATCAGCAATATTAATTTTACCAGAAGGACAGCAAGTTTGCTCCCTCCCCTCTTTTTAAGCCACTAACAAATCTTGATGTCTTGCTAGCAGCCTCCTTTGGAAGAGAACTACACGAAGACATCTGGCTCACAGACAGGCTAGACCTTGGTTTTGTCTTGATCTGCAGCAGGAAGAATACAGCAACCGTAGATTTCAGCGGGAAATAGCCCGTCAGCGGCTCTTTTAGCATCAGAGCAAAGACTTCACTAGAGACTGGGGGCCTCAACATATGTCTTTCTTCCCAAAGGAAGAACACTGAAATTATCTCTCCCAAGGGTATTAGCATAAGTCAAGTCGTTGAGATTAACATTAAAGAGTCATTTAGACTTGAAAGCCATTCCAGGTACCGGTGGAATGAGGTACGCTGCCATCAGCGATTCAAACTCTAGTGCAGAGTTAGATTAATCCAAATTTTAGGCTGGGAAGATAGCTCCTGATCAGCCGAGCATATGCACTGGCCAAGACACACAGAACAGAAGTTACTGGTTGCTGATGGACAAGGATCTACAAAATCCCATGGGAGATGCCTGCGCTTCCCTTTGAGTGGAGAAAGGGTAGCATCACTAGATGTCTTGAGCTCTCCCTCTTACACCCATCCTAAGCGATGGGGAAGAAATATATAGCTTCTCCCTTCCAAAAAAAAAAANNNAATCTTTCCCCCTTCAAAAAAAAAAAAAAAAAAAAGAAAGATGTACAGCACAGAACGAACGATACTCCGTAACAGAACTAAATGTTGGCTGATAAATGCCTCTTGAAGATCACATCTTGCAAGTGTAAGCCAAGATCTCAAACCACAGACTAATTCACATCCACAAGCACCAAAACCCAAGTACCATCAGTTTCCCCCCCCCAGTCCCAAAGTCAGCAGCAAGACAGTTTTCAGCAGCCAGATGATGGAATCGCAAGGGTGTTGGTTCCCCCTAGCACCAAAGAAATCAGCTCTCAACGTTGCTGCAAATGAAGGCAACAGATTTTTCAACAAGGTGCAATCACGCTGTTTTTAACGATCATGTGGTGTATTAACATTCAGCCGCAGCTACAGTCTGGGCAGATGCTTCATGGAGGAGATCAACCAACCATCCATGGATGGTAGCGGCAACAGCATGGCCACCGATGCCGGCCCGGTGGCACGAAGCACAGTGTCACACCTTGCCTACAACCAGTCCAAATACACCCAGCCAGAGGCACACCCCTGTCCAAGCCACCTGCTGCTTGCAGGTACCTGAGGGCTCCCACCAAGCTCCCCAATGTCATTAATTTTCTTTTAAAACCATTTTTTTCTTCCCTTAAACCCACCCAGCTGCATGTACCAGGTGAGGTACTGGAGCACAGCAGCTGCGGGTTTATCTGTAGAGGTCACCCAAGGGTTGATTAAACTGCTATCGCGAAGGAAGGAGGGGGAAAAAAAAAAAAAAATTCCCATCCTGCAGTTTTTGCAGCCGGAGAATGCAGGTCTGGGGAAGCAGCAGAGCAGCGCAGAGAGGAGGAAAAAAAATAAAAAAATAAATCCCAACCAGCAGCTCCGGGTCCACCACACATGTGAAATAAATAAACCCCATTCCAGCACAAACATCACAACTCGGCCATTTCTCCCCTCTCCGAGACCAGTGCATCCCTCTCCAAACCTCTGTGCTCGCTCCCTGCTGCAGC